>OY482674.1:74092794-74583586 GCA_960531455.1 Urophora cardui
ATATTGTCGAGTTTTGGTGTTGATTGTTCAATCCAAACAGAAGTTACAAGTGAAAATATACTTAGCATACAACCGAAGTTTCAACGGCAACTCTGGTTGTAAACAGAAGTGTTTTCTTTTAGTGAATATAAAAGTTCCAAATTTTAAATAGTTAAAGGACATTTAAAAAGTGGTGTTCTACAGAAAAACATAGTGAGTGTGCCTCTCTGTGAGGAGAAACCGGTGGTTTATTGTATATTGAAGATAAGTATACGAAAATACTTGGGAATATACATACCTAAATATATGATTGCATTTGTAGGTACATATGTATGTATATGCATATGTACATTTGTATGTAATACATAAGTGCGCGCACTAAAACAACACTTTTCATTTGCCCAGGTTTTCGCGGTATCAGCTGAGCAGATCAGTAGTTGGCAGCTGTCAATAATTCGTACTGCCTTGCTGACCGCACTGCCTTGCCGACCAATTCATATAACTGGCCGATTGGTGGCGCTGCAATAGTAGTTTCCAGTGGTATACACCGAGCGGTAGAGCTGCAAAACCATCGATAGTCGGACCATTCGATAGTTTCGATAGTAAAAAAAAAACTATCGATAGTTTTTTATGAATATATCACTACAATAAGAAGAGGGATGGTTTTGTTTACATTGTTCTTTCCAAAAAGTGTTCAATTTTTCTTTTTTTTACGCAAAACTATAATTAAATAAAATATCAAATAAGGATTAAATACTTCACTTATGTATGTAGCATATTCAGGTTAAATTAAACCTTAAAAAGAGGGATGGTTTTGTTTACATTTTCCTTTTCAAAGTCTTTAATTTTTTTTAACGCATAACATTAATTAATTAACAAAAGAACAAAAAATAGGAATTAAATACTTCACTTATATATATAGCATTTTCTGGTTAAATTAAACCTTTTTCAATTGAAAATTTTCACTTGATTGAAAATTTTCACTTGATTTGAAAAAGGTTTCATTTGAGTTGAAAAAGCTATAGTAATAAAACTAAAAGTAGTACATTTGTTTTTTTAGCATCGTTGGCGCTGACTAGTACATAAGGCACATTGTTTATACATTTCATTAATGTAAAATACACTATGCTTTAAATAAATCAAAAAACAAAAAAATACGAAGAATTTCAGTTATGGGGGAGGATACGTTTTATTATTTAAAAATTAGCCCGTTTAATTGTTAACGTAATATCAAGGATATCTAATAAAAAACATTATTTTTAGCGATTTCTTTCATGTGAAACAAAAAGGATATTTTATGGACGAAAAACTCGGTTAGATGACTCATCCGTGAATAGACAAAAGATAAAATTTGTTTGTGACTTCACCCTCTCATATGGTTAGCGTTAATCAGAGGTATAGTAAACGGCCCTTAAGCTAAAGATATAGATACTTATGTATTGTGGAACGATTTTTCGTCATCCCTTGTGAAAAAATCGTTCCACAATACATCATATTCCTACCCCGCACAGTGCCGCGACTCCATACAAATGATGGACAAAAATAGAAGGAGTGGTCAGAATTGGCTGGAACTTTACACCTGGAAGTATTATACCACGCTAATTTCAAAAATGAAATCGGGTTTTCTGTACCGGTTACTCATTTCGAGAAAACCGAGTTTTTCCTGCATTTTTATATGAAAATAGTCATTGTGAACATGTGTTGATATAAGTGGAAGCAGTCATCAGAATGGGCTGAAACTTTACACCTGAAAGGCTTATGTCACGTCAATTTCAGAAAACAAATCCGTTTTCAGCATCTGTTACCATTTAATTAAAAACAAATTTTTTTTTACAATTTTTTCAAAAGGCAAAATAACTCGTAATCATCGTAGACATATGTTTATAAAAACCGAAATCGTATTCAAACCTTGTTGAAACTTTAAAACTAAAAGGACTAAGACATGCTAATTTCAAAAATGAAATTGATTTTTCGGTACCGGGTACCTATTAAAAAAAAACTATTTTTTTTACATTAGTATATGAAAGACAAATAAGGCATAATCATTGCTGATTGTGGTGTTTACGAAAACATGAAAGAGTTGTCAGAATTTGTTGAAACTTTACATCTAAAGTTTCTATATTACTCTTATTTTAAAAAAGTAATCGGTTTTTTCTTAACGGGTACCCCTTAAAAAATACCGAGTTTTTGCACATCATTATTTAAAAATGAAATATGGCATATCGTTGTTGCTAAGTGTTCAGAAAAATAGAGTTAATACTTAAAATTTGTCAAATACAATTTATTCATGAAAAAAGACAAAAAAAAAAAAATATATAAAAAAATTGGACCTCCCTGATGTGTATACATTTGTACTATCATTTTTGCAAGCTGTTTTTGTTTGGTGCTTAAGCAAAATATTATTCTTTATACAGATAAAGAGTAATAGGTGTGTTATTTATTTTTATTTTCTTTTTGTTCGGGCGCTGTAAGGTGTCTCGATTGCATTTATTTGCTTACCCGAATTGGTTAACATATTATTTGTAAACTGGTGTCATATATATATATATATGTAAATCTTCGTATACCTTTGTTTTTGGCTCCCATACCGTGATGCATATTTAAGTATTTTAATTAGCTCATAATTTTTTCATTTCAAATCACCCTGTACCTCTAAAAATTTTTAATTCAACACTTTAATTTTGAAAAACGAACCAAAACTTTAGATCTTAGGGCATTTACAAAAAGTATTATAAATATAGATCAGCCAAAATAATACCAAAAAAGGGCATTTAGTCACTTTTTCAAAATTGAAAATTTTCAAATATTGGAAAAAGGTGGAAGAGATTTCGACTGTTTCTGTTAGTAGGAGGTCCAAACTACCATAAACAAAAAAAAAAAAAAATCACGGAATTTTATGATGTTTTTTTTTGCCTCCAAAGTTTACTAATTTCCGGATTTTGGTATGTTTAATCATATATTTATTTATTAATAAAAAAAAATATTTGTATATTTGTTTTTTTCATAAACCATACATTTTTTGATTTGTCGCATATATCTTTATCAAATTGCAAAAGTTGATCTTGGTAGGAATAAAAAATGTATTTTTAACAAATTTTAACTGCGGCCACTTTTATGTGCGAAGCGCCGAAATGAAATGGTATGTAGAAAATAGGTGAACTTTGAGGGGGTGTGTGAAGCTGAAAGTTGTTTTTATCACAAAATAACTTACGAATTTCTCTTAGATGGAATTTTAGCTGTAACTTGACATCAAAATATCTAAGTTTCAAGACAGTCGATTTTTGTATTTTTGTCCACCTTCGCGGCACTGTGCCCCGTCGGAAAACCAAGCAAAAATAGGAATAATGAAAATTACTTAACTATTGCTTGTCATTTTATATCAGAAGAAGATTTCAAATTGCGAGTAGCTGTACTGTAGACACAAAAGCTGCTGTCAGATTCAAATCATTCCGCAGCTAATATATTGGAAACCTTGCACCATGTTCCATCTGTGATCAAAGCATGCGAGTTACCGTGTTTTGCACCTTCATTGAATTTAGCTGTGCGAGCAAATTGTTTCCTATTTTAAAGGCAGTACTATTGAATATGATAAGTTTAAGGCCGCGCAAGAAGTCTATAGTGTTTTGCAAAAAAAAAAAATGTTGTCAAACGACGCCCTATACACGGATGAGTCATATAACCGAGTTTTTAGTCCATAAAATATCCTTTTTGTTTCACATGAAAGAAATTGCTAAAAATAATGTTTTTATCAGATATCTTTGATATTACGTAAACAATTAAACGGCTAATTTAAAAAAAATAAAACTTTTCTGATTTTTACAAGTTTTTATAAAAAACTTAATTTGAAAATCAAAACTTTCAAAAATCGCAAAAAATTAAAAATTTTGACATTGACCAGATGTCATTTAGCGAGGTGTGGTTCAATTACTACAAGTTGTATATCGTTAGAAGCGTGGATTTTAGTCGCCTCTTACGACAGGCATTCCTTACCACGGGTATATTCTAAGCCCCCTAACCCGCTGGGGTATTAATTTGACCAATTTGATATCGAAATCCAACTCCTCCCTAACATTCAGTATTCTTCTCTTGGGACAAAACTACAAGAATGAATAGGTATAACCATCGATAGTGGAAAAAAACTATCGATAGTGACACGAAAAAAAAAACTATCGATACTATCGATAGTGCCATCGATAGTTTTGCAGCTCTACCGATAAAATTTTAAATAAGAATAAATTTAATTAAATAAATAAAATAAAATAAAATAAAATAAAACAAAATAAAATAAATAAGATGAAATAAATTAAAATAAAATAAAATAAAAGCAAATGAATATTATATGAGTGCCAACGGCACTCCCGCAAACAATAACAAAATAAACAGGAACAATGCGTATTTTACAATAAAATCGTATTCTTGCAACGACATACATTCCAAGGTGACTAAAGAAAAAATGAAAACCGCAGAAAAATGATTAGAAATAGCCCGCCCAAAGAATTAGGGAAAGAAACACCAAATATTGCCCTAAGCAATAATAGATATAGCCTTCTAGCCGAAAATGAAAGAAAGAAAACTGAAAAACCGCAAAAGAAAACCAAACCTCCCCCTTGAGCGAGCAAAGTTCTAATGTTCTTGTAAATAAATTAGTCGAGTTAATAGGGTCAAATAACTTCCACATTCTACCCATTAGAAAAGGAAATATCGCGGAGGACAAAATTCAAACTTATGGGGAAGAGTATTTCCGTAAGGTCACTGATGACTTCGTGAAAAACCGCAGGTCGTTCTTTAGCTACCAACTAAAAAGTAGTCGTGCATTGTCCGTGGTTCTAAAAGGAATAGAAAGTTCTGTCGAACCCACTGAAATAGAGAGCTCATTAAAAGAAGAAGGTTTACGAGTGAGATATGTCTACTCGTCTATCTAAATATATATATAAAAATGATTTGGTATTTAATTGTAACGCTAAAACTTGAAAACGGCTGAACCAAATCAAATACTTCCTTAGGGGGGTTTGTTTGTTGTTACCCCGCGAAGGTTTAGTCGAAGAAAAAATTAAAAAATGTTAGGGGGGCGTGGCACCTCCCATACAACCTTAATTTTTAAAGCTGATTATCTCTAAAACAGTTCAAGGTAGGGAGCTGAAAATTGGTATAGAGGTAGGTGATATCAAAACCCTTCTCACTCAGAAAAGTGGGGGTTATCAGAAAAGGGGGCGTGGCACCTCCCATATAACCTTAATTTTTAAAGCTGATTATCTCTAAAACAGTTTAAGGCAGGGAGCTGAAAATTGGTATAGAGGTAGGTGATATCAAACCCCTTCTCACCCAGAAAATTGGGGGTTATCAGAAAAGGGGGCGTGGCACCTCCCATACAACCTTAATTTTTAAAGCTGATTATCTCTAAAACAGTTTAAGGTAGGGAGCTGAAAATTGGTATAGAGGTAGGTGATATCAAAACCCTTCTCACTCAGAAAAGTGGGGGTTATCAGGAAAGGGGGCGTGGCACCTCCCATACAACCTTAATTTTTAAAGCTGATTATCTCTAAAACAGTTTAAGGTAGGGAGCTGAAAATTGCTATAGAGGTAGGTGATATCAAAACCCTTCTCACTCAGAAAAGTGGGGGTTATCAGGAAAGGGGGCGTGGCACCTCCCATACAACCTTAATTTTTAAAGCTGATTATCTCTAAAACAGTTTAAGGTCGGGAGCTGAAAATTGGTATAGAGGTAGGTGATATCAACACCCTTCTCACTCAGAAAAGTGGGGGTTATCAGAAAAGGGGGCGTGGCACCTCCCATATAACCTTAATTTTTAAAGCTGATTATCTCTAAAACAGTTTAAGGTAGGGAGCTGAAAATTGGTATAGAGGTAGGTGATATCAATACCCTTCTCACTCAGAAAATTGGGGGTTATCAGAAAAGGGGGCGTGGCACCTCCCATACAACCTTAATTTTTAAAGCTGATTATCTCTAAAACAGTTTAAGGTAGGGAGCTGAAAATTGGTATAGAGGTAGGTGATATCAAAACCCTTCTCACTCAGAAAAGTGGGGGTTATCAGGAAAGGGGGCGTGGCACCTCCCATACAACCTTAATTTTTAAAGCTGATTATCTCTAAAACAGTTTAAGGTAGGGAGCTGAAAATTTGTATAGAGGTAGGAGATATCAAAACCCTTCTCACTCAGAAAAGTGGGGGTTATCAGAAAAGGGGGCGTGGCACCTCCCATACAACCTTAATTTTCAAAGCTCATTATCTCTAAAACTGTTCAAGATAGGGAACTGAAAATTGGTATAGAGGTAGGTGATATAAAAACCCTTCTCCCTCAGAAAAGTGGGGGTTGTTAGAAAAGGGGGCGTGGCACCTCCCATACAACCTTAATTTTTAAAGCTGATTATCTCTAAAACAATTCAAGGTAGGGAACTGAAAATTGGTATAGAGGTAGGTGATATCAAAACCCTTCTCACTCAGAAAAAATATACAAACTAACTACGCCACAAGACTAGGCAATCATCCAAACATACTGGCTAAAAGCATCTTAGAACAGAGATACCCCAGGCGGTTAAAGAGAAAGGATATCCAGCTAAATTGTGACCAAGGCTAGAGCCACTAAAATTAAAACTTCGAATAGCCTATCCTATTAGGCCGTAAAACCTCTAAATTGCAAAAAGGAGCTTACTGAAATTCCTTCCATTCAGAAAGCTACAACAGCATTTACTAATACACATGTATAACATATGTATGATTCTGTTCCGGACGAGCCTATACCATTAGACCGTAAAAATTCCTAAGTTCATACACGCAGCTTATTGGAATTCCTTCCATTCCGAAAGCTGAAACAGCACTTACTAATGCAACACACGATTGTGTCATCGATAATCCTGTCCTGTCAAGACGTATGAACTTTTAATACTATACAATCAGCTGCTTGGAATTCCATTCCATTCCATTCCGACGGCAAAAATACATATACAAATGAAAATGAATAACATAATGAACGAATATAAAATAAAATAACGTACATACTCTTAGTAGAAACAAAAACATTCACATACACATAATAAATGTATTCATAAGTATTTATTTTATATCAAATAAAATTTTCATCCATATGTTATTTGAAGCAGTGGCAACGAATAACGTCATTGTATTCTAGGTTAAGATTCTATAAAAATTGTCATATTCTTCAAGAATGATACAATAAAAACTATATCCGAAAAAAAAAAAAAAACTCAGAAAAGTGGGGGTTGTTAGAAAAGGGGGCGTGGCACCTCCAATACAACCTTAATTTTTAAAGCTGATTATCTCTAAAACAGTTCAAGGTAGGGACCTGGAAATTGGTACAGAGCTATATGATATCAAAACAATTTTTGCGCATAAAAGTGTAGGTTATCGGAAAAGGGGGCGTGGTACCTCCCATGCGTTCTTAATCTTTAAGGCTAAATATCTATAAAAGCGTTTAAGGTTGGGACCTGAAAATTGGTCAGGAGATTGACGATATCAATGAAATTAATAAAAAAATCTATTTTGGGCAGAACGAAGTTTGCCGGGTCAGCTAGTATATATATAAAAATCAAGCCCATTTCTTTGTCGCCGGCTTTCGTCCAAACGCGTGGAGGGATTTTGATCAAATTTACACACCAGCTTAGTACCTAGCCCTAGATGGTTTATATGCATATTTTTTTCAAATCCGGAAGCCGGTTCCCGAGATATGGGTCAAAAGGTCAAAACGTGGATCCGGCTTTCCCCTGAATATTTTTGGACCATATTGGTATCAAATGAAAGGTATTCAGCAGAGCATTTACATAGAATAGTACCCATTGTGATTCCTAGGTCGGGTCTCCAGATATGGGTCAAACGTGGACCCGGATGACCCTCGAATGTTTCTGAGCGATATTGGTATCAAATGAAAGGTATTGAGCAGAGGAATCACATAGAATAGTACTCATTGTGATTACTAGGTCGGGTCTCCAGATGTGGGTCAAACTTGGACACGGATGACCCCGGAAAATTTCTCAGCGATATTGGTATCAAATGAAGGGTGCTGAGCAGGGATTTTAGATAGAAATGAACTAATTACGATTCCTAGGTCGGGTCCCAAGGTGTGGGTCAGCACCCGGACCCGGATAACACCGGGATATTTCTCAGGGATATTGGTACCAAATGAACGTGGACCCGGATTGCCCGGAAAATTTCTCAACGATATTGGTGTAAACTGAAAGGCAGGGCTTTTACATAGAGATGAACTCATCATGATTTCTAGGTCAGGTCCCCAGATGACGGTCAAAATGTGGATCCGGATGGCCCCGAATAATTTCTCAGCGATATTGTTATTTAATCACGGCGCATGACGATTCCTAGGTGGGATCCAAAGATATGGGTCAATATGTGGACCCGGATAACACCGTGATATATCATAAGGATATTGGTACCAAATGAAAGATGTTGAGCGGACTCTCATGTAGAGCCGTACCCATTACGATTTCTTGGTCAAGTCTACAGATACCGTAGCCATTGTTCCTAGGTCAAGTTCCCAGATTGGGTCAATAAGTGGACCCGGATGAGCCCGGGATGCTTCTGAATAATACTGATATAAAATGAAAGGTGTTGACCGGGTCCGCTATATAGATATTTTCATAGTGATTCTTAGTCCCGATACACAATTATGGGTAAAAGAGACGATTCGGACGCCACGGGATGTTTTTAAGCAATGATGGTATGAAATGAGAAGTGCAATGCAGGGTATGTTATGCTAAACCCTGCTCCCTAGGGAAAGGGGAAGAGTAATGAGACTGGGAAAAGCAAAGGGACGAAAAAGGAGAGAGAGAATATAATAAAAATGGAATGAAGAGGATGGGGAGAGAAGACAGGGAAGTAGAGAAGGAATAAGAGGGGGTATAAAAAGGAGAAAGCCAGAAAAAGAGAGGTAAGAGAGAGAGAGAGCGATAGAGAAAGGGAAGCAGGAATGTGACGGGAAAAGAAAAAGGAAACTGAAATGTGAGGAAAGATAAATGGAAAGGGAAAGAGAAAGAGAAAGAGAAAGAGAAAGAGAAAGAGAAAGAGAAAAGTAGAGGGAAAGGGAGTTGGAAACTAATACGAAGAAAAATGGGATAAGAATTTGAAGAGGGCAAACTTTTGAAAACATCAATTTTTTCCTTCACTTTTTTAAACTTATCTGAATTGTGCTGAGCTCTGCAGCCCGAGGTAATTTCGGTTTCTAGATACATCCAACATATTTTAAAGTGTGCCGTTTTTCGCTTCAAGTACCTATAATAGGAAGTGGGCCAAAGCAAAGCTTGGCCGGGTACAGCTAGTGTAATATAAAAAACAAATCAAATATACCACAGCCAATGTTTAGAGTTGAGATAGAACCGGATTTCCAAAATTTAAAAAAGGGAGAAGTACATCCCATATACAACATTCGGTATCTTATACACCGTCGAATTTCTGTGGAAGAGCCACATAAGCATAAGCGACCTGTGCAATGTCATAACTGCCAAGAATTCGGACACACTAAGCGTTATTGTGGTATGCGTAATTTGTGGTGACTTACACAGCTCCAAAGCTTGTCCGCAACCAAAAACAGACCCGGAACTAAAAAAATGCAGTAATTTCGGTGAAAACCACACTGCAAATTATAGGGATTGTCCAGTATACACATCTCTTAAAGAGAAGGCGAATAAAAAAAAATGTGAACAATCCAAAATCCAAAACAGTACTAAACCATGCCAGCAATATATCTCCCCGAAGCTATTCCGGTACATATTCCGATGTTCTTAGAGGCATTCCACCATCTGAGGTGCAAGAAAATCCCACTCTAACGACTTCCCTCGAAAAAACCCTGAATAATTTTGTGTAAATGATGCAGGACCATATGAAGTCAATGCAAAACATGATGCAAGAATTGATTATGAATCAGAACCTCCCACTTCAAACAATTTTGTCAAGACCATGAATTCTCTCAATACAGGTTTCTGGAATGCTAACGGCATAGGTCAACATCGTAATGAACTTCAGGTTTTCTTGGAAAATCACCAAATTGACATAATGTTAGTATCTGAAACCCATCTTACTGAGTTTAATAATTTTAGCATAGATGGTCATGTGTTCTATAATACTAAGCACCCCGAAGGAAAATCTAGAGGCGGAACCGGGATACTTATAAGAAAGAGGATCAAGCACCACGTGCTAGAAGAATATTGCAAAACTATATACACTCACGCTGTGGTGCAGTGGGTAGAGTTCTCGCCTGCTGTGCCAGAGGTCTCGGGTTCAAACCACGGTCCGAGCCAAACACCAAAACAATTTTTTATAATTAGTAAAAATCCAATTATTGGATTTTTTAAGAGCAGCGGTCACCTCTCGGCAGTGGGCGGCATACCCTCCGAGTGTATTTCTGCTATGAAAAAGCTTCTCACAAAAAATGCATTCGCCGTTCGGAGCCGGCATAAAACCGTAGGTCCACCCAATTAGTAGGAAAAACAAAAAGGAGCACACCTCGAATTGGGAGAGAAGCTCGGCCATAAAACTCGTCAGAGTTATAATAGCGCCATTGTATTATTATTATTATATACACTCAACATCAGTGCACGTAGATGACAACTCTGGCGGAATAACTGTATCTGCAATATACTGCCCTCCCCGTTTTAATATAGCAGAATACCAATTCACTGAATTCTTTTCCAAGTTAGGCACGAGATTTCTAGCAGCAGGTGATTACAATGCTAAACATAATTTTTGGGGATCTAGGTTAATAACCCCAAAGGGAAGAAACCTGTTCAAAGCAATCCAAAGCATTGGTCTTGACATTATATCAACAGGACAGCCAACATATTGGCCCACTGATAGGAGCAAAATTCCCGACCTCATAGATTTTGCGGTAACTCGCGGCCTCGAACGGGAAATACTTCAGATATAATCACTTTTTGATCTATCATCTGATCACTCTCCTTGTGTCATATCCATTAAAACACTTCCAACTTTAAACGAACTGAACACAGGCTTAACTAATAGATTTACGAATTGACTGAAGTACAGAAAATTTATAAGTTCGCATATTAATCAAAATGTAATCCTTAAATCCGCCGCCGAAGTGGAATATGCGATAATTGACTTCACAAACTTACTGCAAGTGGCAGCAAAGGTTTCAACACCCTTACGTCCCAACCAGTGGCGCACACAGAAAAATATTTTGGGGGGGTTTTCAATATCCAACGGAAAATTAAAAAAAAATACTTAAAACTCGTCCAGACATTTTTTACTTAAATTTATGTTTGGGAGTGGACCTACGTATGGACACATTAAACAAAGGCACCTTTTAAATCTCAATTCATTGCATTTTCTCTGTATTTAAACTAAAACTAACAAGTAAGGAAGCCTAAGTTCGAGTGGAATCGAACATTAGATACTCAGCTGTATGCTTTCATTGTTTGTTTGCGTTTGTTCGATTAGGGTGTATTTTATATGAATCGAGTGCCGCATAAAGTGGGCGCAGCTACGCCCATTTTCAAAATTTTTATCAATCATTTAACTAAGCATATAAATATTATTGTTAGTGCAAATTTGCAACCCTTTATGACTTCTAATTATAAAGATGTTACGTTACAAACTCCCAAAGGGTTTTCCAGAAACGTCTTTGTTAAAAGGTAGGCGTAGTCATAAACCGATTTCGCTAAATTTTTGAGTATGTATTACCACAAGTTATTAAAGTGTACAAACTGATTTTCATCATATCATCTCAATTATTTGTTGAGTTATGGGTTCCGAAATCTCGTAGATTCATTTGTCTGAAAAGAGGCGGTGCCACGCCCATTTTCCAAAATTTTTCTACTTTTTGTTTTATGTCTATAGTTGGACTCATGACACAAAATTTCAATGACAAAGATATCGCTTAAAATGTTTTTACTTGGCCCCTTAATAGTTCTCATATATAAATTTGGGCATGGTCGTCAACCGATTTTGGCAATTTTTCGTCCAAACATTTCCCTAAGTAAGTAAATTTCATCGATATATCTTCAATGGTTTCTGAGTTATGACATATAAAACTTTCCATGTTTGACCCTTAATAAGTGGGCGTGGCACCGCCCATTTTCCAAAATTTCATCAAATTTCTTCATAGGGGCATGAGCTCAACACGTGGGTAAAATTTCATCTCTCCAGCTATATTAGTGGCTGAGATACCAAATTTCCGATTTTTTCTATATACGAAAAGTCATGGTCCGATTTCGCCCATTTTAAATACCAACCGTCCCAGTCTCGATACCAACTTGCATTCCAAATTTGATCAAAATATCTAAATTTTTGCGCGAGTTAGTGTTTACAGACGGACGGACGGACATGGCTCAACCGATTTCTCTTTTCACCCTGATCATTTTGATATATATAAGTCTATATCTGTCTCGATTATTTCATTCTGTTACAATCCACCGTTATGTGATTAAAACTATAATACTGTGTGTACTAGTACAGCTGAGTACAACAAACCTCAGCTAATATCCACAGCATACTTTTAGGGAAATATCTTCACACTGCTTGTTTATAAACATAATCAGTAGTTGTTGACAAATATTGGCAATGTACATCCATGAATATTCATAGATTTTACAACATGTATTTACACAAATATTTGTGCATGTACCATCTTTTATAAAATTATTTTTTTTATGGTGTTTTCAAATTTTGGGGGCGCCAATGGTCCCAACAGAACCCAGCAGCAAAGCTTTAGTTCTTTTAAAGAAAAAGATATCACTGAGCTAGTTTCCAAGAAAAGGCAACTTAGGAGAGACTGGCAAAGGTTGCGATCTCCAACTCTGAAAAACGAGCTTAAAAAATGCACGAAAGAGCTCCAAATACTCCTAGAAGAGAAAAGGGAAACAAGATTTCAAAATAGAATTAAGTCCCTTACGGCCACATCCTGTACAGATTATTCTTTGTGGCGCTCTCTCAAATATCTGAAACGGCCGGTTCAGCAGGATCCTCCAATACGAATGCAAAATGGTGAATTTGCTAGCAGTGACCACGAAAATGTATTTCAAATGTATTTACTCCAAATGAAGGCCAAAATGTTCTCCCAGAAAATACTCCACAATTACCAGCAGTGCCACTTGGATTTAAACTAGACGAATTGAATAAAACTATATCAAAAGACATACAGTGGCTCTCAGAAGTATTTTGCATAATTCATTTATTAAGAAAACGTTAGAAATTCGCAATTTTTTCGAAATCTTTTGCAAATTTTTTTAATATGGTATTATAGCTGAATCTGCATACTACAAAAACGCATTCATTAAAAAACCAAAATGCATTCCATCTTTTTTTATAAAATTAAAGAAACGAAAAAAGTAATACATTTTTGCTCACACTCTCGAATAAAAACACTTCCAAGTTTGTGTTCAAAGCTCCGATATAAGAACCAATCAAAATTTTTAGTCCTGTCTTGAAGATCTTGTGAGAAAATCGAAGATTTCCCCAAAAAATAATCCAAATGCGGTTTTGGACGAGGAATGGGACAAAAAACCTCCGGAATTTTGCCAAAAATTAGCAGAGCCCATCCCTAGACTCTTGGAAGCCATTTGGAAAAAGAACGGATATCATAAAAAATATTAAACAGGTTGTGGATGCATTTATTCACCAAAATTACCAATATGCAAAATACTTTTGTGAGCAAAAATGTATGACTTTTTTCTAATCTCTGTGGGATTTTAGAAAGCTTTTTAACAGGCAGAAAATTTCGAGTAAGGCACAAAAGTTTTACAACCGAAAGCCATCCAATTTCTGCTGGAGTTCCACAAGGTAGCGTTCTAGGACCTGTATTATACTTAATTTACACAAGCGATCTGCCAACTAACGCGAGCCTTGTCACGTCTACCTTCGCAGATGATACGGCTATACTGAGTGTGCACACAAATCCCATAACTGCTACTATCCAATTGCAGAGACACATAAAAACTTTAGAAGAATGGTTTACTACGTGGAGAATTAAGGTCAACGAATCTAAATGTGTACAAGTAACTTTTAGCCTAAAAAAAGACACATGCCTACCAGTCAGGGATGCCACTTTTGGGCTTTTCCTATCAAAACTGGTACGTTTTATTCCTTTTGGGAGGTTGGTAGGACGATTTGAATTTTGGTAGGTTTTTGCCTTCGTTCAACTAACATCACTGATTTGGTACATTTGGTCACTTTGCCACAACACTGTTGAGAAAACGTGTCTTCTCAGTAGAGGTTTGTCACAAAAATCTGCTAAATAGAAACGTTTTCTTTGAGCTTCAAGTACACTTGCCCCCACAGACAACTGGAGGAGATTGAAAACAGAAAGGCATCTGACATTTTACGCTATATGAAGCAAACAAGGTTGTTCGTCTACATGGTGTGTAATAAAGAGCTCCATGTGGTATCACAACAGGCTATCAGGCCTGCCTAGGTAGTAAATAGCTCTGTTCAATAACAAAATATTGTTGCGAATTTTTCGTAAAAAATTACAGTTCTCCATATAAAAATGACACTTTTTATGAAAAACTCGTAACATTAAAACGGCTATATAAATACAAACGTAAATATGTATATCGGAGAGCCTGCCGAAAAACAAAAAAAGTTTTTTTTTTTATTTTAAGCGGTAAAAAAAAAACAAAACTGTCCGGTTACTGCAGGATGTCCAGTAACCTGGCAGTTACCCTAAATGAATTTGGTGAATATGGTTAAATCTCACATTAACAAAAAAAATTGGTAGGCTCGAAGCCATTTTGGTAGGAAAAAATTTTTTTCAGTGGCATCCCTGCCACCAGTCTCAATAAATGGAAAAATAATAACTCAGAAAAACTTCGTTACGTATCTTAAAGTCACATTGGATAGAAGAATGACTTGGAGAAATAACATTGACAAAAAGATTATGCAATCTAAGTTAAAGATAAGCCATCTGCAATGGTTAATTGGTCCTAGTTCCAGACTGGGATTAGATAATAAGATTTTAATATTTAATATGGTTTTAAAACCAATTTGGATGTGTGGACCACAACTATGGGTCTCAGCATCGAAATCTAGCGTAGAAAGAATTCAAAGGCTACAGTCCAAGATATTAAGAACAATATGCAAAGCTCCTTGGTATGTAAAAAATTCAATTATACATAGTAACCTAAAGATAAATACTATGACCGAAGAGATAAAGAAAATGCAAACAAATTATGCGAAAAGATTAACCAACCATCCTAATTCATTAGCAAAAAGTCTCCTAAGCAAAACTATCCTAGGCGATTAAAGAGAAAGGATGTAAACCTCAATTGTGCATAAGGTCATATTCTGTTAGACCAATATATCGAAAGTAACTTTAGATAATGATGAACGTCGCCAAAGCGACCGACCAAAGGCCATCGCGATGCACGTCACCTAGTCCCTGTCGTCCATCGCACGGGATAGCGTAAATACCGAACAATACAATAAACGTAGCCGAAGCGTCAGACCAACGGCCATCACGATGCACGTCACCTAGTCCCTGTCGTCCATCGCACGGGATACCGTAAATACCGAATAATATAATAAACGTCGCCGAAGCGACCGATCACTGGCCATCGCGATGAACGTCACCTAGTCGCTGTCGATTGGGTTTCCGTGGTCTAGCTCTTAAAAGGTTCAAGTGGCCCCAGCGGCAATGCTCGTGACCTGTATGCAGACATGGGCATCTGCAATTACAAAAATTTTCAATTACAATTACTTGTAATTGTAATTTAAAAATTTTCAATTACAATTACTTGTAATTGTAATTGAAAAACTTCATATACAATTACATGTGTGAACACTATTCTGTAACAATTACATGTAATTGAATACTACTTACTGAGTTATTTTAATAGCAGCATTACAATTACAATTGCAAAAATGTAATTGGAAAATTTTCCATTACAATTACTTGTAATTGTAATTGAAAAATATCAATTACAAATGCAAGTAATTGTAATTGTTGTGTGTAATCAATTACAAAATGTAATTGAGTATGCCCATGTCTGCCTGTATGTGGGTGGGATTGTGTGTTTTTGTTTTATTATTATTATTTATAACCGTAGCTTTCCAGAAGAAAATGTGTAACTTTTACTTTTGAAGTAACTTAGTTAAAGATTTTGATATATACTATTTTATACAGAGAGATTATTTAACCGAATTTTGTTTAATAAAAGAAGAGATACTCAAACGGCTGATATGTTGAACAGCTTAATTGGCTTAGTGTTAAGAAAATATAATTTTTCATACAAGGAAGTTGATTTATAATATAAATCAGGGTAACGTACGTGAATACTTAAGTAAGAATATACACTCAAAAAAAAAAATTCTCTCGATCAAAGACATAATTTTCCTTATTTTGAACACGCGCCCCAATACAAAATTTTCTATGTTTTGTGTAAATTTTCTCAAAAATGTGGAAAAAACACAAAAAAACATTCAAACAAATTCGTTGCCATGGGGATTTGTATGGGAATTTTATTTCTCAAAATTATAGAAATCAAGTCTTCAAAACAAGGAAAGTTGGGAATGGAATGGCGCTTAAAGAATTTTTCATTATTTTAATGTATGAATTTTTTCAAAACAAGTATATGAAACCATGGTAACGCATGTAATAACAATATTTTATAAACCTTTTAACATGTTTTAAGGAAAATTTACTCAAAACAAAGAAAGTAGTGTTCAAAATAGGTAAACAATTTCTTTGACCCCTCCATATATTTTTTTTCTCTCAGTGTAGTGTTAGTTAAAGATACGCATGATATTAACACAAGAAATAAACTAAACTTTAAATTGTCATTGTTCAGAACTGAGATATAATAATAATAATACAATGGCGCTATTATAACTCTGACGAGTTTTATGGCCGAGCTTCTCTCCCAATTCGAGGTGTGCTCCTTTTTGTTTTTCCTACTAATTGGGTGGACCTACAGTTTTATGCCGGCTCCGAACGGCGAATGCATTTTTTGTGAGAAGCTTTTTCATGGCAGAAATACTCTCGGAGGGTATGCCGCCCACTGCCGAGAGGTGACCGCTGCTCTTAAAAAACCCAATAATTGGATTTTTACTAATTAGAAAAATTTGTTTGGCTCGGACCGTGGTTTGAACCCGAGACCTCTGGCATAGCAGGCGAGCACTCCACCCACTGCACCACAGCGGCCATGAACTGAACTGAGAACTGAGATAGACAAGCAAAATATCTTCTACACAGGATTGAAATGTGTTAAAGAACTACCAGTAGATATAAAAAATTGTAGCGAGATTTCAGATTTTAAAACAAAATTATATGAATTATGTAAAAACCTACCTATAAGATAGTATTTTAAACAATTGTACTGAATTAGGCTGCTGCCGTAATAAGTAAATAAATATGCAAAACTTATAGTCAGAGATGTGATTTTTATTATTTATAAAGAAATAGTAATTTTGTTTTTTAATTTTTGCTAAATTTTTTATTTTGGCTGTGGCAACACTGGTGGCAACATGAAGGCCAGATACGACAAGGCAATGAACTCAGAGAGTTTTGTTGAAGAAGATTTAGTGGTGCTATACAACCCGCAGCGGAAGAAAAGTTTGTCCTCGAAATTGCAGTGCACTTGGGAAGGGCCGTACAAAGTGATTAAATGACTTAACGATGCGGTGTATCTCAATGAAAAAAGTGAATGTAGTTTTTCTGGAAAGCTAGCGGAATTTGGAACAAGCAATGTGTCGCGACGCCTTTCGGGTTCATCTTTGCAACCGCTTGCCAAATGTTGGAGCTGATATGGTAGCACTTTCTCAAAATTAATCAATATGCCGAATTTAAACTAAAAGTTCGTTACCTGTTGCTTGTTCGCTTTCAGTGATCGGCGCCACACAAATCTATATACATATGTACATATATAAGTATATGCATATGCATTTGTACCCTGCAAGACTTGGGGTCATTGTTTTATTAATCCGGAGTACTCGCTTGCGAGTAGTTCATTATTCCCCATTACTCCCCATACTTATGTATACGAGTATAAGCATACTATTTTGCATACTCGCTTTTAATATTGTACATATGTCCTAGGAAGAGTAGTATTAAACAGTGGCGTAGTAACGAAGTTTTACTTATAATTCTAGCGTTTGTTGAGCCGTAGGAAAGTGCAAGAACCGCAGGAATTTTACCACAATTTACATTCTTTGTACTTATATTCGCTCTTTTGTGGTAAAATTCCTACGGTTCCTGCACTTCCCTACGGCTCAACAAACGCTACAATTATTATACGGTATTGCTGTTATTAACATGCTAATAACAGAAAAGTAACGCCAATTATTTAAATTCAAGTTTTCTTTCAATTACTTATCATCTTAATCAAATAATATTAGTGTAAACTACAATGGGAATAAATATGCAATGTATAAGAGTATCTGAACTTGAGATTTTACTTAATGTCTGTCAAAATGGAATATTAAAAAACTAAATTATATAAGAAAATTATTATTTATAACCGTAGCACATAGGTAGAAATATTTTATTGTGTACATCTATTCAAAATTGCTTGTTTAATGCAAAATTTTAATAATTTGTGTTAAAAGTAGAGCTCTCGATTTTTTTTTGAACATTTTCGAGTAGCCCGAACAGTTGTTGTTCAAATGCTCGAAGAGTTGTTTGTTTGTTTATTACCCGTGTGTTTGTACGGGCATTTGAACAATTCGGGTATTTTGAAGTTTGTTTTTTTCTTTTGTTTATTATTTTTTTCTTTATATGTAGTTTTTTTATTTTTGTTTTTCCGATACACATTTTTTTGTTTGTAAGCTCGAATGCTCGAATGTTTGCACGGGCATTTGAACAACAAACGGGCTTCAAACAAAAACGATCAGATCGAATTGCTCGATACCCGGGTATCTAGGGCTCTAGTTAAAATCGATTTTATTGAAAAATATATACAGTGACTCAAAAAAAAAAAATCATACGCCAAAGTTTTTAAATTTATTTCAAACAATTCTGTCGAAAATTTGACACTCTTATTTTCGTTTAAAAATGTAAACAATTTTTCAATAAAAATCGCCTTAAACAGGATTTCTAAGCTTATGGAAAAAATTCGAAAAATCGTAGAAATTTCTAAAAGTGGATTAAAAATTTCAAACCGCGGCCAGAATTTATAGAAGATTTTGAGGAGATTTCTAAGTGTACTGTTATGTAGCCAACCAATTTTAGTGTAAAAAGTGCTATTCTCAATGCAGTAAAAATTTCCGTCGATTTTAGTAATTTTTTTCTGTAGGGTGTTTGCGTTATATGTACGTTAGTGATGGGCGAGTCCGAGATGTTTAGACAATCGAGAGAATCGCCATCGTTGCAAAATCACAATCGCGTCAAAAGTTGACTCGCTCCTCGACTACACAATCGAGATGTTTTTGCGATTGTTCCGAGTCGGCGAGTCGGAGGTTGTTTCGATGACATCTCGACTACACAAGCGAGATGTTTTTGCGATTGTTCCGAGTCGGCGGGCCGGCTGTTGTTTTGATGATATGTTTTAGTTGATAAAATAAACTGAATGAGGTTTGTTGATAAAGAAAGTAGGATTTTTAATGGAAGTGAGGCAAATACATAAATAAATTAACCAAATTGAAAAATATGCTATACATAGACGCTGCATTATTGCAATCACAACTAAACAGTGTCGTGCATAATAATAATAATTAATTATTTAAACATTAATAAATTTTCTGAAGTGAGACGCTTATGAAACAAATGAATTTTACGAGTACCAACAACGGCAATAGATTTGTACCACTCTGTATGTTTTGTAAAGCAATTTTAATATTCAAGCGGCAACAATTATTATGTATTTTTTGCAGCGAGTGCGAGATGTTGTAGGGTTGCTTTGAAAACGAGAGGAATCGTTGGCGAGTCCGAGATGTTTTAGCGATTGTTTCGACTGACGGCCATTTACGACTTGACTCGAATACGAATGAAAACCATCGAGATCATTCGAGATGTTTCAACAATCGAGAGAATCGAATAAAACATCTCGGACTCGCCCATCACTAATGTACGTGAGACCGTTCCAATTAAAATTTCCGAAAAGCCAATGAAATTTTTCAAAAAGTTGAATGTTGGATATTATTATATTACAATTGAATGAGCTGCAAAATTGCATACTCAAAAATCTTCAAAAAAATGTAGCTTTATAATTCTTAGCCCCTTAACTTTGAAAAATTGGAAATACTAAAAACACTGCCTAAAAAGTTAACAATAATCGCTGCTAAATATCTGGGTTACTTTCGAGCATCACCTACATTAACCAAGATATGCGTTAGAAATATAAACATTAAAATTAAATATAAAGCACAAAAAGAAAATTATTGTAGGTACATATGAAAAACCCTGTATCTAGTAGTGAAGTGCGGCTTTGTGCGACGTAATTTTTTGTCGGCTAGCTACTAATTGTACTAGATATCATGTCCGAGGGTTAATTTGACTGAGTCTGACAGAGCAACATAACAAAACCAATTTTTAACATGAAAAAGAGTGATAATTTTTTTTTTAAATATCCCAACTTCAAAAGCTTAAAACTATAAACTTAGAATTATTGGAAACCAAGGATATTATTGAAGAGTGTTAATAATTACTTGAACCTTTAGGATTCATCACGATTACTTAAATGAAATGCTTTAAATAATGAATATTCAAGTTGAAACTAGCACTTAAAAATATGTAAGAAAAAAACAAAAAAATTAACTTCAGATATGCTAAGTTACGACCATCTGGGGCAAGTGCAGAGTATGGGGTCGGGAAAAAAGCGATGAATTATTGTTCCCCATTCTATTTCCAATATGTGGGTATGTTTTTTTTCTGTAACTGTAACAATTTTACAAAATTCAATTTTGGGCGCATAAAACTTGAAAATCGACCTATGCGTGTAGATTTCCAGAAGAGAATATGAGACTTACTTTTGAAGTATAGTTAAAGGCCCTTGGCAACTGACAATCTGGCATGTCAAGCAGAGTGTATGTGTGAGTTTTTTGTGTGTGTTAGTGCAATCGGCAGTCGTAGTACTACACGTTCTTGTTCGGGCTCGCGTTGATGAGAATCAAATCTTTTAGATATTTGCGTAAATCACCCGACACTCACACATATGTATACACTGCTTAACATTCCAGATTTTAAGTGGCCAAGGGCCGAAAAATTCTCTAGCTACGCCACTGGTATTAAACACTATAGCCGTGTTTCACATACGGTGATCCTAACCCAGATAAAAATTTTTGCATGTAAATGCAACAACAAAGATTTCAGCTCGATTAAACCAGATAAATTGCTGGTTCAATTTTTGATCCGCCCTGTTCGATTTGTTTTTTCCGTGCTGATTTGGCAGCACAGTGCTGTTTTGATTTGGCAGAACTGAAAAGTGACATTTGCGTATGTATACATATATATACATATACCCTACAGTAAATTTGTTTCACTGCAAAATGACCATTGATGATTCTTTGTTGAATATTCATCACTATCGTTTGCGTTGGTGCAAGCGAGCAAGCTATATTGAAAAAACCAAACGAAATACCATCTAGGCGGTTAAAAACCAACGAGCCAGCTTGTATTTCGGTAGGTTTTTTGACATTCGGCAGCTTTTCTGACAAAGTTTTCAATTTGACAACTATAAAACAAATTATATTTAAAATAAAAAATATATGGAAATACAAATTTCAAATTTGCCTCTTGTAAGCTTCTGCTTTGGCCGTAAGGGGAAAGAAGAAGTCCGGAAAAAAAATTATACTGCGCACTGGCTTCTCCTTATAACATGGAATACATAACTATCCCGCCATTTGAGTTTCATAATTTATTTCAGTAATTTAAATTCAAATTTCCAAAAAAATAATTTTTGAAATAGTTATTTTCATTTAGTTTGAAGTTTAAAGTCAATCAAATTGTTTTTGAGGGAGTATTTGTCTCTTTTCAACGTACAGAATAATTGTTTTTGCGCTATTATAACTCTGACGAGTTTTATGGCCGAGCTTCTCTCCCAATTCGAGGTGTGCTCCTTTTGTTTTTCCTACCATTGGACAGTTTTATGCCGGCTCCGAACATATAGGCATTAGGAAAGCAAACCATTTATTTGAAAAAATTCAGCAGCCTTTATATGAAAGCATTCACTGATGCCTCCTCATGATGAATTTTTTCAGTGATTCATAAAGGATTCATTTCAGATTTTTACTGCTGGGTATATGTTGTATATGTTTCTTCTTCTTTTTAGTTCTTTTCAAGTGCAGCCAATTTTCATTATGAGCCGGATTGTTTCAGTAAAAATTTATCTTAACCCAGACCCAGATGTAATAACTGAAATGCCCCTTATGAAAATAAAACAAAATGTAAAAAAATTTAATTGCTTTGAAAGTATGACTCTTCTATCCATCGCATGGGAAGGTCTCGCTCCAAGTCCTACTGGGTATTTACTTAGGCACGCAATTATATTTGTATACATCCATACATACATTTATACATTTATGCATATGTACATACATATGTACCTACAAAATTACAATCTTTTAAGAATACAAGATCTACAAATATACACATAAGTATGTACGTATACATATCAGAAAGTTTTATATTATATTCGTGTTGCCAGTTCTAGTATGTATTTCGAAGTGAAGATAGAAAAAATATTAAAAGAAAATTTGTATCGTTGAAAAAATATTCGCAACTGATTAAACTAACGAAATACCTCGTGCTTTTCTTTCTATTTCTATTCTATTTTTTTTTTTGGTTTCTATCAAAATTCCTCACATGAAATTAAGATGACGAGTTTATATGCAGTGCGAAATTTTACAAAACATGATATTAAAATACATAGATTGCTAAAATTTTCATTTAAAAAATGAGTTCGATTGAAATTGAGAACTTTTTTAGTAAAGTGCATTTTATGTATTATTGTACTTACATATACACAAACACACATATGTATGTATGTAAATATTGATCTAACGTAAAAGTTACTTGGGCTAAAAATACACCCTTGCATTGATAAAAATGTAACATGCGACGTAAGCACAATTACAATCTATCTATGTGTATTAAGGTGGTCCAAAAAGTTAAAACGCAACAAATCATTGCGGAACAAGGCTATGTTTATGCTATTACTCCTAAACCAATATGTTTTCAGGACTTTCCAAAAAAAGCAGGAGGAAACTTTGAGGCATTTGGGGGACCTCTAAACTAAATACATCAAGGCAAAATTTTCGGTGTAGATTTCCGCAGTACAGTCGCATGAAATGTGGATCGTTCCGCGGATTTCGGGAGAACTTTATTGACAATTTCGGAACGCACTAATGTGTATGTATGCATATATGTACACATATATGTCTACGCCTATGAAATAACCGTACATGCATACGGGAAACTACCATAATTGCTGTTATTTTAATGATCTAAAAGTGGAATTTAGAGACTCCATACCAACAAAAAAAGTGAGTGAGACTATGATATTACCTAGCTTTATAAAAATATGGTTATGCTAAAGGAAAGGGACTGAAAAACCAATTTAATTTATAGTATCAGCGCCAAAAGTGAAAAATTATATGTTTGTACCTACTAGAGATTCCAATTTTTCGGATTTTTACGATCCCGGGATTTTTGAGATATTGTTTTATAATCCCGGGATCCCGGGACTTTAATTACACAGGCCGACACAATTTCCAAAACATTTACTAACTCAAATAAAATTCTACTTTTCTAAATTATTTCGGTGCGCTGATTCTGAATCAGAAGTCGGATTTTCGGTAATACGTGTAGGTTTTCATGTCCAAAGAGACGAAAAATGCGATTTTTTGCTATATTCACAGCTCAATCTGTTAAATTACGTACTTTCATTAAAAGATGATTGCAGCTATTGTAAGAACGATCATTTCTCTTGAAAACAGCGCTTTGCTTTTTCGGGTATCTTATTCAGATATCTACGTCGTCTTCAAAAGAAATGATTGTGCTTTCAATAGATGTAATCAGTTTTTAATGAAAGTGAGTAATTTTCAAAATATTGAGGAGTGAATTTGGCCACAAACTGCGTTTTTCGCCTCTTTGGACATGAATATCTCAAAAACTACAACGAAATCCTTTTGAAATGTAGAATTTTATTTCTGTTACAAAAATTTTTCGACCAGTATTATTTTCCCACATTTGGGGCTGAAAAAAGTAAATATGTACATTTTTAGAGAAACGCTACAACTTTAAAATGCAAACAAAACAGATTTTTATTGCCATTTTTATTATTTCGTTAGTTACAAAATAAAATAGGAATGATTTTACATGCGTATTATTTAACAATACCTAAGAGTTACTTTAAAGAGCACAACCAACAAAAAAAATTACATACATTTGGTGAACAAAACATTGCTACTTTTAGGATATTAATAAAAAGGCTCATTTGATAATTTCCAATAAAAATTTTTTTAGAATTTAATGCAACTTCTGAATAGATAAATATCGGAGGCAAAATTTTGAATTCCGAGTATGCAGCTGTGTATTTAATTTTAGTACTATCAAGTCTAATAAAAATTTTGTTTCCATTTTCTTCCATTATTTACTTTCCATGTGGGAAAATTCCAAAAAAACATTTGAAAAATAAATGACCAAAAATCAGGAAATAGAAATTATCAAATGGAATTTGCAGCAAGCTAAAAGCTTTAAAAATACCTAACGTACGTTTCCTTACAACGCGTAGTTCAACACAAAAAAATTTAATTATTAAAAAAATCAAAAATTTTAATCCTTACTTTGACTAATGGACTTTTTTTTTCTAGTAAAAATGTCGCACTTTCTTCCGACTATCACATTTTTTTGTTCTCTTCCACACAGACTCAACACTTTTTTAGGGATGTTTGTTCTATTGACAAAATATAAAACTGGCCCGACTACGGGCTACATTTTCTGCTCTTAACACAAGAAAAAGGTTGCATTATTTTTGTTTCATTCATCACATGAAAAATGCAACACTTTAATGGGGCACAGGACACATGTTGATAATGCTGCAATGTAATAATGCAACATTTTCATCCAGAATAGGAAATGCTATTAGTATACAGATCTGAGACCAATAAAAATTATATAAAATATAACTTTTCTTTGCTATAATAGCGGAATATTCTCTCTTTATCTTATCCCAAAAATCCCGGGATAAAATTCTAGCTATCCCGGGATTTTCGGGGTGTCAAAAAGATTGGAATCCCTAGTATGTACATTAGGATGGTACGATTTACTAACTTATATCGTGCCATCGAAATTGGTAATCCTAATCTTTCTGAGTAGAAAACTCTTAAACGACATTTGTCCATAATTAATTTTGATGTTCCGGAATATGGTTTTTGAACTTGGAGTATTTGTGAGGAAACTTCTTCGGAGGATTTATGGACCTTTGCGCGTTGGCGAGTATCGACGGAGATTTAATGAAGAGCTGTACGCAGACATCGACATTGTTCAGCGAATAAAGATCCAGCGGTTGCGTTGGACAGGTCATGTCGCACATAGGTAGATTTTCAAGTTTTATGCGGCCAAAAATATTTTATTGTCTACATCTATTTCAAATTGCTTGTTTAATGCAAAATTTTAGTAATTTGTGTTAAAACTCGATTTTATTGAAAAATATATACAGTGACTCCAAAAAAAATCATACGCCAGAGTTTTCAAATTTATTTCAAAGAGTTCGCCCCTTTTTATGATAAGTATTTCCTTGACTTTGAAAAATTGGAAATACTAAAAATACTGCCTAAAAAGTTAACAATAATCGGTGATAAATATCTCGGTTACTTTCGAGCATCACCTACATTAACGAAGATATGCGTTAGAAATATAAACATTAAAATCAAATATAAAACACAAAAAACAAAATTATTGTAGGTACATTTGAAAAACCCTGTATATAGTAGTGAAATACGGATTTGTGCGACTAATTTTTTGTCGGTAAAATACTAATTGTACTAGATATCATGTCCGAGGGTTAATTTGACTGAGTCTGACAGAGCAATATAAAAAAATCAATTTTGAACACAAAAAAGAGTGAACATTTTTTTTTTAAATATCCCAACATTAAAAGCTTAAAACTATAAACTTAGAATCCTTGGAAATCAAGGATATTATTGAAAAGTGTTAATAATTGCTTGAACATTTAGGATCCATCACGATTACTTAAATGAAATGCTTTAAATAATAAATATTCACGTTGAAACTAGCACTTAAAAATATGTAAAAAAAACTAAAATATTAACTTTAGATATGCTAAGTTTCGACCATCTGGGAGCAAGTGCAGAGTATTGGGTGGGGAAAAAAGCGATGAATTATTGTTCCCCAGTCTATTTCCAATATGTGGGCATGTTTTTTCCTGTAATTGTAATAACTCCACAAAATTCAATTTTGGCCGCATAAAACACGAAAATCTACCTATGTGTGTCGTGAGAAAGTACGTATTTCTATCGAAACCCACTAAATGCAGAAGAATCGCATATATGAATGCCCAAAATCGCATATTTTCGCGACTATCTTTTGCTGTGTATAATACATCTTAAATTTTTTTTGCAAATAACTTAAAGATAAGTTAATATAATATAGGAAAAATATTTTAAAATTATAATTTCTCTTCCGGTATTGGAGAACCAGAATGTGCTCTTTTCTCTTTAGCCCAAAATCGCGGTATGGGATCTCTCTGTTAAGTCATCGATATCGATTTGTGTACAACCAAATGCTCCAAATCCAAAATTTCAGAATTTTAGCTGCAAAACTTGAAGAGTTATAGCTAGGGTTACCAGATACCTTTCCCGAAAAAAATCAGTACATTGCCCTGCAAAGAAAATCGTCTTTATTACTGGAATTTTGTTTTTGTTTCCGTATCGTTAACTGTCAATCATGTTTCTATGACATTTAACGTTCGCGCTGCTTCCTCCTTCCTAATTGTTTCATCGTTGAGAGGTGGTTACGCTTAAATCGATGATTAGAGCACACATACACAACATAACACATTATTACCCCGAAACATCGGCGTGCTGGCTGCTTGTTTTACCCAGCAAATTTGTTCGATGTGAGAGTCCGAAAATTCTCCCGCTCGTCGGAGTGCACAACAACAATTACACGTTGCTCGTCGAGTATTGTCATAAGCATAACCACGGCATTACAAACGTCAAATGAAAACAGTTGGAAAATTAAAAACAGTGCAGGGTCATAAAAATGAATTTTTTTAGTGTCGGCTAAAAATCTGTACAAATCAGTACAAAATATCAATTTCAATTTCAATTTTATTAAGTCTATGATTATGAAAATCTTACAGACTAGATACAGTGCAGTTACAAAATTTCCATTTGACACAAATGAATAAATGAAATGTGTATATATATGTGTACATGAAAAAATAAAAAGTATAATTACACATAATAAATTTTACTCGGTAGGGAGTAATAATAAAAATATGCAAATTATAATCATATGTACCCAGTAAGGGGCATTTGGGCCAGAAAAGACCCAGACAAAATTTAAATATACTAATTAAAAATACCCAGTAAGGGGCGAGTGTGCCATGAAGGGCACTTGGGCCTGAAAGGACCCAGATTAAGAACTTACAGACTACAAAGATACAATATTAACTAGAGCTAGAACTTAAGAAAATACATCATTTAACATAGCCTTAAATTGAACCTTAGATAGAGAAAAGTCTATGTCTAAAGAATTTGAAAGAACATTGAATTCCTTCAAAGCTCGATATATGGGAGCATTAGCACCATAGAGCGTACGGGAACATTCCGTGTAGAAGATGTCAACAGTGCGAAGAGATCTTGGTGGAATATGGAAGTCAATACTTTCAAGGAGAAGAGGGGAATCAATCAAACCTTTGATTACGTCGAAAACAAAGGTCAGCGCAAGCATAGTTCTTCTACTTTGAAGAGGTTTCAGATTGATCAAAGCACACCGGGCAGTATACGGGTGAATTGGATCACTGAAATTCAATGAGCGAAGGGCAAAACGTAAAAAACAGGGATTGCGAATAATCGTTATTTTTTAAATTTTGACTAAAAAAATTATACTGAAGGAGAAACGCTAAACGCAAAAGAAGTACACAGATGTAATCACCGTAACGCAGACTACCTCTAGGTGCATTAACTTTTATTTTTTCGATTTTTATAAAAAAATTGATTTTTAATCGTTATTTTCTGAGCTTTATTTTTCCCTCAGCAAATAAAAGTTATTTCTTGATTTTTATATTTCGCTCAGAAAATAAAAGTTATTTTTTGAGTTTTAATTTTCCCTCAGAAAATAAAAGTTTTTTTCTTAGTTTTATTTTTCGATCAGAAAATAAAAGTTATTTTTTGAGTTTTATTTTTCCCTCAGAAAATAAAAGTTATTTTTTGAGTTTTCTTTTTCGATCAGAATATAAAAGTTATTTTTTGAGTTTTATTTTTTTGCTCAGATAATAAAAGTTATTTTTTGAGTCAATCAGTACGGGGCACGAAAAATCAGTATTGTACTGATCAAATCAGTACGTCTGGCAACCCTAGTTATAGCACAAACGTAGACCTATGCTATTTGACCTTTTTTTCTTGCATCGTACATTGAATTTTCATAGATTTGGACATTTTATTGTTGCAAACTAGTCCCTCAGTTTTTAAGATATCGGCTTGGAACACACTTTTTTGTTTGTATTGTACTGATCAAATCAGTACGTCTGGCAACCCTAGTTATAGCACAAACGTAGACCTATGCTATTTGACCTTTTTTTCTTGCATCGTACATTGAATTTTCATTGATTTGGACATTTTATTGTTGCAAACTAGTCCCTCAGTTTTTAAGATATCGGCTTGGAACACACCTTTTTGTTTGTAAGCTCGAATGTGCTCAATACTTTCGTATTGAAAGGGGAAAAAATTTTTGTTAAGTTTGAAAAAATCAAAAAATTGCACAACTCAAAATTTGTTGAATCCACGAATGACATCTTTAGTCTCCTTGCAGCAATAGTCTTCTTTCGTGCCAAAGGTTTTACTTAAAAGCATCGTTTGTAAAGAGAGTTTTGCCTCTTCAAATTTTTTAAAGGGGAAGCTCTGAATATTTTTATATTCAAAGGGCGAATTTGTATCTGTGTCCTTGTATGGGGGGAAAACAAAAACAAATGTGATTCAAGGGAATAGACATGAGCATTTAAGGTCTAAACCATTAAATTAATAAATTTAACTATTTAATTTTATAATTTTAAAATGTTTCAGTCGCTGGCTTTGAAGCAATATGTTTACGTCAAGAGACTTTCGCTGTCGTAACGTCATGTCACTACGCTTTGATTCTGTTTTCACCCCAAAACTGTGTCAACTCACATTGCATAGCTGTGAATGATTGTCAACAGGAATTTATCGATAACGTGGGTATGCAATCAGACAGTGCTTTTTCTATTGATGGAATTAGGAAACTGAATGAGCTTCAAGATTTTGAAGCAAATACATTTTCATCCTGGAATGAAAAAGTTTAACAAAATGAGAAAAAATTTGTTGGGGTAAGTGGAAAAACATTCAAACAACTATTTTCAGCGAAGGTTGAGTGTATAGCTATTTCACGAAAAACCATTTTCGATCATCAGCACTCTTTTTGGAAGTGGATGCACCGGGGATTGAACCCGAGTCCATTCCATCTTCAGCCGCAATGACCCAACGCATAAACACACGCCATTGAGACTCTGTGCAAGCTGTTGGATATACAACGTTGTTGGTATATAAAAAAAATACATACCAACAACAAATGTTCATTGCGAACTGCCAACAAAAATTCAGCACGTTTGGGTAGAATACCCTGCAAAAATTGTTGGACTACTTGGTACATTTGTGCCACAGTCAACTAGCTACTAACTTGTCACATGTAGCCAATCATTGGGCCAGTTCACGTATATGGTACATTTGTGCCATATTCAACTAGCTACGAACTTGCCACATGCAGCCAATAATTGGGCCAGTTCATATATACCCCTGCAGAAAACGGAACTAGTCCATACATGCATGTACAAACCAGCCGCTTGTGGCAATCAACTAGCCCAAAACCTGCCACATTCCATATAAAAATATTGGTCCAATTAACATTGCAATGTCCTAGCACAGGACCATATGGTCCATCGCTCGATCACATCAAACTAGTTTAAAAACTAACTTGCCGTAGCTACTTTGCAAACCACTTACAAGAGCTTACTTTTTAAACTAGCTACGGCAAGTTACTTTTGAAACTACTCCAAGGAGTTAAAAATGTAAAATATTTCCATAACTACTTCATTCTTGAGCTCTCAAGACAAATTTTATTTATTTTTTTTTTTTGCAGGGACCCTGCAAAAATTGTCGGACAACTTGGTACATTTGTGCCACAGTCAACTAGCTACTAACTTGTCACATGTAGCCAATCATTGGGCCAGTTCACGTATATGGTACATTTGTGCCATATTCAACTAGCTACGAACTTGCCACATGCAGCCAATAATTGGGCAAGTTCATATATATGTATGTATGTAGATTCGTGTTTGAAGATCGGTTTTAACGATCGTAACCGCTGCACGATGTTTATTAACAGTGTTGCCAAGAAGCATTAATCTAAATATTTACAAAAAAAAAAAAAAAATCGTCTTGAGAGCTCAAGAATGAAATAGTTATGAAAATAAAAACGACCAAAAAACCCAAAAGTAAAATTTAATCGGATGAGCCAGCCGATAAACAAGCTCTACTAATTAGCACAAACCCTGTAAAAATTGTTGGACTACTTGGTACATTTGTGCCAGAGTCAACTAGCTACTAACTTGTCACATGTAGCCAATCATTGGGCCAGTTCACGTATATGTATGTATGTAGATTCGTGTTTGAAGATCGGTTTTAATGATCGTAACCGCTGCACGATGTTTATTAACAGTGTTGCCAAGAATCATTAATCTAAATATTTAAAAAAAAAAAAAAAAAATTGGTCTTGAGAGCTCAAGAATAAAGTAGTTATGAAAATAAAAACGACCAAAAAAACCAAAAGTAAAATTTAATCGGATGAGCTAGCCGATAAACAAGCTCTACTAATTAGCACAAAGAATTGCTTGAAGAGATGTGGTGGTCTCCGAAATGGATCTATAACTTCTACCAAAAAATATTAATTTTTCACATCAATTTTTCCTTAAAAAAAATAAATAAAATTGGTCTTGAGAGCTCAAGAATGAAGTAGTTATGGAAATATTTTACATTTTTAACTCCTTGGAGTAGTTTAAAAAATAACTTTCCGTAGCTAGTTTAAAAAGTAACCTCTTGTAGGTGGTTTGCAAAGTAGCTACGGCAAGTTAGTTTTTAAACTAGTTTGATGCGATCGAGCGATGGACCATGTGGTCCTGTGCTAGGACATTGCAATGTTAATTGGACCAATATTTTTATATGGAATGTGGCAGGTTTTGGGCTAGTTGATTGCCACAAGCGGCTGGTTTGTACATGCATGTATGGACTAGTTCCGTTTTCTGCAGGGAAGAATTGCTTGAAGATATGTGGCGGTCTCCTAAATGGATCTATAACTTCTACCAAAAACTATTATTTTTTCACATCAATTTTTCCTTAAAAAAAAATAAATAAAATTGGTCTTGAGAGCTCAAGAATGAAGTAGTTATGGAAATATTTTACATTTTTAACTCCTTAGAGTAGTTTAAAAAGTAACTTGCCGTAGCTAGTTTAAAAAGTAACCTCTTGTAGGTGGTTTGCAAAGTAGCTACGGCAAGTTAGTTTTTAAACTAGTTTGATGCGATCGAGCGATGGACCATGTGGTCCTGTGCTAGGACATTGCAATGTTAATTGGACCAATATTTTTATATGGAATGTGGCAGTTTTTGGGCTAGTTGATTACCACAAGCGGCTGGTTTGTACATGCATGTATGGACTAGTTCCGTTTTCTGCAGGGTATATGCAAAAGCATATACACACTAACGTTAATGTATTCTGATTCAATTTGATTTGCATGATGGCCTGGTAATTTTTTTTTGTCGATGTTTGTAAAATTTTTATTTTCGAAAATCCGCCTTAGTCTATAAAAACCAAATTCCGGAACATGAAAATTTAATTTAGACAAAGGTCGTGGAAGAGTTTTCTACTCAGAAAAATGTTAGTAATCCCAATTTTGATGGCGCGATATCGATTAATTTCCCTCCACATAAATCGCCCCACCCTAATGTACATAAATATGGGGTTTTCATAATTCAATAAATTCAACGCTACTATAATTCCAAATTACAACGAATTTTTGACAGAATTTTGAATCAAATTTTATTTGAAAAATTTGTTTCTAAGAATTTTTGAATTCTATAAGAAATTTACTTTAGGATAAGTGGAAAAATCCAATTAGGTCATACAGCGATGGTAGATGTGATAGCTATTTCGAAGAAAAACCACTTTCTTCATCATCAGACCTCTTCTCGGGATTTTTCCACTTATCCTAAAGTATAAAAATTTAAATTACAAAATTTTAATTACATACATAATAATGTTAAATTATAAGAAATATATTTCTTCGAGTGGAATCGAACATTAGATACTCAGCTGTATACTTTCATTGTTTGTTTGCGTTTGATGGAAACACGATGTAGGTACTTTATATAAAGCAAGTGCTACATAAAGTGGACGTAGCCACGCTCATTTTCAACATTTTTATCAGTCATCCAACTAAGCATATGAATATTATTCTTTGTGCAAAATGTCATTCCTTTATGACTTCTAGTTACAAAGATGTCACGTTACAAATTCCGAAAGCGTGTTCCAGAAATATCTTTGTTAAAAAGTAGGCGTGGTCATAAACCGATTCCAATAAATTTTTGCGTGTCTATTAACACAAGTTATAAAAGTGTATAAACCAAGTTTCGTCATAATATCTCGATTATTTGTCAAGTTATGGGATCCGAAATCTCGTAGATTCCTTTGTCTAAAAAGAGGCGGTGCCACGCCCATTTTCCAAAATTTTTCTATTTTTTGTTTCCGGTCTATTGTGAAACTCATGCCACAAAATTTCAATGAATTATCTTTATATTTGCAGAGATGTCGCTTAAAATGTTTTTATTACGCCGCTTTATAATACACATATATAAAAGTGGGCGTGGTCGTCAACCGATTTCGCTAAAATTTTGAACATTTATTACTACAAGTACCCTGCAGAAAACGGAACTAGTCCATACATGCATGTACAAACCAGCCGCTTGTGGTAATCAACTAGCCCAAAAACTGCCACATTCCATATAAAAATATTGGTCCAATTAACATTGCAATGTCCTAGCACAGGACCACATGGTCCATCGCTCGATCGCATCAAACTAGTTTAAAAACTAACTTGCCGTAGCTACTTTGCAAACCACCTACAAGAGGTTACTTTTTAAACTAGCTACGGCAAGTTACTTTTTAAACTACTCTAAGGAGTTAAAAATGTAAAATATTTCCATAACTACTTCATTCTTGAGCTCTCAAGACCAATTTTATTTATTTTTTTTTAAGGAAAAATTGATGTGAAAAAATAATAGTTTTTGGTAGAAGTTATAGATCCATTTAGGAGACCGCCACATATCTTCAAGCAATTCTTTGTGCTAATTAGTAGAGCTTGTTTATCGGCTGGCTCATCATTTACTTTTGGGTTTTTTGGTCGTTTTTATTTTCATAACTATTTCATTCTTGAGCTCTCAAGACGATTTTTTTTTTTTTTTGTAAATATTTAGATTAATGCTTCTTGGCAACACTGTTAATAAACATCGTGCAGCGGTTATGATCGTTAAAACCGATCTTCAAACACGAATCTACATACATACATATATATGAACTTGCCCAATTATTGGCTGCATGTGGCAAGTTCGTAGCTAGTTGAATATCCCTGCAAAAATTGTTGGACCACTTGGTACATTTGTGCCACAGTCAACTAACTACGAACTTGTCACATGTAGCCAACCATTGGGCCAGTTCACGTATATGATACATTTGTGCCACAGTCAACTAGCTACGAACTTGTCACATGCAGCCAATAATTGGGTCAGTTCATATATATGTATGTATTTTGTATTTGTATTTGTATTTATTTATTAATTGGGCCAGTTCATATATATGTATGTATGTAGATTCGTGTTTCAAGATCGGTTTTAACGATCGTAACCGCTGCACGATGTTTATTAACAGTGTTGCCAAGAAGCATTAATCTAAATATTAAAACAAAAAAAAATTGTCTTGAGCGCTCAAGAATGAAGTAGTTATGAAAATAAAAACGACCAAAAAATCAAAAGTAAAATTTAATCGGATGAGCCAGCCGATAAACAAGCTCTACTAATTATAATTGCTTGTGCTAAAGCTAGAATTTGTACAAACCAAAAACACACAACCACACCAACATACAGGTGACAAATGCCGAGAACGTCGGCAAGGTCACTGTTGCTGGATGGTAGGTTGTAAAAAGGAAAAATCAAAAGAAAAATTAATACAAAATGCAAGGCGGCGGTAGCCTAGTAGTGATGCCATTAGATTACCGAGGTTCGATCTCGGCGGACGCCAAAGAATAAAAATGTTAAAAAGAAGTCTGATGAAGAGATGTGGTGGTCTCCGAAATGGATCTATAACTTCTACCAAAAAATATTAATTTTTCACACCAATTTTTCCTTAAAAAAAAATTGGTCTTGAGAGCTCAAGAATGAAGTAATTATGGAAATATTTTACATTTTTAACTCCTTAGAGTAGTTTAAAAAGTAACTTGCCGTAGCTAGTTTAAAAAGTAACCTCTTGTAGATGGTTTGCGAAGTAGCTACGGCAAGTTAGTTTTTAAACTAGTTTGGTGCGATCGAGCGATGGACCATGTGGTCCTGCGCTAGGACATTGCAATGTTAATTGGACCAATATTTTTATATGGAATGTGGCAGGTTTTGGGCTAGTTGATTGCCACAAGCGGCTGGTTTGTACATGCATGTATGGACTAGTTCCGTTTTCTGCAGGGTAATAGCCAGGACCCTGCAGAAAACGGAACTAGTCTATACATGCATGTACAAACCAGCCGCTTGTGGCAATCAACTAGCCCAAAATCTGCCACATTCCATATAAAAATATTGGTCCAATTAACATTGCAATGTCCTAGCACAGGACCACATGGTCCATGGCTTGATCGCATCAAACTAGTTTAAAAACAAACTGTACGTAGCTACTTTGCAAACCACCTACAAGAGGTTACTTTTCAAACTAGCTACGGCAAGTTACTTTTTAAACTACTCTAAGGAGTTAAAAATGTAAAATATTTCTATAACGACTTCATTTTTTGAGCTCTCAAGACTAATTTTTTTTTTTAAGGAAAAAATGGTGTGAAAAATTAATATTTCCCTGCAAAAATTGTTGGACCTCTTGGTACATTTGTGCCACAGTCAACTAGCTACGAACTTGTCACATGTAGCCAATCATTGGGCCAGTTCATGTATATGTATGTAGATACGTGTTTGATTATTTTAAATTTGATAAAAAAATATATCAAAACAAAAATATAAAAATTTTTGTTTAAAAAAAGATTAAAAATATGGACAGAAAAGAAGTCAATTGAAGAATAAGGAAGCATCATGATTATAAAAATATGCATATGGCTTGATTCTAATTTAATGGGCGATATTCTCAGCCAAATATCATCGGAACGCCAGACGAAAAATCCCCCGCGATTGATTCTGTTTAAACTTTAAAGCGTCAGTCAGAATTTTAAGCAGTTTGACGTCAGGTAAACACACAACCAATTGGTTGAAATCAGCTGTTGCATACATCTGTATACATACTTACTTTGGTAAAATGTTCGCCCCAGCAACCTCGAATGTTTGATTTTAGCTTTAAACAGAACCAATCGCCGGACTTGTTTTCGTGTGGTGCGGCGATGACATTTGTTTGCGAATATCGCCCTGTAAAGCAGAATCAAGGCGAAATTGCCATATGCATATTTTTATAATTACGATGTTTCCTTATTTCTTCCTTTGACTCTTCTCTTCTGTAAATATTTTCAATTTTTTCCACATCAAAAAACGTATATTTTTGTTTTATTACATGTTTTTATCAAATTCCAAATAATAAGTCTAATTAAGAAAAAATGTACAAAAAAAAAAAACGAATAAAGAAAAAAATTATATACATATTTATGTATGTAAATTGTATGTCTTTCTGATGTGTGCATGAGCACAAATGTGTTTCTTGTAATTCCGGCTTTATTCTCCCGTAAGTTCTTTCGAAAGTAATTTAGCATAGGTGTTCTATAAAATAATCCTTCGGGGTGGTTTTAAAAGCAGTTTTCCGTATCTGGTTTATGGACTAACTCCTTAGAGTAGTTTAAAAAGTAACTTGCCGTAGCTAGTTTAAAAAGTAACCTCTTGTAGGTGGTTTGCAAAGTAGCTACGGCAAGTTAGATTTTAAACTAGTTTGATGCGATCGAGCGATGGACCATGTGGTCCTGTGCTAGGACATTGCAATGTTAATTGGACCAATATTCTTATATGGAATGTGGCAGGTTTTGGGCTAGTTGATTGCCACAAGCGGCTGGTTTGTACATGCATGTATGGACTAGTTCCGTTTTCTGCAGGGATGGCACAAATGTACCATATACGTGAACTGGCCCAATGATTGGCTACATGTGACAAGTTAGTAGCTAGTTGACTGTGGCACAAATGTACCAAGTTGTCCAACAATTTTTGCAGGGTAATAAAAGTGTACACGCCAAGTTTCGTCATTATATATCAATTATTTGTCGAGTTATGGGCACAGAAATCTCGTATATTCCTGCTTCTAAAAAGAGGCGGTGCCACGCCCATTTTTCAAAATTTTTGTGTTTTTCGTTTTATGCCCGCAGTTGGACTTCTGCCATAAAATTTGAATGATATATCTTTATATTTGACAGAGATATGGCTTAAAATGTTTTTATTAGGTCACTTTATAATACACATATATAAAAGTGGGCGTGGTCGTCAACCGATTTTGGCAATTTTTCGTCCAAACATTTGCCTAAATAAGTATATCACGCGTACTAAATTTCATCGATATATCTTCAATAGTTTCTGAGTTATGACTCATAAAACTTTCAATGTTTCCCCCTGAATAAGTGGTCGTGGCACCGCCCATTTTCCAAAATTTCATCAAATTTCTTCCTAGGGGCCTGAGCTCGACACTTGGGTAAAATTTCATCGTTCCAGCTATATTATTGACTGAGATACCAAATTTCCGATTTTTTCTATATAGGAAAAGTGGGTGTGTCATGGTCGCCCATTTCAATACCAACCGTCCCAGTCTCGATACCAACTTGCATTTCAAATTTCATCAAAATATCTCAATTTTTGCGCGAGTTAGAGTGTTTACAGACGGACGGACATGGCTCAATCGATTTATCTTTTCACCCTGATCATTTTGATATATATAAGTCTATATCTATCTCGATTATTTCATTCTGTTACAATCCACCGTTATGTGATTAAAACTATAATACTCTGTGTACTAGACAGCTGAGTATAAAAATCGTCGTAATTATGAAAAACTGTTTTTTAAGCTTTTTGTAATTATTATGAGTGAAAGAATTTTTATACCTTCAAAGACTTTTACTTTGAGACAAATTTCAAAAAAGTTTCCAGTAATTACACTGGATCACAAAATGAAATTTTTTGTCTGTACTTTAGACGTGACTATCCTATCTATATGTAAAATCGGTCTCTGATTCCGAAAATCGGGTTCATTTTTAATTCTATGGGAAGGTTTTTGAGATATCGGCAATTTACCGTTATTTGGCCAATGGGTCCACTTAATCCAGTATATCTCTTTAACACAGTGAGTTATCTTCCTTAGGGTGACACCAAACGAAAGAAAATTAAATTTCCTTTTTACGGTTCCTATAACATTTTTCTCTAACTCGTATAGTTTCTGAAATATTGACGATTAAATTTGAATTTTTTCGATTTTTTACGATTTTTTGAAGAAAAAATTGACTTTGTCAGACAATATCTTTAAAACCAATGTCTTCACCTTCGGTTTTACTCTTTTACGTGAAGCTCCATTCTATTGGGAAAAAGATAAGCTATCAACGAAGAAAATCCATGGTAAAATGGAAAAGTTATAGGCGATCAAGTAAATACAGCCAAGTCGCGCAGTGCCTCTGCACGGGTATATTCTATGCATGTTATACCCGTAAACGCGCTTGTATCTACTGCGCTGCCAATGTGCTGCTACTGCAGATGTGTAGGTATTGGTACAATATGCATAGAATGTACCCGTGCAGAGGCATTGCGCGACTTGGTTGTATTTACTTGATCGCCTATAACTTTTCCAGTTTACCATGGATTTTCTTCGTTGATAGCTTATTTTTTTGGAAATGGAATGGAGCTTCACGCAAAGGAGTGAAACCGAAGGTGAAATCATTGGTTTTAAAGATATTGCCTGACAAAGTAAATTTTTTCTTCAAAAAATCGTAAAAAATCGAAAAAATTCAAATTTAATCGTCAATATTTCAGAAACTATAAGAACTAGAGAAAAATGTTATAGGAGCCGTGAAAAGGAAATTTAATTTTCTTTCGTTTGGTGTGACCCTAAGGAAGATAACTCACTGCGTTAAAGAGATATACAGGATTAAGTGGACTCATTGGCTAAATAACGGTAAATTGCCGATATTTCAAAAACCTTCCCATAGAATTAAAAATGAACCCGATTTTCGGAATCAGCGACCGATTTTACATATAGAAAGGATGGTCGCGTTCAGAGTATTTTTTGGCTGTAGAGCAGTGTTATTAAGAGTAACTTTTTGTTTTTTACACCTTGCATACACATATTTTCATAAAAATTTTACTTGGAAAATTTTTTTAAATCTTCATTTACTTATTGGGAGCCAAAAATATAAAGAAATCAGTGGCGGACGCTTCATACAAGCCGAAATTCCCGGCTTGCGTACCTAAATAATTTCGTTCATTTCATTTTATGAATTTCTTTAAATCTGGTTATTTTACGTTTTAAGAGCCGGTTTCACCATCTCCGGTTAATTTAAGCGCTGGTTAATTTGACGTAAATTGTATGGCGAGCTATCAAATAAATTGCTTAACTTGGAAAAATCCTCGGGTTAATCCACCTCGTAACGTCTATTTTGTTTGTTCAGTCAATCACAGGACAACCTGAGTTAGTGAGCATCCTTTAACGTTTCCACACATTGACTTTTACGATGCTTTCAAAACAGAATAACATAGCTTGTTTTCTCCCTTTTTCTAAGAAGAAATCAAATGCTTATTTTCAGAGTTAAATTAAAAAAAAATAATAAATTATCAAAACATGTTTTTTATATTTCATATCAAATGCCAAGTTCAAATTATGGCATATATCAACATTGACAAATAAATGTGGGCAAAGCTTTTTCAATTTCGTTTGCAACTGTTGCTCTTACACACCATAACATAGCAGTTATCCCCATTAATCCCAACAATTTATCTAATGGTATCTTCCGTGATTTCATGAGATTTATTATAACTAGTATCGCCGGTGCTCGAAATTCGACCATGCAATTTATTTTTTCAACTTTGTATTGGTACAAAAATTATTCCTTTTCGCGGAGATAAGCAAAACTTTTCAAATTCCAGTTGTACCGCAACACTTATTTGCCCTTTTGATCACGGTCCGACGCGAAATCATGGTCAAAATCAAGGCAGATCTAGGAAGGTAGGCCCGGTGGCGAATTCAGAAATTCCCCATGTATTTTGTTATTGTAATTGGTAGAGTGTAATGTCAAAATAATATTTCGCCGTGGTTAAAATCTGAATTCGCTTGGGGCTCGTCCATTCCTATTGTCCATGATGTGAATTCGCTTTGATTTTGACATTACACTCTACCTTTGTAAATAAAAAAAGAAGTTTTTCAATTCGTCGCCGATATATGTTAGATATGCCTTGGTCAAAATTAAAATTACTCAGTGTGCTCTCCCGCACTCTCTCTCATTTTTCGCTTTAATGGAAAAGCAATAGGAGATATTTGGCCGCGTTGATTTTGATCTGAGCGTAAACTGGGCCAATGCAGATAAAATAGAGAGAGCGCTTTTAAATTAAAGCGACTCTTCAACTGTACGATATTTGTAAACACGTTTACGATATCTATTTCTCTTAACTAAATAACTCTGACGAGCTTTTAAGGCCGAGCTTCCTTTCCACAGTCAGTACTTCGTTCGAAGGACAATTAAAATACGCTTCCAACGATATACAACTTATAGTAATTGAGGCAAACCTCGCAGAATGACAGATGGTCAAATTCAAAATTTTGTAATTTTTTGGCGATTTTTATGTGATTATCACGTTTGCGACTTCCGCGAAAATAATTTTTGAATGAAGTGATAACCAAAAAAGCACAAAATTAACGTTATCTCTAAAACCTAACCATAAACCGTAGGAATTTTACTAAAAAAAGAGCGAATATGAGTGCAAAGAATGTAAATTGTGGGAAAATTCCTACGTCTCTTGCACTATCCTACGGATCAACGAACGCTATATGTGTTTGTGTGTGTCTGGGCTGCTCCGTGCGTTTCCATTATCTTAACTAACAGCCCAAATTTCAAGGGTAGTGTTGGCAAACAAATTAAATAAAGAACCTTTCGAAATGAAGAGTTGCCAATGCAAAGTAAAATAGTAACAAAGAGGTTTTTAACACGCTTTTATTAGCTTCACCTGTATGTATGTATGTATGTATGTATATATGTATGTAACTTCATCCCATCCTAAAAGTTGCAAACGTTTAACGTTTAACTCAATTATTATTTTTTTGAAACATTCACTTTACTTTTATTGTGGTCTCTCCTCTATTATTTCTATTCACCTCCGGATTCGAAACGTGGCATCAACATGGGATTCAACCCAATGACATCATATAATGAGATTCAACATTATACTCTATGCTTCATTGTGGCTTTTATGTTACCTCTCTTCAAAATAGCCTCTATGAATTTCATTCAATTCACTCCCGCATGCAAGCCAATAACAGAGAACGTAGATGAACAGAGAAGTTGCAACTACGAATAATCGTGGAAGCCAGAGACCCAACAAAATTCTGTTAGTGCATCTGGTGAATAAAAAATTTTTATTCAACACAGCTGGCTGTTAAAATAACAGAAGTAGAGCGAGTTCGTCTGTAGAAAGGAATGTTATATTAAATTTCTGCACACCTGCTGATATGGCTTATTATTCCTCCCATACACCAATTCCATCGATGGCCTAATTTCCCAAAACCGCCAGGTGTTTTAACTATTTTCTTATCGAATTTGAATTATAAATAAATTAAAAATTAAAAAAAATCAATTAAAATTAATTACAATTTGACTTTACTGGGACTCGAACCTGCGCATCAATGCATTTTCTGTATTAAAAACCATACAACAATGCACCAGTTTACTACAACCGGTGAGTATTTTTACAATTTCCACATCGATTTTTTAATTATTTTAAAATTTTCGAAATTTTGAAAATGTAAAAACATTTTGTTGTCCATTTCATCTTTTTGATGGCCAACCCATCAACCTCGTTGATGAGCAACGATCAACCATCTCTATACCTATCCTAATGAAATTTAATTGTCACCCTCTCTGAACAAATAGATGAAGCATCAATACATATGTACATATGTACATACATATGTACATCTATTGAGCAATAATAAATTGGTGGCTGCATCAAAACCCTCACCATTCATCTTGGTGTATCGGGGCACAGCAGCTGCTAGACTCTGATGACTGATCAACGCAAATCCTACTGTCCCCCAAACATATCAAAAACAACAATAACACTGCTCTACAGCCAAAAAATACTCTAAACGCGACCATCCTATCTATATGTAAAATCGGTCGCTGATTCCGAAAATCGGGTTCATTTTTAATTCTATGGGAAGGTTTTTGAGATATCGGCAATTTACCGTTATTTGGCCAATGGCTCCACTTAATCCTGTATATCTCTTTACCGCAGTGAGATATCTTCCTTGAGGTAAAACCAAACGAAAGAAAATTAAATTTCCTTTTCATGGCACCTATAACATTTTTCTCTAACTCTTATAGTTTCTGAAATATTGACGATTCAATTTGAATTTTTTCGATTTTTTACGATTTTTTGAAGAAAAAATTGACTTTGTCAGGCAATATCTTTAAAGCCAATGTTTTCACCTTCGGTTTTACTCCTTTACGTGAAGCTCCATTCTATTACCAAAAAAATAAGCTATCAACGAAGAAAATCCGTGGTAAAATGGAAAAGTTATAGGCGATCATATAAATACAGCCAAACCGCGCAATGCCGCTATACGGCACATTCTATGCATATTGTACCAATACCTAAACAGCTGCAGTAGCAGCACATTGGCAGCGCAGTAGATACAAGCCCATTTACGGGTATAACATGCATAAAATATACCCGTGCAGAGGCATTGCGCGACTTAGCTGAATTTACTTGATCGCCTATAACTTTTCCATTTTACCATGGATTTTCATCGTTGATAGCTTATATTTTTCCCAATAGAATAGAGCTTCAGGTAAAGGAGTAAAACCGAAGGTGAAAACATTGGTTTTAAAGATATTGCCTGACAAAATCAATTTTTTATTCAAAAAATCGTAAAAAATCGAAAAAATTCAAAATGAATCGTCAATATTTCATAAACTATAAGAGTTAGAGAAAAATGTTATAGGAGCCATAAAAAGGAAATTTAATTTTCTTTCGTTTGGTTTCACCTCAAGGAAGATATCTCACTGCGGTAAAGAGATAAACAGGATTAAGTGGAGCCATTGGCCAAATAACGGTAAATTGCCGATATCTCAAAAACCTTCCCATAGAATTAAAAATGAACCCGATTTTCGGAATCAGCGATCGATTTTACATATAGATAAGATAGTCACGTCCAAAGTACAGACAAAAAATTTCATTTTGTGATCCAGTGTAACAATTCATTCATAAACGTAGTCACAAAAAATCAAGAGAAAACTGACAACATTGTCTTCGCGCAAATCGACGAGAATTTCAATAATTTTCTACTCCAACTCGACTTCAAATCAGTTCATGGGCAAGAGGAGAAGGTGATAAGGGACAAGCTTATGAGATTTTGTTATTGTACCTAACATACACTCATATGACTTCACATGTCAAAAACAAGAATAAAACACACAGTACTGTACGCGATTGTGCACTTTAGTGGTTAATTAAAATATTTTGTATGTACTTATATTTTTAAATATATATGTATATATATTTATTATAAAAATTGAAAATGAATCTTAACAATTAAAATATTCAAAATCTAATGAAAATTTTTGAAATATCAAAAACATTAAAAACCAAATACATTTTCTGTAAATGAAATATCTTGATTACAAAGTGTTATATACATAAGTATAGGGTTATATAATATATAAATGTATTTGGTTTTTAATGTTTTTGATATTTCAAAAATTTTCATTAGATTTTGAATATTTTAATTGTTAAGATTCATTTTCAATTTTTATAATAAATATATATACATATATATTTAAAAATATAAGTACATACAAAATATTTTAATTAACCACTAAATATTGGCGATCCTACCAACGAATCTTAAAGAGATAAATTAACTGGATTTTCAACTATATCAAACAAATCATCGACATAAAACATGTTCAACATTATCGGACTTTTCACTTCTTAACCAATTAATTAAATACTAATCAAAAACATTAAAAACCAAATACATTTACTGTAAATGAAATATCTTGATTACAAAGTGTTATATACATAAGTATATAACCCTATATTTACTCCCCCTCCAGTGTAAACGAAAATAAATAGTAATTAATTAATATTAAATGTAACTTTTTTAGATTTTTTATGTGTTGAAGTGTCTGATGTAGAGTATGTATCGGAAATAGTTTTTGCAGGTTTAAGTAAATCAATTGAAAAAGTTTTAATTGTATTTCCGTATTGTATTTTAAATGTCTTGTCGTGTTTTGAAATAACTCTGAAAGGTCCTTCATAAGGTGGTTCTAAATTTGATTTACGAAGGACTTTAACAAAAACATATTCACAAGTATTTAGATTTTTAGGAATAAAATAACTTTCTTTATTATGATGTACTACTTTTGAACGTACCAGTGAGAAATGATGTCTTAATCTTTGAAGAATTTCGTTCGAACAATCGTTTTCATTATTTTTATTATTGGAAACAACTAATTCACCAGGTAGACGAAGTGTCTGTCCATAAACCAGTTCTGCAGAAGAACATTTTAAATCTTCTTTTATGGACGTTCGTAAACCAAGAAGTATCCATGGCAAAATTTCAGACCAATTAGTTGAGTCATTTGAAGCTATTATTGATGTTTTAAGTGTTTTATGAAATCGTTCTATCATACCATTCGCTTGAGGATGATATGGAGAAGTATGAATTTTGTGTGTTCCTAATAATTTGGTTAATTCACTAAAGATTTTGGAAGTAAATTGAGAGCCTTGATCTACTGTAATATTTAATGGAATACCAAATCGGGGTATATAATTTTGAACAAAAGTAGTTGCTATAGTATTTGCTATAGTATTTGCTAAAATATTTTTAAGTGGATAAACTTCAGGCCAACGAGTATGTCTATCAATAATAGTTAAAAGATAACGAAATTCTTTCGATACAGGAAGTGGACCAACAATATCCATATGAATATGTTCGAAACGACCAGGTGGAATTTGAATTTTCTGAATGGGAGTTTTTGTGTTTCTTGAAATTTTAGATTTTTGACAATTTAAACAAGATGATGTCCATTCATTTATTTCTTTTCTCATATAAGGCCAAAAATATTTTGTTTGAATCAATTTTCTAGTTGTTCGAGTACTTGGATGCGAAAGAGAATGAATTTTGTCAAATATAATTCTTCTCATAGACAAAGGAACATATGGTCGAAAAGGTTGTTGAGAGACGTCACACCAAATATTTAAATTAATTACTGGAATATTGATTTCTTTTAAGTTATTTTTAGAACTTGGATCAGAAATTATTTCTTGTAAGGTTTTATCATTTTTTTGTTCTCTGAATAAAGTTTCTAAATTAATATCTTGAGTTGAAATTGAAGTAATTTCTGGAATACGGGAAAGCATATCGGCAACAATGTTGTCTTTTCCACGTATATATTGAATGTCGTTAGTGAACTGTGCAATATATTCAAGATGACGCAATTGACGAGGAGATCTATCGACTTTAGAATTTAGAACATGAATTAAGGGTTTATGATCTGTATAAATAGTAAAAGTTCTACCTTCAAGAAAATGTTTAAAATGTTTAATCGAGTTATAAATTGCTAAAAGTTCCCTGTCAAATGTGGAATAATTTACTTCTGTTGCTGTTAATTTTCTTGAAAAATAAGCTAAAGGTTCTAATTGATTGTTACTAGTTTGTTGTAAAACAGCTCCAATTGCTACGATGATGATATTGACAAAACGATGTTGCAAAAAATAATTATATGTATGCATGTACATATATGCGTGATCCAATTGATCATATGTATATGCGTGATCCAATTCAATTGCAATGATGATTATAAATTAGTATTTAATTAATTGGTTAAGAAGTGAAAAGTCCGATAATGTTGAACATGTTTTATGTCGATGATTTGTTTGATATAGTTGAAAATCCAGTTAATTTATCTCTTTAAGATTCGTTGGTAGGATCGCCAATATTTAGTGGTTAATTAAAATATTTTGTATGTACTTATATTTTTAAATATATATGTATATATATTTATTATAAAAATTGAAAATGAATCTTAACAATTAAAATATTCAAAATCTAATGAAAATTTTTGAAATATCAAAAACATTAAAAACCAAATACATTTTCTGTAAATGAAATATCTTGATTACAAAGTGTTATATACATAAGTATATAACCCTATATGCACATCCCATTAAACACTGATCAAGAAATTCTCAAACGCTGACAAAACATTGTTTCTCAATTTGAGAATCAGCACATATATAATTTGAAAATAAACACGTGTTCCACTGGTTCTCAAATATTTTTTATTAATTTGAGAACAATTTTAAAAGCATTTGAGAAAAAATTTATCTTTGAAATGGGTTTGAGAAAATGGAATTTTTAAGATTGAGAATCAGCCCAAAATCCCATACTAAAAATGTGCATTTTTGTTTGAGGACGTTATTAAAGAAAATTTGAGGTGCATTTGATAACTAACGTTTGAGGTTTGAGAATAGGCTTAGTTTGAAAATGAAGAAAAATGTTTATTGGGATGTATAAAAATCTGCCTTTGGATGTGTACATTTTCTGCACAAAGTTTGACTTCTTTGCGTAGATCAAACGATGAAGGGTTGTCGGCTGTTCTGACACCGCCGCTATGAGATCACATGCTGACAGTGCGCAGGCCCAATTATTGCATGTGGTCGCGCTTGTTCATAAGAATGCGCACATAAGTTGCAGGTGTTGAACCATTGCCATTGTATGCAAGGTTCATCACTTTTGTATTACCCGCATGCCCACTGACTTGATCTCAAAGCTATTTGGAGTTAAAATTTGACAAAATTTCTTCGATTTGTGAAAAGTGAGGGACAAAAGCGAAATGTAGAGGGGAAGCAAACGCAGCACTTGTTGACATGTGAAGTCATATGAATGTATGTATGTATGTATGCGAGCGCCTTCTTTTGAGCTGTAGGTACAATAACAAAATCTCATAAGCTTGTCCCTTATCACCTTCTCCTCTTGCCCATGAACTGATTTGAAGTCGAGTTGGAGTAGAAAATTATTGAAATTCTCGTCGATTTGCGCGAAGACAATGTTGCCAGTTTTCCCTTGATTCTTTGTAATTGCTTTATGAATGAAATTGTTATTGTTGTATTTTGTGGTGGACAATAGTTTTTGTTTTTGGATACATTTATGAGCACATGTGTACTTTTGCAAGTACATACATACATACATCCATACATACATACATATTTACATATGTATGTACCTATGTACATATGGATGATTGATGCTTTTACGCAAAAATATAGCAATGTGAAATGCCGACGGCAATTTCGATTTGGTATGTAGGTAATTAATTACATAAATCAAGTTGTGTAAATGAAGTAGGTACATACATATGTATGTAACTACCTATGTACATTAGGGTGTCCCGAAATATTTTTTTTTTGGATTTCCTTAACGCAAGACCCCTCACACAGAGAAAAACTATTGTACAATCAACTCAGAATCGCATATAATGTGTGTTTGGTTTGTAAAAAGTTCTAAAGCTATTAACAAGCAAAGCTTTTGTACAGGCAATGCTTGTTATTGTTTTCCGACTTTTGTTTTTCGGCAGGCTCTCCGATATACATATTTACGTTTGTATTTATATGACCGTTTTAATTCTAATAATTATTTTATGTGAATTTAAATGAGCTATTGGCCATTTTTTAATGAAGAAAAATTGAAAAAATTTTTTTGGTAGAAGTTATGGATCCATTTCGGAGACCACCACATCCCCTCATCAGACTTCTTTTTTCTAGCGGCCTCAACCGAGAATCGAACTTAAGTCGTTCGATTGGTAGTCACATGTCTATCCCATTGAGCTACCACCGCCGTCAGCTTTGTTTCGCTTAAATTTCAATTTTCCCTCCAGTACAATCCACATACCAACAACAGTAGCATAATGACACTCTGCCTTTGCTGCCTAGTATGTTGGTGCGATTGTGTGTTTGGTTTGTACAAAGTTCTAAAGCTATTAACAAACAAAGCTTTTGTACAGGCAATGCTTGTTATTGTTTTCAGACTTTTGTTTTTCGGCAGGCTCTCCGATATACATATTTACGTTTGTATTTATATGGCCGTTTTAATTCTAATAATTATTTTATGTGAATTTAAATGAGCTATTGGCCATTTTTTAATGAAGAAAAATTGAAAAAATTTTTTTGGTAGAAGTTATGGATCCATTTCGGAGACCACCACATCCCCTCATCAGACTTCTTCAAGCGGCCTCAACCGAGAATCGAACTTAAGTCGTTCGATTGGTAGTCACATGTCTATCCCATTAAGCTACCACCGCCGTCAGCTTTGTTTCGCTTAAATTTCAATTTTCCCTCCATTACAATCCACATACCAACAAGAGTAGCTTAATGACACTCTGTCTTTGCTACCTAGTATGTTGGTGCGATTGTGTGTTTTGTTTTGTACAAAGTTCTAAAGGTGCATTCCATGAAAAAGTGGAACTCTGAGCTGTTTTACAAATATGCATTTTTTATATATTATTGCACATACATAGTGAGATTATGTTCTCATCTAAAATAATTTACAAAAGTTGTAGTGAGTATGTCTCATTTTTTTGAAATACCGTTATTTATTGAGAGCATACCTGGGTAATACTGAGTAGTAATTGGACTATTACGTACTTAAATACTTTATATTTTGATCTTGAAGTAATGAGTCCGTACCAAGTACTTTCAGAATATTCAAGTACTAGTACAAGTACAAGTACAAAGAATTGAAGAAGAATTGAATTTTTAGCAAATACTTCAAAGTAATTGAAAAGAATTGAATGTACTTGAAAAGAATTGAAAAATGTACTTGAACCGATTTTTCAATTCTTTTCAAGTACTTGAAAGAATTGAAAAGAATTGAAAAATCGGTTCAAGTACATTTTTCAATTCTTTTCAAGTACATTCAATTCTTTTCAATTACTTTGAAGTATTTGCTAAAAATTCAATTCTTTTTCAATTCTTTGTACTTGTACTTGTACTAGTACTTGAAAATTTGGGAATGCAAGTACTAGTACTATTACAATTCTTTTAAAATGTACTTGTCACAAGTCGTACTGGTACTTGATATTACCCAGGTCTGATTGAGAGTAACAACAAGTCGGATTTTTTCATTAGTCTTTACACAACTTTTTGGGAGGTCGCTGCCGCTATTGTTTATCAGATAGAAACTAGATTTCTGTTCTTAGTTATAGTGTATGGTCCGCTGTATTGAACTGCATACTCATTTTTTTGGTTAAATGTTTTTTTGATAAGAAATTAATCATAACGGAAAGGTAAGTTTCGATGTCCCATAGGTGACGCTTAATTCTTTTTTTTATTAATAATTGTAAAACAAGTCGACCACACAAATTGAACTTTTCTGTTAACAGCTAACTTTTAGCGGTCTAAAAACTGGTGAAACAATTTTGTTTGAAATCGCTTTGCTTACAATATATTCTTGGCGATAATTAAGTGTCTGTACGTGACGCCGAAAAATAAGTTATCTGACATCTTCAACTTTTACTGGCGTTTGTAATAAACAAAGCCCTTTTTTGTACTGCAAATCTCAATAACGCAAAAATGAGCGACCAGCAACCATCAACCAGTGCTAGCCGCATGCGAAAATTTCGAGAGAAGAGAAAGATCCAAACTTTACCGTTAATGAGACTAAAAGATTGCGTGAGCTTCGTAAACGAAAAGCAGAAAATCTTTCTGAAGGTGAGTTAAAAGCAATTTTACTTAAGGAAAGGGATAAGAAGAGATTGCAAAGGGCAAAAAAGCGGGTTGAACTTAAAAATCCTACTCATTCTCCTGTAAGTACTGAATCTCCGTACAAGTCGAAACAGACTTTATCTAAAGCTGTTCAAAAGGCTCTAAAAGCACTGCCTCAATCACCAAGAAAGAAAAAAAACGGTTGTGACAGAACTAGCGCGTAAAATGAACATTGCTCTAGCAGAAAGCCCAAACATTAGCACATCAGGTGACGATACGCGTTATGACGATGTGAAAGCATTTTACTATCGTCCGGATATTGTGTATACCTGCCAGGCGCAAATGATTTCATCTTTATTTGGGAAAACGGCATTAAGAAGTAGTGTCAAAAGCATTATTTGACTTTGTACCTACGAAAGAATTTTTTCCAAATATCGAAATTGGATTTTCAAAATTTTGTAGTCTAAGACCGAAAAACGTTTTGCTAATGAAAGACACACCTTCAGACCAGTGCAAATGTTTAACTCATGAAAATTTTATGTTCAAATTGAAAGGTTTGAAACAAAATTATTGTAACGACTGGTGGACTATGATTTTATGTGATCCTTCTTTGGATTTGAAGTGCTGGAAAAATGAATGTGATACTTGTTCTGATGGCAAAAAAATATTAATTTCTATGGATTTAAGTATAATCTGTGTATGGAAAGAATGGGAAAAAACTCAGAAAATAAACTACGTTTAGTAAACCACGAAACAAGTTCAGGTGAACTTAAAGAAAAATTTATTGATTCTATCAATATTATGATGAATCATGTTAATTTAAAACGAGTTCAAGCCGATGAATTTCAAAAAGACCAACGCAATGAAAATGTGCCAATCCTTCAAGTTGATTTTGCGATGTCTTTTGGCTGTGAATACCAGAATGAAATTCAAAGCGCACTCTGGTCACGAACAAGTATTCTTTTATTTACTGCTGCAAGTTTTTACAAGGCAATTGCCAAACATATCTTATATGCTCAGATGCAAATTCGAAAGACAAGGATACAGTTTTTGTTTTTATCAATAAGTTGTTTGACTTGATGCATAAAGAAAATGAAGACTTACCTTCAGCGGAAATTATTTGGAGTGACGGCCCTTCATCGGAATTTAATAACCGTTATATGGTTAAACTAACATCAATGTTGAGTGAAAAGTACAAAAGGTCCTTTTATTGGAAATATTTTGCTACATCGCATGGAAAAGGTGTGATAGACGGAGTTGGCGCAAATATCAAAAGACTGGTAAGAGAGAAAATGATGAGCCAAAATGAACATGTTGTTGTCCAATCAGCCAAGGACTTTTCTGATTTAGCTTCTCAATTAGTCACAAAAACCCGTGTGATTTATGTGCCATCCTCTGAAATTCATGAAAAGATTAAAAGTGCATCGCCGTGGGACAATGCCAAAGCGATAACTGGAATTTCCAACTTCCATTTTATTAAAACTGTGGAGAAAGTTGTGGAGTGCAGAAAACATTGCCTTTCCCAAGACAAAACTGTATTTACCTATTGATTTTTAGATATATTGTAGATTTAAGTTGAACTATGTCCCGTACGTCGACTTGTCTGTACGTGACAAATATAAAAAAATGTTTTTGAATTATAAATATGTGTTTTAATTAATATTTTTTTCGCTAGTAGCAAGCTTGATTCTTAGTTATAATTTCCTTCGAAGACACTTTTTATGCACGTGTAATATATTCGCTGAAATCTGAATAAAACTATAACGATTTCGAATGTTGGTTGACTTGATGTGTCCCGTACGTGACGTGGGTTGTTTGCATTTTTCTTCAGTATTTCATGACTTTTTTTAAAATGTTTCTTCGCACTATTAAAGACTAGTATATAATCTATTAAATTAGAGAAAAAAAAGTATGTATCTGATAAAACAATTAAGTGCTATATGTAATATAAACCGTAAAATTAGTTGAACTTGTCTGTACGTAACAATGGAATGCACCTAAAGCTATTAAGAAGCAAAGCTTTTGTACAGGCAATGCTTGTTATTGTTTCAGATTTTTGTTTTTTCGGCAGGCTCTCCGATTTACATATTTACGTTTGTTCGGCCATGTAAAAACAAACGTAAATATGTAAATCGGAGAGCCTGCCGAAAAAACCAAAATCTGAAACAATAACAGGCATTGTCTGTACAAAAGTTTTGCTTGTTAATAGCTTTAGAACTTTGTACAAAACAAAACACACAATCGCACCAATATACTAGGTAGCAAAGACAGAGTGCCATTAAGCTACTGCTGTTGGTATGTGGATTGTAATATAAGGAAAAATTGAAATTTAAGCTAAACAAAGCTGACGGCTGTGGTACCTCAATGGGATAGACATTGGACTACCAATCGAAACGACCTAAGTTCGATTCTCGGTTGAGGCCGCTGGAAGAAGTCTGATGACGGGATGTGGTGGTCTCCGAAATGGATACATAACTTCTACCAAAAAAATTTTTACAATTTTCCTTAATTATAAACTGGCCAATAGCTCATATAAAATTCACATAAAATAATTATTAGAATTAAAAAAACGGCCATGTAAAAACAAACGTAAAAATTATTTAATAATCATAGTTTTGAAAGTAGAAAAGGACTAAAAGTGGCCCGAATTTTTAAAAAGGTTCAAATATTGCATATTTTCAAAAAGTTGGGTTCAGGTGGCCTGGCTTTAAAAAAGTTTCAAATTGCCAATTTAGTGGCCCAAACGGCAACGCTGGTCGGCAGCCGCTAGCATTCGATCAGTTGATGTCAGATCAGTGATGCCAGATAATCTCCGCTAAAATTCCCACAGAAATTGGAAAAAAATCCCTAATTTCCCACATCTATTATATAAAAATAAGTCGAATTTTCCTCCCTGATGATTTAACTCCAGAACGGCTGGACTGAATTAAATGAAATTTTGCACGTAGTTTTCGATTGAGCCCGACATGGTTTATGGCCAAAAAAAGTATAAGAATCCGGGAAGGTTTTGGAGATATTCCACAAAATGTGGACCAGGGTAACCCTATAACGGGTTCGTACGATATGGGTATCAAATGAAAGGTGTTGACGAGTGCGTGAACATGGTGTAGTTATTGGTCCCATATAAGACCCCGTATTCGAGGTATTTCCTGAAATATGAACCAGGTGTGAGCCGAAACGGGTTTTCTACAAAATGGGTATCAAATAAAAGGTGTTGGTGAGTATTTAAAAAAGAGGTGATTTTCAAGACCCTATGCGACCCGTTTTCCGAGATATCGACCAAAATGTGGACGAGGAGTAACCCTAGAAAGTCTGGAGGGATAGAATAGGCATAGGGATAGAGCTAGAGATATGGATAGGGATAGGGATATAGATAGGGATAGGGATAGGAATAGAAATAGGAATAGGAATAGGAATAGGGATAGGGATAGGTATAAGGATAAGGATAGGGATAGGTATAAGGATAAGGATAGGGATAGGGATAGGGATAGGGATAGGGATAGGGATAGGGATAGGGATAGAGATAGGGATAGGTATAAGGATAAGGATAGGGATAGGTATAAGGATAAGGATAGGGATAAGGATAGGGATAGGGATAGGGATAGGGATAGGGATAGGGATAGGGATATGGATAGGGATAGGGATATAGATAGGAATAGGGATAGGAATAGAAATAGGAATAGGAACAGGAATAGGGATAGGGATAGGTATAAGGATAAGGATAGGATAGGGATACGGCAACAGGGTAATCTAGGACTTTTCCTTTAGGCTTTATAGGAATAAATTTTAGGCAGAACAACGTCTGGCGGGTCAGCTAGTTTTAAATAAAAAAATCCCTCAAAATTCCCACCGAATTTAAAGCATGTATTTCAGTAATATAAGAATATGTAACAGGCAAATACAGTTTTTTTAATAGCTAAAAGTATCAGTTGTACAAATGATTTGCATTGTGCAAGTGGATATGATTTTTGTTGATTTTAAAGTTGAAGCAATTGATATTTTTGGATTGAAAGGCAACTCTTACTTTACTTCCCTGCAGAAAACGGAACTAGTCCATACATGCATGTACAAACCAGCCGCTTGTGGTAATCAACTAGCCCAAAAACTGCCACATTCCATATAAAAATATTGGTCCAATTAACATTGCAATGTCCTAGCACAGGACCACATGGTCCATCGCTCGATCGCATCAAACTAGTTTAAAAACTAACTTGCCGTAGCTACTTTGCAAACCACCTACAAGAGGTTATTTTTAAACTAGCTACGGCAAGTTACTTTTTAAACTACTCTAAGGAGTTAAAAATGTAAAATATTTCCATAACTACTTCATTCTTGAGCTCTCAAGACCAATTTTATTTATTTTTTTTTAAGGAAAAATTGATGTGAAAAAATAATAGTTTTTGGTAGAAGTTATAGATCCATTTAGGAGACCGCCACATATCTTCAAGCAATTCTTTGTGCTAATTAGTAGAGCTTGTTTATCGGCTGGCTCATCCGATTAAATTTTACTTTTGGGTTTTTTGGTCGTTTTTATTTTCATAACTATTTCATTCTTGAGCTCTCAAGACGATTTTTTTTTTTTTTTGTAAATATTTAGATTAATGCTTCTTGGCAACACTGTTAATAAACATCGTGCAGCGGTTACGATCGTTAAAACCGATCTTCAAACACGAATCTACATACATACATATATATGAACTTGCCCAATTATTGGCTGCATGTGGCAAGTTCGTAGCTAGTTGAATATGGCACAAATGTACCATATACGTGAACTGGCCCAATGATTGGCTACATGTGACAAGTTAGTAGCTAGTTGACTGTGGCACAAATGTACCAAGTTGTCCAACAATTTTTGCAGGGTTATACTATTTAACATATCACTAGATAGCTTGTTTCGCTTTTTACATTTAACATCCCTTAAAATTGAAAATATTCTTTCCGATTCAGCGTTTGAATTTGGCAACGTGAGTACAATTTCAACCAATTGCTTAAGATTATGAAACAAAAAATTGTCATTAAAGTTTTTAAAGTTTATTATTTTACTGCACCAACCAACGTAAACGTTATGCACGTCAAGTAAATATGGCACGGTAGGCAGGAAGCGACGATAGGTTGCATGAAAATGTCGAGAAAAAAGGAAAGTGGGGTTATGTGATGTTTATAGATGAAAGATCCGTTGAAATTAAAATCCGAGCTGCTCCTTTTTCAAGGATATCCACATTTTTTGTTTTTTTGAAAGCATCAAATATTGAGGAAATCGAAAATTCGCCACCGTCCAAATTTTTCCGATTTCAATACATTATTTGGTCGCTTAGGGATACAAAAAAGGTATTAAAAAGAAAAAAGGACACCTGTAGTGGAAAAATCCAATATGAACAGGACATAAAGGATAACCATTGAAATATAAAATAACACAAAAAGTACCCACTTTAATTTGCGTATAACTCCTAAAATGTTAACTCTACGTGAAAATTCCTTATAATATGTTTCATTCAGAATGAATAAAGGAATATTTCTTTGATATACAATTTTGATGTACCTGCAGTGGTTAATGCACTTTTGTCCATCTAAATTGAAAATTTCAAAAAAAAAAGTACTTTTTTTATGGTGCTATTTTAAGTTCAAATATTTTTCTAGTTTATGTAAATATTTTAATCTAATGATCCAATTCTCATTCTTACATAATATAATAATAATACAATGGCGCTATTATAACTCTGACGAGTTTTATGGCCGAGCTTCTCTCCCAATTCGAGGTGTGCTCCTTTTTGTTTTTCCTACTAATTGGGTGGACCTACAGTTTTATGCCGGCTCCGAACGGCGAATGCATTTTTTGTGAGAAGCTTTTTCATGGCAGAAATACTCTCGGAGGGTATGCCGCCCACTGCCGAGAGGTGACCGCTGCTCTTAAAAAACCCAATAATTGGATTTTTACTAATTGAAAAATTGTTTTGGTGTTTGGCTCGGACCGTGGTTTGAACCCGAGACCTCTGACACAGCAGGCGAGCACTCTACCCACTGCACCACAGCGGCCACGTTTCGTCATTCTTACATATCTATACGTTAATATTAAAAAGAATTAGAGCTGAAATACGCGCTAGCTGTGCACGGTGGGCGGTAAGCAACAATAGGTTGCATGAAAATATCGAAAAAACGATCGCCGGCTAAAAGCTTACGTAAAATGATATTCTAATATACTTCATAAACACACAGCAAGCGTGAATAAAATCTCCAACATTTTTTTTAAACGAAAATTAGTACCAGCACACAGCTAGGCACATATTCGTTGGGCCATCGTTTTTACGATATTCCCATGCAACCTATTGTAGCTTCCCGCCCACCGTGCACAGCTAGCGCGTATCTCAGCTCTAACTCTTTTTTAGTATTAATGTATAGATATGTAGGAATGAGAGTTGGATCATTAGATTAAAATATTTACATAAACTAGAAAAATATTTGAACTTAAAATAGCACCATAAAAAAAACGTACTTTTTTTTTGAAATTTTCACTTTAGATGCACAAAAGTACATTAAGCACTGCAGGTACATCAAAATTGTATATTAAAGAAATATTTCTTTGTTTATTCTGAATGAAACATATAATAAGGAATTTTCACGTAGAGTTAACATTTTAGGAGTAATACGCAAATTAAAGTGAGTACTTTTTGTGTTATTTTATATTTCAGTGGTTATCCTTTAGGTCCTGTTCACATTGGATTTTTCCACTACAGGTGTCCTTTTTTCTTTTTAATACTTTTTTTTGTATCCCTTAGCGACCAAATAATGTATTCAAATCGGAAAAATTTGGACGGTGGCAAATTTTCGATTTCCTCAATATTTGATCCTTTCAAAAAAAAAAAACAAAAAATGTGGATATCCTTGAAAAAGGAGCAGCTCGGATTTTAATTTCAACGGATGTTTCATCTATAAGCATCACATAACACAACCCCACTTTCCTTTTTTCTCGACATTTTCATGCAACCTATCGTCGCTTCCTGCCTACCGTGATGGAGTTGGAAGTTCCAACACTTTTAGCTGTAATTCCTACGGAATTGTAAAAGTCAGGTTTTAAGAAATTTTTTGCAATTTTCAACACAAGTGTCCTAACTTCTTACCCTAGTCGGTGTATAAGTACTTTTTGGCTTTGGAACAATGCGTTAAATTTATTGAAAAAGTTAAGAACGTACTTCTAATCTAAAATAAGCCTTGTTTTGCTTTTTTACGCTTATCTTCAAATGAGACCAGGCGAAAATAGCTTTTCAGTGGCTCCCAATTCTCCAAAATTCTTTCGATTATTAACAATAAAGTACGAATGTGCACCATGAAAAATAAATTACCTAAGAGCGATTATTAACACGTTTTTATTAGTTTCACCTGTATGTATAAATGCTACTATGGACTAAGTAGGCAATTGAAAAGTAAAGTCCTCTCTCGACGAACAAAATTCACACTCTACAGGACGCTCATCGTTCCAGTCCTCATGTACGGCGCAGAAGCATGGACAATGACAAAATCAGATGAGATGTCGCTTGGAGTATTCGAGAGGAAAGTTCTTCGGAGGATTTATGGACCTTTGCGCGTTAGCGAGGGCGAGTATCGACGGAGATTTAACGACGAGCTGTACGCAGACATCGACATTGTGCAGCGAATAAAGATCCAGCGGCTGCGCAAGTCATGTCGTGAGAGTGGACGAAGGTGCTCCGGCCAAGAAAGTATTTCTATCGAAACCCGCTGAACGCAGAAGAAAAGGGAGGCCTCCACTGTGTTGGGAAGATCAGGTGGACAGTGAATGCTGACTCCCTAGGTATTACCAAATGGCGCCGCGCTGCACGAAACAGAAATAGCCGGCGCGCTTTAGTGGACTCGGCCAGAATCGTCTAGACGGTTACGTGCCAATTAAGTAAGTAAGTAAGTATGTATGTATTTATGTAAACAAGTTACGTATACGCAGTGTAATTCACTGTATGTTTACTTGTACGCATGTATGTAGCCGACTCCTTTTTGCATTGCATAAGTTAACGCGAAAAGGTGTGTATTCATACACTGAATGGGAGTTGTTCAGTGTGAGATGTGGTTATTTTAAGTTATGCTGTAAACCAAGGCCGTATTTAGGGGGGGGTTTTGGGTGTTTGAACCCCCCACGAAATTCTGGTAGATAAATTTTACTTCTATCATATTAAAAGCTATATGTTGAAAACACTTCTTCTTCTTCTTCTTGATTGGCGCTTAACCGTCTAGACGATTCTGGCCGAGTCCAACAGAGCGCGCCAATTGCTTCTGTTTCGTGCAGCATGGCGCCACTTGGGAACACCTAGGGAGGCAGCATCGCTGTCCACCTGATTTTCCCAACGCAGTGGAGGTCTCCCTTTTCTTTTGCGTTCAGCGGGTTTCGATTGAAATGCTTTCTTGGCCGGAGCGCCTTCGTCCATTCTCACGACATGACCTGCCCAACGCAGCCGCTGGATCTTTATTCGCTGAACAATGTCGATGTCTGTGTAAAGCTCGTACAGCTCATCGTTAAATCTCCGTCGATATCGCCCACGCCAACGCGCAAAGGTCCATAAATCTTACGAAGAACTTTTCTCTCGAATACTCCAAGTGCCATCTCATCTGATTTTGAAATTGTCCATGCTTCTGCGCCGTACAGGAGGACTGGAACGATGAGCGTCCTGTAGAGTGTGATTTTTGTTTGTCGAGAGAGGACTTTACTTTTCAGTTGCCTACTTAGTCCGAAGTAGCATTTATTGGAAAGCGTGATTCTCCGTTGGATCTCCGTGCTGACATCATTCTTGGTGTTAATGCTGGTTCCCAAATAGACAAAGTCCTTAACAGTTTCGAATTTGTAGCTATCAACATTGACGTGGCTGCCAAGGCGTGCTGTTTCTTTGTGTGATGACAGGAGGTACTTCGTATTGTCCTCGTTGACCGCCAAACCCATTTTCTTAGCCTCTTTATCCGGCTTGGAGAAGGCAGAACATACGGCGCGAGTGTTAGTGCCAATGATGTCGATATCATCGGCGTACGCCAGCAGTTGTACACTCTTGTGGTATAAAATGCTTCCTGTATGGTTAAGTTCTGCAGCTCGTATTATCTTTTCCAGCATCAAATTGAAGAAGTCGCACGAAAGAGAGTCACCTTGTCTGAAACCTCGTTTGGTCTCGAACGGCTCGAAGAGGTCCTTCCCAATTCTGATGGAGCTGGTGTTGTTAGTCAACGTCATTTGGCATAGCCGTATAAGTTTAGCAGGGAAACCAAATTCAGACATTGCGGCATACAGGCAATTCCTATTCGTGCTATCAAAAGCGGCTTTAAAATCGACAAAGAGATGGTGTGTGTCGGTTCCTTTTTCATGGGTTTTTTCCAATATTTGTCGTATTGTGAAGATCTGGTCGATGGTAGATTTACCAGGTCTGAAGCCACACTGATAAGGTCCAATCAGATTGTTGACGATGGGCTCCAGTCTTTCGCACAATACACTTGCTAAGACCTTATATGCGATATTCAGGAGGCTTATCCCACGATAATTGGCGCGTACTGTGGAGTCTCCTTTTTTGTGGATTGGGCAGAGCACACTTAAGTTCCAATTGTCGGGCATGCGCTCGTCTGACCATATTCTGCATAGAAGTTGATGCATGCTCCTTATCAACTCTTCGCCACCATGTTTGAATAGCTCGGCTGGCAAGCCGTCAGCTCCCGGGGCCTTGTTATTCTTAAGCCTAGATACTGCTATTCGCACTTCGTCATGATCAGGTGGTGGAAAATTCCTACCATCATCTGCTATTGGGGATTCGGGTCGTACATCTTCTCCTTCCGCACTTTCACTGTTTCTATTATCTAGCAAGGAGGAGAAGTGATCCCTCCACAACTTAAGTATGCTCTGGACATCAGTTACCAGATCACCGTTATCATTCCGGCAGGAATTTGCCCCGGTCTTGAAACCTTCAGTCATCCGCCTGATTTTTTGATAGAATTTTCGAGCTTCGTTCCTACCCGCCAGCATCTCAAGCTCTTCACACTCGCGCCTTTCAGCCTCCCTTTTCTTCTTTCGAAAAAGGCGCCTCTCTTCCTTCCTCGCCGTTCGATAACGCTCCCATAGGCTTCGCGTTGCGCCCGCACACAATGTAGCCCTGTAGGCGGCGCTCTTTCTTTCCGAGGCATCGAGACATTCCTTGTCGTACCAGGTGTTTTTGCGAGCTCGCTTGTATCCTATAGATTCCTCAGCGGCGATACGAAGTGAACGAGCGATGTGTTCCCATTCCTAAGATACATCGTTTGGTGAAGGGTTGCTCTCAGAGAGCAGGAGTGAGAGCCGAGTGGTGTATTCATTGGCTGTCTGCGTCATGTGCAGCCTTTCGACTTCAAACTTTCCTTGGTGTCCTGTTGGCACATTCTTTGCTGCACAGAGGCGGGTGCGTACCTTGGCTGCTACAAGATAGTGGTCGGAGTCGACATTGGGACCACGGATTGTGCGCACATCTAGGATGCTGGAGCTGTGTCTGCCGTCGATCATGACGTGATCAATTTGATTTCGCGTTTTTCGATCAGGAGACAGCCATGTGGCTTGGTGTATTTTTTGTGCTGGAATCTGGTACTGCTAATGACCATGTTTCGTGACCCGGCGAAGTCGATCAGCCTCGTCCCATTGGGACTGGTTACGTCGTGGAGACTGAATTTTCCGACTGTGCTGCCAAAGATACCTTCCTTACCCACCCTGGCATTAAAATCGCCAAGCACAATCTTAATGTCGTGACAGGGGCAGCGGTCGTAGGCATGCTCTAACTGCACATAGAAAGTTTCTTTCATCGCGTCGTCCTTCTCTTCCGTCGGGGCGTGGGCGCAGATGAGGGATATGTTGAAAAATCTCGCTTTGATGCGGATGGTGGCTAGACGCTCGTTCACTGGCGTGAACGACAGTACTCGGCGGCTGAGTCTCTTTCCCACCACAAAACCAACACCAAATATACGCTCCTCTCATGGCCACTGTATTATATAGCGCAAGGCCCACATTTCTTCTTGCCTTGCCCCTTCCTCCGCATCTCTTGTATGGCGGAGATGTCAGCTTTCACTCTTTCGAGGACATCAACCAGCTGGGCAGAGGCACCTTCCCAATTAAGGGTCCGGACGTTCCAGGTGCTTACCCTCAAATCATAGTCCTTTAAACGTTTGCCGTGGTTGTCATCAGAAAGGGGTGGTCTCATCCGAGAATTTGTTGTTGTTTTCATTGGATAGGATTTTTACGTGGTGGGTCCCAAGCCCGACGCACAACCCGCCCTGCGGGAGTTGTATATTATTACACGTTTATATAGCGAGCCGCTTGCTCTAAGACAGACGCCCGCTCGCAGCCGCACCTTCTGGTGAACAGACGCTGCAGTTATTCCCCTCAACAAGCCCTTAAACCGAATATGCCGGAGTGGCCTTGTCGAGTTGTCGCCTTCTCACTTTAGTTCACCACCAAACGGGTGTTCGGTGGCTATCCAGAGGACACTGCGCGGAAGTCGTGAGCTGCTTGCTCCGCATGCAAAAGAATCGCTCTGGCCACCCCCAGGTGGATGGCAGTCAGAAGCTTTCCCCACTTACGTGGACTTCTTCACACGGAGCCATCCTCCGTGAAAACACTAGTCTACGAATAATTAATTTGAGAAAATACCAAGAATTTCAGGTATAGGGGAGGGCTGGTATGAACCTGAGATCAAAACCATTTTCTTACGGTTAGGGTTTTGAGATAACGTAATTTTGAGTTTTTTTGGTTACAACTTCAATCAAAAATTCTTTTCTCTGAAGTTACAAATACCCGCAAACCGTATCTACTCCGTTCGAAAGATAATTAAAGTACGCTTCTAACGACATACCACTTATAAATTAAATTATGTTACATTTCTAAAATTTTAGCATATTTCCTAATAACTTCATAAAGTCATGGCTGAAAATTCATTACTCGGGTTATATTAGTTTCTGAATTATAACATTTTGTGTGTTTTTCGAAAGATCCCATATATGGGATGTGTGCGTTTTTTATATGTAGTCCGATTTCACCTACATATTTTCAATACTAACTTTGGAAAGTCACCATTTTTTAATTTTTTGCGATTATTGAAAAAATTGGTTTTTATTGGGGTTTTTATAAGAAGTTGTAAAAATCAGGAAAGTTTTATTCTTTTTAAATTTATTCTGTTTTATTGCAAACATTTTAAGCGTAATATTAAAAAGATGCGATAAATACTTTATTTTTGGCGATTTTTTTCAAGTGAAACAAAAAGGATGATTTATGGTCGAAAAACTCGGTTAGGTGACCCAACTATATGAAAACGACTTCACAGATAAAAGCACATTAGGAGGAAATATAAATCTTCCCAAGCACTGTTTGCCACCATAACACCAACAGTCTCAAAAATAAGCTGTTGCAGTTTAGCGAAAGTTATCATAATTTTTTGAGAACTTTTGAATTTCGATTTCCTTTGAAAATATCTTAAGTCGAAGCACAGAACAGTCGAATATATTTGTTTGTTTTTTGTGCTGTTGCTTTACTGTGTAATTTCAAACAGATCAGTCGACAGTAAAACACAGATAAACAGAATTTTAGTTTTAAGTGCGACTTTTTGAAATTGGTTTTTTTTTTGTACATTACAATTTCAATGGTGTTCCCATAAATTAAAAAAACAAAAAAAAAAAACAATAACAACTTAAGGCTGCGCAGATGCAGTACAGTAGAACTTTTTATTTTTTATACTTCTGCTGCGCTGTTAATTTTCTAATTTTCAAATGAAAATGAAATTCAATGGAAATGAAAAAAAAAAGTTGAAAATAATTTCAAACCCTGCTCAAAAGCAAGGCTGCTCAACGAAATTAACAAAATAATTTTGTTTCAAAAAATATCAATAAAAAATATCCAAAAATTATTTTGTTTTGCTAATTATCAGAAACAAAATTTTTTCGTTTCAAAAATTATCAATAAATCTTTAATCAGAATAATTTTGTTTCGTTGATATCAAAAAAATTAACAAAAATTGTATTTGTTTTTATTCATGTATGTATGTACATACATAAAAACATATGTAAAATTTTTTTTCTTCATAGAAAGCGAAATTATTGAAAAGTCAATTTTTTCGTTTAAATTTGAAACTATATTTTTTTGAAATAATTGTTTTGATAATTATCAAAACAAAAAAAAAAATTTGTTAATTTTTTTTGATAACAGTTGAAACGAAATGGATTTTGTTATGCTTTTTACGTTTATAAAATCGAATATTTCAACAGAAACAAAATTTTTTTTTGTTTATTGTTAAAAATAACGTTACTTGCAGCCTTGCTCAAAAGACTAAAATAATGACATATTTATCAATTTTAAAAATCGGATGTCAAATAACAAAGTTGCAAAAAAAAACAAGTTAGAGTCTCAACATAAGCTAAAAATCTTGAGGCGGACTTTTACAGCTGAAAAAAGCTGGGTAATCTAACCGAGTTTTTCGTCCATAAAATATTATTTTTTTTACTTGGATGAAATCACCCAAAATAAAGTATTCATCTTATTTGTAATAAAACAGTCTAATTTTTAAATGAATAAAAGTTTCCTGATTTTTAAAATTTCTTATAAAAATCCTAATTTGAAAATCAAAAGTTTGGTAAAAAAATTTCTTCTAAATAGCACTTGAGAAACCAGAATTTTTTTTTATTATTTTTATTTAGTGCACGAAATAAGTTATATATTTTTCTCAAAAAAAAAAAAAAAAAAAAAAATCCACAACGATGTAACCCCCCACGAAATAAATTCCTGGGTACGGCCCTGCTGTAAACTATACATATTATGTAAGTATGTTAACAGTTCTGCAACCAAAATTCCCTTCTTTTATATGGAGGACAACAAAATGTCCCTTTTTTCCCTCTTTAAAAATTTTGCAGTGAAATATCCCTCAAAAAGGGAAATTTCCCTCAATCTGGCACCACTGTGTCAGATTGTTGTTGACAACAGACGTTTGTCCAATGATGTTCGGGCGTACGTATGAAAACACGCATATGTAATAATAATAACCCCAACGTTTGCCCTCCACCCGTCCTACCACACGAGGGGCGCAACCGCATGACGTGCGGATTTTTTTTTTCTTTTTTTTTTTGCCGAACCGTGTTGAAGGGCAGGAGTTTTTAAGCTTCGAGATCTAAAACTGCTCAGCTACAGAATAAAATCATCAGCTGAGTAAATAGAAAAGAAAGATAGTTACAGAGTTAGTTATCAGTTATTCAGGGAGGATAGGATAGCATTCCTTATAGTGTAGAGGGAATCGGAAATATCAAACGAATTATAGTGAGAGTTGTAATTATTACATAGACATCTTAGAGACTCATTTAATTGAAAGTTAGTTCTACAATGTTTTAAAAACAGCGGTTTGTAATGTCTTGATGTTCGAGATGGGATGTTAAAATTAATTTCTGCAAGAAGATACGGGCTTGAAATTGAACCTCTTAATAGTATAGTAATAAATATCACTCCCAACATCTCCCTACGACTAGCTAGTGTGGGAAGATTGATGAGTTTTAAACGACTAGTATAAGATGGCAGATTAAAACGATCGTCCCACCGAAAATGTCTTAAAGCAAAAAAGTAAAACCTGCTTTTGTACGGATTCAATACGGTCTGCATGAATTTTGTACTGAGGGTTCCATATTATGGAGCCGTATTCTAAAATAGGCCGAACTAACGAGTTTTTGTCACGTAAGGGTCACTGAATTCCTTCGAACATCTCTTAACAAACGCAAAAATACCTCTAGCTTTATTTACAGTTATATTGATGTGAAGATTGAAGTTAAGTTTGCAATCCATTGTAATACCTAAATCCGAGAAATTGTCGACCTGCTCAAGACAGTAGTTTAAGAACATTATAAGAAGCTGGTTGAATGTTTTTACGCGAAAAAGACATACATTTACATTTATTCAAATTAAGTGGCATATTATTTACGTCACACCAAGTTACTAAGCTGTTTAAATCTTCTTGAAGGCAAAATCTATCTTCGATTGATGAGAATGGCTTGAAAAGTTTTATATCATCCGCGTACATAAGAATTTTTGAGTTTTTTATTACAGTCGAAATATCATTAATAAAAAGCAAAAACAGAATCGATCCAATATGGCTACCCTGTGGCACACCTGACGAAACATTGGTCACCTCGGAGAAAGTATTTTTAAAAATCACCCTTTGTGTTCTACATACAAGCAGAGCTGGGCGATAAGGATTACATGTGCTTACACATAGGATTACGATTACATTAATCGTAATTTCAAGTTTTTTACGATTACGATTACAGTAATCGTAATTTTTGTAACGACGATTACGATTACAGTAATTGTAATTTCAAGTTTTTGACGATTACGATTACAGTAATCCTTACTTTTGTAACGACGATTACGATTACAGTAATTGTAATTTCAAGTTTTTGACGATTACGATTACAGTAATCCTTATTTTCCGTAATCTTAAATTACAAAATTTAAGAATTACATGTAAAAAATTATTAAAATTGCTTTTTGATACTAAACGGTGTAGGGAGGAAAATATCCTTGGCTCTGTAAGAAGTGCTAAAAACTACAAATAATTATGTAAAGCTTGCAATTTCACACATATTATATACATTTTGAAATATTTGCGGTTGAGATAGCAGCTTTTAGTGGCCTGGAGACAATGGCCTCATGCATAAAAATCGAGTTGTAGCTCACACTAATTTTCTTCGTAAAATGTGGATTTTGCATGTATAAAAAATATGTATTACAATTGCTAGATTTTACTAAGCAAATTACTTAGGTTTATCTCATAACAAAATTAAAAAGTAATAAAACTCCACTGCAACTTTTGAAGATGTAAATGACCATAACTATGAAAAGCCAATATTAGATGAGGATTTTTTGACTTCGGCGGTAAATACCTAACTACATATGTATATAACAACTTAATATATATTTTATTTAAAACTCAATATACCTTTAGAAAACACTGATTTACCTGAAGTGCTTCCTGGTAGTGGCTCAAACATTATAGGAGAAGAATTTTTTAAATATTTGAACGATGCTGATAGTAGCCATGGCTGTTTTAAAAGATATCCTCTGATAAAGAAAGCATCTTTAAGATTCAGCACCCCGCTTACATCGTCAGCACCTGTGGAAAGGCTATTTTCGTTGGCGGGCATTATAAACAGTCCTCGACGCCATGCACTTTACGATGTTTCTTTTGAAAAATTAGTTCTGCTTAAGGCTAATATTGAATATTATTGAATGTAAATTATCCAAACAGCAGTCTTAATTTTGTATCTTTATTATTTCCGCTAATTTTCTCTCTTCTTAATACACATCCCAGTTTTAATTGTTTACTTAATGTGTGAGAAATAAACACATATGTGTGTATGTATGTAAACATTATTATTATTTCTTGGAAAACGATGTTGGGTAAGTATATCACTGTTTTTACACATTGTAATCCCAGAAAACGAGAACAGTAATCGTAATTTCAAGTTTCTTACGATTACGATTACAGTAATTCTTATTTTTGTAACGACCATTACGATTACAGTAATCGTAATTTCAAGTTTCTTACGATTACGATTACAGTAATTGTAATTTCAAGTTTTTTACGATTACGATTACAGTAATCGTAATTTTTGTAACGACGATTACGATTACAGTAATCGTAATTTCAAAATTTCTAAGATTACGATTACTGTAATCGTAATCATCTGGTAATCGTAATCCTTATCGCCCAGCTCTGCATACAAGGTAGGAGGTAATCCAACGAAGTAAACCAGGCTGAAAACCGAGCATATCCAGCTTTTGAATAAGTAAATGGTGACAAACTTTGTCAAACGCCTTACTAAAATCTGTATAAATAACATCTGTAAAGTTATTGTGTCTAAATCCATTTGATACAAAGGTGGAAAACTCCAGCAAATTCGTGGCGGTTGATATACCCTTACAAAACCCGTGCTGGGAAACACAGATCAATCCAGAAATTGAGTAGGTCAGTTCAACAGCAATTATTTATTCAAATAATTTAGGAATAGCCGACAATTTTGAAATGCCACGATAATTATTTAACCCTTTCCGACCTATAGCAAATCTAGCGAATAAATTTGTTTGCATTTTTGGACCCTATCATTTTGGCCAGTGTAGAAAGTAGCCAAAAAGTTTGTTTCACCATATTTTCAGTATATCCTTAATTTTCAGGATACGCAAAATTGTTGCGTTTCGGTCAGAATTCAAATAAAAATATATAAATACATATAAATAGACGTTATTAGAAATGTTAATTTATTATATTTTATTTGGCAATTTTATTATTTTTCTGAGTGGTATTTCGGCAAACGATTTTGTCTTTTATTCAAACACAAATAAACTTGACATTTGGTACCAAAACATGTCCGAGAGTTACAATCAACACGCCTGCAACATCTTGTTGATGACAACATATCATGCTCATCTGGTGTATAATTGTACCTATCAATCAGTTGCTCAGTTAATGTTGATCTAAAACTTAGTAAATCACGAGAATCCGCCCGAGATTTCGAATTTATTTTGCAATGATCTCTGTACTGTAGCCAAGAGTTGCAGCAAGCAAGATCAATGAAATGTATGAACACTTTCGAAGTCCACTTACGAGTTTTAAAAAACTACCGGTACACCTCCATTATTTGACCACAAATATCTACGCCTCACATATAATTGTTGTATTTTCTCACTATCCTTGAAGCCGATACTTCAGCATAACTCTTTTCCTTTTTTCCCAGCGTTTAATATTGGAAACTCGCCCGCAGCTACATATATACTGATGATGCCAAGATTACCGCTTTGGAATCCTTCCACTGGACTACGACATTATTAAGCCACGACAATCCTAAGCCTAAGTTCGTGTTGGAAAGTGGTGTCGTCTTTCCTTGGTAGATTTCCAAATCAAGTATCCACCCTTCAGATCTCGTTAATATTTCGTTCTTCAATTCCACTCCTCTTGTTTTGTTAAAAAGGCTTTCTCCAACAGGGTAACGACCAGCAAATGGGATCATTTGCTCGTCTATAGGACAATTTTCACCTGGATTTCCAGGAATGTTCCAACATGCCGATCTTACAACTTCAGTTAATGGGTCCATCTTCCAAAAAACAATTGAGCGTTTCTCTGCTTCTGTCACTTCATTGTCCTCCACAACATGGAGGCACATTCACAAAAGAAAAAAACGATCCCTGCTCATGATATCAGCAACAATTGGAAGTCTCGTTTTGTTCTCCAATGCGCAATCTTTGGTAACGTATGAAACCCATCGCAATAATTATACCAAAGAAATTATTTATTTATCCGATTGTAGCACCCAGCGGTTTTCCTTTCGAAAACATATGGTACCTATTTGTGTATCCCGCAACTTTTTTGAAAAATACGCTATTAAAATATGCAGAGGAATAGTATTTACGGGACCCCACATCTATGTTAGCTTCCGTAGAAATTGAAACACTATCTTCTAGATGTATATGAAATGGCCTTTTTCTCCAAATTTTTCGGCGATTGCTGTTTTCACTCTTATTTGGTGGTTCCTCAGTACCTTCTTTACCGTCATCACTTTCATCACTTACACATTAATTGCGAGTGCCATCGCAGATCATCGTTTCTACTAAAGTCCTCGAAATCCAATTCTATCTAATAGTGCACCCAGTATTTCGTCTTCAGTCAATTGCTTTGGTTTAAATACAAATATATAAATATTTTGTTAAACAAGTCCTAACACGCACAATTGTGTCACTTCAAACTAAACTGCCTATATAATAATTTACGTCTTAAAAAGACACTTAATTTAAATTTTTAATTAAAAGTTGTTTTGTTCTCCTTATGAGAACACCTTTTTTATAACAAATTTCACTGCTTACATAAGTTAAATAACACTGTGCTACACCAAAAAAATGCAGGGGCTCTCACATGGTTTTTTGGTTTCATCATGGCCCATAAAACACTACCTCATTTGCGATTTTCCCCATCACTTCGTTTTTAAATTTTTTGAGTACAAATATAATACAACTCTGAAATTATTGAAATTACAACTTCGAGATGCTATAACTTTCTTGTTTCTTGATCGAATTCAATTTTTTTTCTTTTATTTGAAAGATGCTACTTTTACCTTTCAAACAAGCAAAATAGTTTGCAAATCGACTTAAAAATGACCAATTTTTGGTCTTTTATTCCAAAAAAAAAAATAAAATTTTTCTAAAAATATTGGTTTTCGGCACGTTTTTAGTGGATTTTGAAGTTACAAACAATGGGTTTTAAACCTTTATAACAAAATACACAAAATCAGCTTTCCAAAAAGCAAAAGTAAATTAAAATTGATTGAAAATTACGGTAGTAGTGTTTCATAAAGTGAGTAAGCCTTTGTTTTTGTGTTTTAAAAATGTTTTTTTTTTTTTTTTATAGATTAATATTTGCATACAAAGTAGGTATGAACTTTCACAAAACTGAGTATAGAGCGATCTGAGTGTGCTCTTTGTTACTTGTCAGAATTGGTCAGTTTACCTATTTTAGATTTTTTCCCCAAGAGATTGGCGTCTATTCATCGACGGTTCAACAAAAAGTACATTTATGGAAGGATTTATTAGAAAAAATGGTGTCTGAGCTATTTAAATAGAGGAGTTATACGACAAAATGTGTACATCTGAACAATCGGTTGTATGGGAGCTATATATTACAATGGTCCGATCTTGACAATTTTCGGTAACTCTATTTGGGCCGATATAAAAATACTTCAAAGTTTCATGTCATTATCTGTTAAAATTGAGAAGTTATACCACAAAATGCCCATATTTGAACAATCGGTTGTAGGGGAACTATATGTTATAGTGGTCCGATCTTTACAATTTTCGGTAACCTTGTTTAGGCCAATGTGGGTACAAATACTTCAAAGTTTCACGCCGTTAGCTGTTAAAATGGAGGAGTTATACACCAAAATGTGTATATCTGAACAATCGGTTGTAGGGGAACTATATGTTATAGTGGTCCGATCTTGACAATTTTCGGTAACCTTGTTTAGGCCAATATGGGTACAAATACTTCAAAGTTTCATGTCCGTAGCTGTTTAAATGGGGAGGCTATGCAGAAATTACACCCCAAAATTTTCATATATGTATATCTGAATAATCGGTTGTTTTCTATATGTTATAGTGGTCCGATTCGGCCGATTCCGACAAATGATCAGCTGCATATAACAACCTACCTGTATTCCAAATTTCATTCAGATATCTCAAAAACTGAGGGACTAGTTTGCGTTCACACAGACGGACGGACGGACAGACGGACATGGCTTAATCGACTCAGCTCGTGATTCTGATCATATCGGTATATATTTTGGGGTCCCCCACGCTTCCTTCTGGTACTTTCGACAAAAAATTTTTGGCACAAAGTTATAATACCATTTCATTCTCATGAAAGGTATAAAAACAAAAAAAAAAAAACAAGGCCTACTCACTTTATGAAGCACTACTACCGTAATTTTGAATCAATTTTAATTTACTTTTGCTTTTTGAAAAGCTGATTTTATGTATTTTGTTATAAAGGTTTAAAACCCATTGTTTGTAACTTCAAAATCCAATAAAAACGTGCCAAAAACCAATATTTTTAGAAAATTTTTATTTTTTTTTGGAATAAAAGACCGAAAATTGGTCATTTTTAGGTCGATTTGCAAACTATTTTGCTTGTTTGGAAGGTAAAAGTAGCGTTTTTCAAATAAAAGAAAAAAAATTGAATTCGATCAAGAAACAAGAAAGTTATAGCATCTCGAAGTTGTAATTTCAATAATTTCAGAGTTGTATTATATTTGTACTCAAAAAATTTAAAAACGAAGTGATGGGGAAAACCCGCAAATGAGGTAGTGTTTTATGGGCCATGACGAAACCAAAGAACCATGTGAGAGCCCCTGCATATTTTTTTTTTCTGATTTTGTAGCACTGTGTAATTTGTCAAACTTACTCTTAGGCCTCTTTATTGCAAATGATTAAAATGCAACATCAAAATAGCAAAATAACCAAAAAACAACGGACACCAATAACCGTCCGCTGTGTTTTTTATTAACAAAATAACTCGCACAATTGTTTGTATCAGGTTAAATTGCAGTAGCGCAGATATTTTCGGAAATATTAAGATTTATACTTACCCGCACAATTGTGCGTACACGGTCGGAAAGGGCTATAGAAGATCTACAACCTTTTTTATGTAAAGGTAAAATAAATGATTCTTTCCATGACGAAGGGAAAATTCCTTGTTTTAATGAGCAGTTAAACAATTGAGCTAAAGGTTTATAAATATTCTTAGCACATTTCTTAAGGAAGCATGTTGGAATCATATCAGGTCCATAATTGAATGATTCTTTAAGGTTCAATAAAGAAAACAACACATCCCCAGGGCATATTGTTGGGACAAAAACGGGGTAACCAGAAGAAATATGAAACGGATATTTAGAAAAACCTACTGCGGTATTAGAAGAGTAATTAGACATGAAAAATTTTGCGAAGAAGTTAGCTATTTCTTTTGAATCGCTTGAAATATAGTCATTATACCTTAACCTTACGATTACCAGAGATTTTTATGTAAGAGGTGGGTATTGACCCGGGTGACCCATATACATTTTATTGCATTACGATCGCTTTCGCGTGCTTTAACTTTTTATTGCCCAAACATATTTATTACTATTGTAAAATATAACCCTGTGAATGATTCAAAATATTTAATTTAACTATATTTGGTGAAATTAAGCCAACAAAAACCACAAACATCCCGTAATGGGTGTATATAAAGTAAAAAATTCAAAATTTTGAATCCTAAGGCAAAGGTTGAGTGAATAATACGATTACGACACATTAACTTTCATATATATTATTTCTAATTGGTGTTTTATAAATATACTTTTTGGTTGCTTGTTTTTCCGACAGGGTAGGAATATGATGTATTGTGGAACGATCCTCCGTCATCCCTTGTCAAGTTTGGTTTGGTGACAAACCGGTTTCGGCTAATATGCACGCACACACGCATGCACGTCGCCCGAACGCACGAATGCACGAACACACGAACACATCACACGAACACGAAGTACCTACGTGACCAAACGATGGAAGTTAGTTACTATAAGTACTATCGAACTTACACAAAATAACTCAGAACGAAAAAAGACACTGAAGATGGCGCATATTAGCCGAAACTGGTTTGTCTCCAAACCAAACTTGACAAGGGATGACGGAGGATCGTTCCACAATACATCATTTTATAAATATCCCTTTTTCTGCTCACATAATTTACCAAAATTAATAAGTAAGGCATCGTTTTAAAGGTATTAATTAGCTATGCATGCGACACGGTGTTTTATTGGGCGTGGTACTTTATATGAAAAGTAAGGGGGGTAAAAGGGGGGTTTACCCCCGCAGCGGGGAGTGTTATGGAACCCACATAAAATGTATATCAAACTAAAGGGATTCAAAATACCTATCGAATGGTATAAAAATATTTGAAATCGGTTCTGTAGTTTTTAAGTAATTGCAATTTAAAAAATGCATAATATAAACTTTGACCTTTAATAACTTTGGTTGTTGTTGTTTCCAAAAAAAATTCACTTTTATACTCAAATTAGCCTGTTTATCAATCCTCATACTTGGTTTTTTTATTTCATAATTGTAGAAATTTCACATTTGTACCAGATCGTGCTATTTTTTCAACTTTGTGGGGCTGAGGGCACCTCTAAATATGCGAGTAGGTCAATAAAATTTTAAAAGCTTATAACTGGGCTAGAAAGGTGCCGTTCTGGCTTTGGAACAAATTGAATTTCCAAAAAAAAAATTTCACTCCTCCTTAATATATAAGAGTATATCAAAACGATCAGGATGAAAAAAATGATTGAACCATGTCCGGCCGTATACACTCTAACTTGCGCAAAAATAGAAATATTTTAATGAAATTTGGTACATAGATTCTAATGGGAACAGAGAAAATTGGGGTTGAAAATAAGGAATATGTGTGTATTTCGAAAAGCACGTAAAACATGATAATTCAATCACTAATAAAGCCCGAGTGATGAAATTACGTTATGCAGTTATGAGGAAACGTGCTGAAATTTTGAAAAATGGGCCAAGAGGAGCAAATTTTCAAAGATTTATAAGTCAAAACTCAGGAACTGTAGCAGATAAATCGATTAAGCCAAGGCAAACGTGTGGAAAAAAATTACCCAAGTCGGCAAGAACCACATACGCACATAAAAATATATATAAAATATATAAAAATATATTGCACATACCTATATAGGAATAATAAAAACATTTTATGCGATATCTTTGTCAAACATATATCTAGGTAATTCATTGAAAGTTCCATAAGGTCCACCAAACCAAATAAATAATAAGTTTTTTAAAATGGGCGGGACAGCACAAACCATACCGACTGGCGCCACGTATGTTTTGTTATTTTTTGTGCAAGATGCGCACGGGTCCGGCTAGTCTACTTGAATTTAGCGTTGAAGCATTCAAATCCAAAATACCATTATTCAAAAAAAACCGATCAAAACAATGCGAGCGAGTTGTGAAGGACTTTGTTGACCCGTAAAAGGATTCCAGTAGAAATATATATATACCTTTTTTTTTTACTAAATTATCATTAACCAAAGATTAGTGGGATGATGTTTATGGTGGGAAGAATAAACAAAAATAAAATATGTATATATGTGTATGTACATATTATATTCTAAATGAATTCCACCCGTCAGGAGCATGAAAGGAGATTTACTCTGGCTTTGGCATTATCTTTTAATTCTCTAGATCAGGCATCGGCACTTTGATCCATATGAGTGAATAAAAAACATCACACAAATTTTAACCAATGTAACGGAGCACTCTGGTGCTCCCCAACACAATATCTTTCACAATTTTGCCGACCTTGCCTCTAGAAGTAGCAACACTTGCTGCATTTATAATATACGGAGTAAATCAGCCAGGTAATATCAAGGTTCTTCAGTCACAGGCTTTCTCAGAAAGCTCTGTCATATCTAAATTATGCTAAAGTCCATTGGGCATAATATTACTTGAAGATTCTACATAAAATCGGCAATTGTATGTACCTTAGGAACTATTTGCTAGAAAGAATGAATTTATAAATGTCCTTCCTTATTTCTAATAAAAAGGACAACCTTCCAGCAGGTTGATGTGAGTAAAGATGAAAGGAAAATGTCATAAGTGTTTCGATATGAAAACAAAACCAAACACTAGTCAATTATTTTTAAAATGCAATGAACCCATTTGCGATGAACAACGTATCAGCCTAACAAGATTCATAAATAGTTGTATAGATCCTTCGGCATTTCGCTTGGCTTGAAATAAATTTGTATTCTATAAATTTTCTATAAACTTTATAAAAACAATCAAAATATAGTTAAACAATAAATTTATAAAGTTATAGCAACAAGAATATGTGCATATACACGTCTTTTCATAGAAAAGTGTAGTGGGTCACCCGGGTGGGTATTGGTAAACTACTCTGAAAAAAAAAACGCTGTAAATCTAAAGACTTTCGCTGTTAAATAAACTACTTTCCGCAGTTGAAATGTGCCCAACAACGCTCCGTTGTTGTTTCAAAGGTGCGAGCGTTGTTGATTTAAGTCAATAACGGAGATTGTTGGAAAAAATTTTCACCTAAAAATAAATTTTTGTTTGCATTTTACTCTTCATGTTCTCTCCGCCCGGCTCCCAACTGCAAATATGTAGCCCCGCTTGTTCCTTCCTATTCTTCTCTCCTTCTTATCATTCACTGGTTGCTATCCTTATTTCTTATTCTGCTTTTTCTTCTTTATTTTATATTCTCCTCCGGATTCGAACCATGACATCAACCTGAAATTCTATCCAATCATCACATAGTGGAACATTCAACATTATATTGAATTGTAGTAACCTATTTATACTTCCATTTCCTAAAAAGGAATCCATGAATTATTTGAATCATTGTAAAAACAAAATTAAAAAAAATTGTTCTCATTAGCTTTGTTTACAACGGAAACTGTTGGGTCAAATACTTTTGCCTTTAAATCAACAACGGGAGAATATTGTTGCTAAAAATAAACTTTTGTTTGGATTTTTCTCTTCATCTTCTCTCCATCATCATTTTTTTTGTTGGTTTTCTCACCAAAAAATATTTTCTCACAAACAATTTTTTAAAAGCAAGCAAGTCTTTGAAACAACAACGCCCGTTTTTGAATAAATTGTTGGATCAAAAACTTTGCTGTAAAAACAAATAGTTTTGCTGTTGAATCAAAGACGGAGATTCAACAGCCGAAAGTTGTTGGTTTAACTACGGGTATTTTTTTCAGAGTACGTACATGAAAAGTCAAAATCGCAAAAAAAGCATATTCCAGATGAAAGAATAGTTCAAACTTGTTATTATCTGAAAGAACTCGAAAAATTGATCAGTGAGTAAAAAGCATTTTAAAATCCGTCCAATAGTTGCTGAGGATTAGCAAAAAGAAAACGCAAAAGGTCACCCGGGTGGGTATTGGTAAACCTAAGGTTAAGCGATCTTTTCTGTAAACTTGAAAGCTGTTGCAAAAGATTTCGGAATTGAATACGTGAGGCTTTAGCCATGTCTCGGTAAGTGAAATTATATTAAAAGTGCAATCAACGGATTTTAAGTACAAATCAATTAATTTTGTATTAACGCCTCTAACGTTTTGGTACAAAATATTTAATGAAGACAAAGTAATTAGTTTTTTGGATTAGTATTAACTCTAGCGAGGTTTAGATCATTACTTTTAGGTCTATATTCAAATTCCCGAACAAAGGCCCCGGGTGGCCAAAATGAACTATTTAATAGAGTCCGGAGGTGAAACATCAATTTTAAAGGAGGAAATCTTTCTGTCATATTTGACGTCCATTTTCCTCACTATGACGTTATCAGTATTACGCTTCTTAACAACAAACTCTGCCGCATTATTAGCGGAACGCAGTTGGGAATTGTTCCTTACGATCGAAGAGCTATCTTTAGAAGAAGATGGCCCCGGAGTTTGCGGTTTAGACGATGACAGATCAATTAGCTCCAATGTTTGAGGTACTGAACCAGGATTGGAAGGGGGCGGGACAACCTCAATACCAGGGGCTTGAGCTCGTTTGCGCTTCGAATCGCGGCTTAAAGAATTATTGCCCAAGCACTTAAATGACTTGAACAGGTTGTCATAATGCTTGAACTTCTCTGTAAGTGAAGATAATTCTTTCCCGATTTCAGCAAAACCATTTGTGGTTTGCCGAAAAAGTTTAAAAAGATCTACCTCTGTAGACCTACATTTTAAGCAAGACCAGCGGACGCCTTTTCCATCATTGATGGTGTCCAGCACCCTTCCAGTTAATCCAGCACACTTCAAATGGGCCAATCCATCGCAAAGCCAACAGGAAACAAAGCGTTCATTATCGCTTTTTACAGCGCAATTTTCAAAAGTACACAACATTATAAAACGAAAGTTATTAAAAAGAATTAGAAGAGAAATGTGTATAGATAGAATTACGATACGCGAAAGGGTTAAGCACAGGTTGATTAGTAGCCACTGAAAAAAAAAAAAAACACAGTTTGACAGGCACTGTACTAGCAGTCTTAGATGCACAGTTTGACACTTAAAAATCCGCGCAAACAGCTGTGACAAGAGAAGAAGAAATAGAGAGATATAAATAAAACAATAGCAAAAGCAATATACGTAAAAACAAATTATAAAAGCAAAGTATAATAAAGCCTTTCAACAGCAACAACAAAAGTATTTGCAAAAGGCAATATATGTATGTATGTATGCAAATTTATATATATAGTAACTAAAATGTAAAAAAGTCAATTAAAATGTAAACTATTCAAATTATGTAAACTATTCAAAAATGTGTTTACATACCTACAAACAAACATATATACTTATGTAGGAAAACATACACGCATTGCTTGATCCGCCATCGACCTGCTAGAATGGCAAACCGAATGATACTAAGCACTTTGTTCGGTTTTAATTATTGCGCTCGCATGAAACTCACGTATTAAATACGTCCGAATATTCGTCCGATGCTGATTCTGTTTAAGCTATAAATCTGCAATTTTTGCAGCTAAAATTCTGAAATTTTGGATTTGGAGCATTTATTGTACACAAAGCGCTGTCAGCGAAAATCATCGATAATGGATGACTATAACATAAAGATCCCATACCGCGATTTTGGGCTAAGGAAAAAAGAGTACATTCTAGCTCTCCTATACCGGAAGATATATTAATACTTTAAAATATTGCTAATATATTGTAATGACCTATCTTTAAGAAATTTGCAAAAAAATTTAAGATATATTGTACACAGCAAGAGATAATCGCGAAAATATGCGATTTTCGGCATTAAGTCTCCATCTGATTTCATATCTGCGACTGAGTTATTTTCAATTACATGTAATGGTAATTGAAAACCCTTCAATTACAAGTTATCTTGTTTTTGTAAAACTCGTATTTCAAAACTTACTTACTTACTTAATTATTACGTAACCGTCTAGATGATTTTGGCCGAGTCCAATATAGCGTGCCAGCTATTTCTGTTTCGTGCAGCGTGGCGCCATTTGGGAATACCTAGGGAGCTAGCATCACTGTCCACCTGATCTTCCCAACGCAGTGGAGGTCTCCTCTTTCTTCTACGCTCAGCGGGTTTCGACAGAAATACTTTCTTGGCCGGAGCACATTCTTCCATTTTCAAGATATGACCTGCCCAGCGGAGCCGCTGGATTTTATTCGCTAAACAATGTCGATGTCTGCGTACAGCTCATTGTTAAATCTCCGTCGATACTCGCCCTCGTCAACGCGAAAAGGTACATAAATCCTCCGAAGAACTTTACTCTCGAATACTCCAAGCGCCATCTCGTCTGCTTTTGATATAGTCCATGCTTCTGCACTGTACATGAGGACTGGAACGATGAGTGTCCTGTAGATTGTGATTTTGGTTCGTCGTGAGAGGACTTCACTTTTCAATTGCCCACTTAGTCCAAAGCAGTGATGCCAATATTCTTGGACCAAAAATCCCTATGGCATGCCAAAAAATTCCCTATTTTTCCCTACGCTAACAAAATTTTTCCCTAAGCCGTATTTTCTCTATTTTGAAATAAACACACACACACAATTGAAGCAAATAAAGTTTTTATTCAAAAAGCCAAGTGACCTAATCAATCCTTATTACGTTTTTTTAATAAAATTCTGAGCCAGCTTATAAAATATTTTAGTTGACTCCAAATAAATTTCATGTATTAACGGCTTTTTGGCTTGAAAAAGTGTCGGTTACCCCTAACTGCAAACCATCTAATGGGTACGGAAACGCATAACACCCTGAATTGGATTAGGGGTTTTTGTGTGGGCGAAGCTGACGAAAAAAAAATTTTGCTCCGAGGCCCTGTAAGCAGGTAAAAGAATATATTGCCAGATCAGAATAAAGTACAATTATGAAATATTAGGCATGGGTAACACTGCGCTGCGCGGCGCAATTGTGCTAGCGCCAACTCTAACGCTATTGCGCTAACTCCGATTTGGAAAATGCGCCAACTTAATATAGCGCCAACTCTAGCACCGGCTCCAATATAGCGCTAGTGTAAAATTGGGCCACCACAACGCCAATAACACACAGCGTATACGACACCGTCACAATTATGTATGTATGCTAACGCCAACACCAAACCATCGCTAATACGAAAGGGTATTGATATTTTACTTTCACAAAGAAAGAAGACAAAACTGACATTATCTGTAAATAAGAGAGAAATATATAATAAAAAAATTAAATAACATATATATTAGCATATAGTATAATTATTTTTGTTAATATAATAATAATACAATGGCGCTATTATAACTCTGACGAGTTTTATGGCCAAGCTTCTCTCCCAATTCAAGGTGTGCTCCTTTTTGTTTTTCCTACTAATTGGGTGGACCTACAGTTTTATGCCGGCTCCGAACGGCGAATGCATTTTTTGTGAGAAGCTTTTTCATGGCAGAAATAAACTCGGAGGGTATGCCATCCACTGCCGAGAGGTGACCGCTGCTCTTAAAAAACCCAATAATTGGATTTTTACTAATTAGAAAAAAAAATTTTTTTTTGGTGTTGGTCGGACTGGGGTTTGAACCCGAGACCTCTGGCATAGCAGGCGAGCACTCTACCCAGTGCACCACAGCGGCCACATTATTTTTGTTACCCATGGTTAATGGTAAGGGGAAATTTCGATATAATGCGCTCGGACCCGGAATTTTTCTGTTTAATAGGGTGGAGCCGACCCTCGTATTCCATATTGAAGATGCAGCTAAACGAAGACTCCAGCATATTTTAACAAATATATGCAAATGATTTTTAAAACTAAATTTAATTGTGGCACAATTATTGTGACCACGTGTATGTAATCAGAATTGCGCCAAAGGAAATAAAACGGGGATATCAGACAGTAAGAAGCGAACAAGTGTTATTTATCGATTATTCCATGTCAATTGCGCTAAAGGTATTATTGCGCCAGAACCGTGCGCTAGCGCTACAGTTGGCGCTGGTGTTATTGTATCAGCGCCAAAAAAATTGCACCATTACCCATGGCTATGAAATATTGCATTCAAGCATGCAGAAACATTTTAGTTGTAGTTATTAAAAAATTTTAGGTTCTTAGAAAAAAATAATTCGTTGCAAAGGAAACGAAAATTTTTAACTTCAAAAATTCCCTACATTTAGCTAATATTTGAAAATCTGTCCTTTTTTCCCTACACTGCAAATTTGAGGTCGAATTTCCCTACATGTAGCCTCTTTTCCCTACACTTGGCATCACTGGTCCAAAGTAGCATTTATTGGCAAGAGTGATTCTGCTGACATTATTTTTGCTGTTAATGCTGGTTCCGAAATAGACGAAGTCCTTAACAGTTCTGCAGGTCGTGTTATCTTTTCCAGCATCAAGTTGAAGAAGTCAAACAAAAGGGAGTCACCTTGTCTGAAACCTCGCTTGGTCTCGAACGGCTCGGGGAGGTCCTTCCCAATTCTGACAGTGCTGGTGGTGTTTTTCCAGCGTTATTTGGCATAGCCGTATAAGTTTTGTAGGGAAGCCAAATTCAGACATTGCAGCATATAGGCAATTCCTATTCGTGCTATTAAAAGCGGCTTTGAAATCGACAAAAAGGTGGTGTGTGTCGGTTTCTTTTTCATACTCCGAAGAGTGAGAGAATTTTCGGACTCTCACATTGATCAAATTTGCTCGGTGAAACAAGCACCCAGCACACCGAGGTTTCGGGGTAATAATGTATTATGTTGTGTATGTGCGCTCCAATCATCGATTTAACCACCTCTCACCGATGACGAAAATGTGTCCGAATTTCATCCGTGTTTTTCTCGTAAGCATAACCACGGCATGACAATGAAAAAATTAGGAAGAAGGAAGTAACGTTAAATGTCATAGAAACATGATTGCCAGTAATAAAGACGATTTTCTCCGCATATATATATTTCTTTTTTTTGGAAGGCAATGTACTGATTTTTTTGGGAAAGGTATCTGGCAACCCTAGGTAGGAATGACGTTCGAAAATTTTATCAAAAAGTACACTGAGGGAAAAAGGCAATTGTAAAAATAACTCCCAACGGTGACAATGTTACGTTTTTCAATGTCGACTAATTTCTTGTTGAATCACACTTTTTTTGCGGTTAATGTAAATATTTTTCTGTTAGTTTAAATATAAAATGATCAATTTAGCAATAATTCGTAGTTAAAAACAAGTAAGGAAGCCTAAGTTCGAGTGGAATCGAACATTAGATACTCAGCTGTATGCTTTCATTGTCTGTTTGCGTTTGATGGAAACACTGTTTACTTTATATAAAGCGAGTGCTGCAAAAAGTGGGCGTATCCACGCCCATTTTCAACATTTTTATCAGTCATCCAACTAAGCATATGAATATCATTCTTTGTGCAAAATTTCATCCCTTTATTACATCTAGTTACAAAGATGTCACGTTACAAATTCCCAAAGGGTTTTCCAGAAATATCTTTGTTAAAAAGTAGGCGTGGTCATAAACCGATTTCAATAAATTTTTGCGTGTTATAAAAGTGTATAAACCAAGTTTCGTCATAATATCCCAATTATTTGTCGAGTTATGGGCTCCGAAATCTCGTAGATTCCTTTGTCTAAAAAGAGGCGGCCCACCACGCCCATTTTCCAAACTTTTTCTATTTTTTGCTTCTGGTCTATTGTGGAACTCATGCCACAAAATTTCAATGAATTATCTTTATATTTGGGAAAGATATCGCTTAAAATGTTTTTATTAGGCCACTTTATAATACCCATATATAAAAGTGGGCGTGGTCGTCAACCGATTTTGGCAATTTTTCGTCCAAACATTTGCCTAGGTAAATATACCACGCGTACCAAATTTTATCGATATATCTTAAACGGTTTCTGAGTTATTACTCATAAAACCTTCAATGTTTGCCCCTTAATAATTGGGCGTGGCAACGCCCACTTTCCAAAAATTTTGTGTTTTTTGTTTTATGTACGTAGTTAGACTCCTGCCACAAAATTTCAATGATATATATTTATGTTTGACAGAGATATCGCTTAAAATGTTTTTATTAGGCCACTTTATAGTTCCCATATATAAAAGTGGGCGTGGCCACCAACCGATGTTGACAATTTTTCGTCCAAAGATTTACCTAAGTAAGTAAATCACGCCTACAAATTTTTATCGATATATCTGCAACGGTTTCTGAGTTATGACATATCAAACTTTCGATGTTTGACCCTTAATAAGTGGGCGTGGCACCGCCCATTCTCCTAACTTTCACCATATTTCTCCATTAAGGCCCAAGCTCAATACGTGTGTAAAATTTTACCACTCTAGCTATAATAGGGACTGAGATACGACATTTCCAATTTCCTGATACCAAATTTCATCAAAATATTTCAATTTTTGCGCAAGTTAGAGTGCGTACAGACAGACAGACGGACGGACATAGCTCAATCGATTTCTTTTTTCACCCTGATCATTTTTATATATATAAGTCAATATCTATCTCTATTATTTTATGGTGTTACAATCAACCGTTATGTGATTAAAACTATAATACTCTGTGTACTAGTACAGCTGAGTATAATAATCTTCTTATTCTTATCTTATCTTATCTCATCTTATCTTATCTTATCTTATCTTATCTTATCTTATCTTATCTTATCTTATCTTATCTTATCTTATCTTATCTTATCTTATCTTATCTTATCTTATCTTATCTTATCTTATCTTATCTTATCTTATCTTATCTTATCTTATCTTATCTTATCTTATCTTATCTTATCTTATCTTATCTTATCTTATCTTATCTTATCTTATCTTATCTTATCTTATCTTATCTTATCTTATCTTATCTTATCTTATCTTATCTTATCTTATCTTATCTTATCTTATCTTATCTTATCTTATCTTATCTTATCTTATCTTATCTTATCTTATCTTATCTTATCTTATGTTATCTTATCTTATCTTATCTTATCTTATCTTATCTTATCTTATCTTATCTTATCTTATCTTATCTTATCTTATCTTATCTTATCTTATCTTATCTTATCTTATCTTATCTTATCTTATCTTATCTTATCTTATCTTATCTTATCTTATCTTATCTTATCTTATCTTATCTTATCTTATCTTATCTTATCTTATCTTATCTTATCTTATCTTATCTTATCTTATCTTATCTTATCTTATCTTATCTTATCTTATCTTATCTTATCTTATCTTATCTTATCTTATCTTATCTTATCTTATCTTATCTTATCTTATCTTATCTTATCTTATCTTATCTTATCTTATCTTATCTTATCTTATCTTATCTTATCTTATCTTATCTTATCTTATCTTATCTTATCTTATCTTATCTTATCTTATCTTATCTTATACATCTTCTATATATTGTTACGTATTTGTCGATAGCTCGATTATTTCTATAGGGTTCGTATCGCTGAATTGTTAAATAAAAGTCTTTATTTACTTCTTAATTCACACCGCTTTATTTCACGACTAAAAAGTCTACACTTGTTTTACTTGACTTGATGTTAACACTTCTACGGTTAAGTTACGACTGACTCCGGAGCGCCTGCTCGCCGCCTTATATAGTCTGTCAAACGCAATCTGGAAAATTCTGGCAACACTGGAAATTATCTGGTATCTTCTTCTAGTTCTGGCAGTTTCCTTAGAGATTTGTCATTTAGTGATGTGAGTGGAACCGATTATATTCGCCACACTGCCCTCCACCTAAGTCTGATCGTCCCGATCTGACACATTACTCGTTCCAAATGCTGCTAGCCTTTCCAGATGAACCACTTTCATTTTATTCCTCGGTCTTCCAATTGTTTGTATGCGATACACAACATCATTGAGCCGTTTAATCACTTTGTAGGGCCCTTCCCAAGTACACTGCAATTTCGGGGACAAACCTTTCTTTCGCTGCGGGTTGTATAGCAAAACTAGATCTCCCTCAAGAAAACCTTCTGAGTTCATCGCCTTGTCGTATCTGGCCTTCATCTTGTCACTCATGATCTTTGTTCGCTGTCTCACAAGTTCATGTATTTCTCTCACTTCCTCTTCCAGAACGTTGTTAGATTGTCTGGCATTTATTCCCGCATCAGCACTTATCCCAAATTTCAAGTCAGCTGGCAGTCGAAGATCACTACCAAAGATTACTTTTGCAGGAGTCTGACCTATTGTATCGTGTACTGCCGATCGATATGCCATCAGGAACAGAGGAATATGAGTATCCCAATCTCTCTGGAACTTGTGCACCACTTTTCGTAAATGTTCCTCTAATGTTCTGTTAAATCTTTCTACCATGCCGTCTGATTGTGGAAGCAACGCAGTTGTTCGGGTTTTCCTAATACCCAGTGTCTTGCACATCTCCTGGAACACAACTGATTCGAAGTTCCTTCCTTGGTCAGAATGTAGCTCTATAGGTGCACTATATCTCGCCACCCAATTGTTGGTGAATACTTCGGCTATAGTTTCTGCTTCTTGATTTGGAATCGGGTACACCTCCGGCCATTTGCTAAAGTAATCCATGACCACCAGTACATATTTGTTTCCAAGTTTGCTAGTAGGAAATGGCCCAGCTATATCCATGGCAATTCTCTCAAATGGTGCACCTGAATTGTATTGTTTCATCAGCCCATGACTCCTGGATTTGGGACCCTTACCCTTTATGCACACATCGCAGTTCGCAATCCACTCAACAACTGTCTGACGGCAGCCGACCCAATAAAACCTCTTCTTGATTTTCTCTACCGTCTTTGTTACTCCAAGATGACCTCCACTTGGACCATTGTGTAATTCATTTAGCACATCCGGTATTCTTTTCCTTGGAACAACTATCAATGTTTTAGAACTTTGACCATCTTCACTCTCCCAAACACGATGTAGGCAACCATTTACCAATTGCAAACTATTCCACTGTGCCCAATATGATTTGGCAACAGGACTCTCTGCTGACATCTCTTCTTTTGATGGTCGTTCATTTTGTTCCAAACCGATCATTACACGTGCCAGATCTGGATCTTCTAGCTGACACTTCCTTAATTGTTCCGCATTCCATTCGTCTGTAGATGTTATTGTCATTAGCCGAACATCTATGATGTCTTCCCTCTCCTCAGCTTTAGAGCAATGCTTGCATTCAAGATTACATGGTCGCCGCGACATTGCATCAGCATTTCCATGGGTACTGCCTTTACGATGGTCTATAGAAAAGTCATAATTTTGTAGTCGCTCAATCCACCTTGCTAACTGACCCTCCGGATTTCGGAATTTCAAAAGCCATTTTAACGCTGCATGATCAGTCCTGACGTGGAATCGCTGACCATAGAGGTACTTATGGAAGTGTTTGATGCATTCTACCAATGCCAATAGTTCTCTTCGTGTTACACAGTAATTTGTTTCCGGTTTCCCAATTGATCGGCTGTAGTATGCGATAACCTTCTCCTGTCCGTCGATTTCCTGTGACAAAACACCTCCTATAGCATAACCACTCGCATCAGTGTCCAAAATAAACCTCGCTCCTGGAACCGGGTATGCTAGCATTGGAGCAGTACAAAGCCGATCTTTTAACGTTTGGAAAGCCATTTCTTGTTCCTTCCTCCACTCAAAAGTCTTATTTTTCCTCATAAGCTCCGTGAGACTATTTGCTACGCTGGCAAAATTGGGTACAAATCGGCGATAGTAAGTGCACAGCCCAAGAAAGCTTCGCAATTCATGTAGATTCCGAGGTCTTGGCCAATCTTTTACTGCTTCTATTTTTTCGTTATCAGTGCAGATGCCCTTTGTAGTCACTTTATGTCCCAAGTATTTTACTTCTTTCTTGAATAATGAACATTTCTTAGGACTTAACTTGAGACCAGCGCCAGCTATTCTTCGGAAAACTTCCTCCAAATTTTTGAGATGTGCATCAAAGCTTTTTCCCAATACAATGATATCGTCCAGGTACACAAGACATGTTTTCCAGTGTAATCCTTTCAGTACCTGATCCACAAGTCTCTCAAAGGTAGCTGGGGCATTACATAATCCAAATGGCATCACCGTAAATTGCCCAAGACCATCGCCAACACTGAAGGCTGTTTTCTCCTTGTCTTCCTCTTTTACTTCTACTTGCCAATAGCCGCTTTTCAAGTCCAGTGTTGAAAACCATTCCGTTCCAGATAGCGAGTCCAGAGTGTCGTCAATTCTTGGCAATGGGTAACTATCCTTTTTTGTTACATCATTCAGTTTCCGGTAGTCAACGCAGAATCTCATGTTGCCATCTTTCTTTTTAACAAGTACTACCGGAGAACTCCATGGACTGACTGATGGTTCAATTACCCCACTGTCGCTCATTTCTTGTATAATCTGGCTCACCATTTGACGTTTAGCTAATGGAACGCTGCGAGGAGCCTGACGGATTGGCCTTGCATCACCGGTGTCAATCTGATGCTTCACAATATTTGTCCTGCCTGGTTTTGTACCATCCTTGTCAAATATGCTGGAGTACTTGGCAAGTAATTCTTTCGCCTTTCTTTTGTGATTCTCCTGAAGTTCTTCTGTCCAAGCATTTATTTCATCTGAAATATCTGTATTTCCATTACAAACTTCTCCTTGGGATTTTTCGCAATTCATGATGATGTCAACCTCTTCGCACTTTCCCAAGATAGCACCTTTGGAGAGTTTGACTGGTGACTTGAACTCATTAAGTACTCTTACTGGTATACGTCCATCTTGTTTTGTCATAGCCAGGGTTTTTCCAACAAGTACATTTGATTTAGTTTCTGTTTCTGCTTCAACAACCCATAATTTGTTTGTCCCACAATCTCCATCAATCTTTGCCCAAATAATTGCCTCGGACTTTGGCGGTATCTGCTGATTCTCTTTCACGAGCACTTTCTTACTGCTGTATCTCTTATCGTAGCCAAAATTTAGCGGCACCTCCAAGTTTTTGTAACTCATAACCTTGTTTTTCATGTCAATCTTAATGCCTTGGTCGATTAGGAAGTCCACACCAATTATGACTTCATCAACAATTTCCGCCACTATAAAGGTGTGTAGTACGACAACATTTCCAATTACAACTTCGCATGTAACTTCCCCTAGGACTTGGCTATCCTCGCCTGTTGCCGTACGCAATTTTGCTCCATACAATGGCCTTACTTCCCTCTTTACCAAGTCAGATCGAATGATGGAATGAGATGCTCCCGTATCCACAGTCAACATGCGCTCCATTCCGTCCACCAAACCACCAATAGTAACATTACTCGTGCTTCTTCCCAACTGAGAGACAGAGATTATGGGGCATTCCATTGTGGGGACCAGCCCACGCCCCTTTTGGCTGGCCCGCTTTAGTTTAACGACTGAGTTGATTTGGGCGCTTGTTCATACCCCTCTGCCTTGCGCTTTCGCCCATCTGCAGTGCTGAACTTACTGGAATCATTGCTGCAATGACGTGCTATATGTCCTATTTTTCCGCATCTGAAGCATTTCACAGCATTACTTTTCTTTTTCTGCATTTCATTCAACGCCTCCCATATTTTGCTTAGTAAGTCTGGCATTTCCACTTCCACACGATGAGCCTTGTAAGTGGGCTTGCTTAATAGAGATGCCGTTTCCTGCGTCAAAGCATATGAGACCGTTTCAGCGAAAGTTCCTTTTGGGTTTGCATAGGTAGCCCGCTTCGTTTCAATATCTCGTATTCCATTGATGAAGCTTTGACTTTTCATTCTTTCGATGAATTCTTGAGGTGCTCCTGCGTTTGCCAAATGAGCTAGTCTCTCAATCTCAGAAGAAAATTCTTGTAACGTCTCATTTGGTTTCTGGAAGCGATTCTGCAACTCCATTTGATATATCTGCTTCCTGTGCTCGCTACCATAACGTCTTTCAATGGCACCCATAATTGCGTCATAGCTGTTCCTTTCGCCCTCGCTAACAGTCTGTAATATTTCTGCTGCAGGTCCTTTCAATGCTACAAATAAGGCATAAGTCCTCAGGATTCCAATTATTTACAACTGCCGTTTTCTCAAATTGTAGCTTGAATACTTGAAATGGACCACTTCCATCAAACGACGGAGGTTTTATCTTCTGTGTAGCAGTTGAAGCGATTGGACGACTTATGTGGATCTCCTGAAGACGGGCTTCCAACTTTTTTACATTATCCTCAATTTTATCTTGTCTTTCCTCAACCTGCGTAATTTTTGCATCCTGTGATTTTAATTGTGAGCATATGCGTTTTTCTTGCGCTCCCAACTGAGTTGCAATACTGGACACCTCTTCTAAAAGTAATGATTGCTGTGATTCCATTTTTGCCGACATCTGTGCCTGTTGATCTTCCATTTTTGCCGATATCTGTGCCTGTTGTTCTTCCATTTTTTTCGACATCTGTGCCTGTTGATCTTCCATTTTTGCCGATATTTGTGTCAGTACAGCCAATATCGAGTTCACGTCTACGTTTGCTACTGACTGTGAAGCCTCTTCCTTCTGAGTTTCTTCTTTGTGGACCTCTTCCACATCATCGTTGAAATCAAACTCATCTACATTCATGTTATATGCTTCCATAGCTACTCTTAGCCTTGCCTGTAGTTCAATTTTATTGCCGCTTGTACTCAGGTTTCTCTTTTCTAAATCCTTTTTAAGCTCCTGGATTTTCAGTTCGTTTAACTTTGCCATTATCCTTATTTCGTTATCCTTGTTTCGTTATCCTTGCTTCGTTATCCTTGCTTCGTTATCCTTGCTTCGTTATCCTTGCTTCGTTATCCTTGATCCTGGAATTTATTTAACAATTCCAATTCTGACACCAATTGTTACGTATTTGTCGATAGCTCGATTATTTCTATAGGGTTCGTATCGCTGAATTGTTAAATAAAAGTCTTTATTTACTTCTTAATTCACACCGCTTTATTTCACGACTAAAAAGTCTACACTTGTTTTACTTGACTTGATGTTAACACTTCTACGGTTAAGTTACGACTGACTCCGGAGCGCCTGCTCGCCGCCTTATATAGTCTGTCAAACGCAATCTGGAAAATTCTGGCAACACTGGAAATTATCTGGTATCTTCTTCTAGTTCTGGCAGTTTCCTTAGAGATTTGTCATTTAGTGATGTGAGTGGAACCGATTATATTCGCCACAATATATAAAAATGATTTGGTATTTAATTGTAACGCTAAAACTTGAAAACGACTGAACCAAATCAAATACTTCCTTAGGGCGGTTTGTTTGTTGTTACCCCGCGAAGGTTTAGTCGAAGAAAAAATTACAAAATGTTAGGGGGGCGTGGCACCTCCCATACAACCTTAATTTTTAAAGCTGATTATCTCTAAAACAGTTCAAGTTAGGGAACTGAAAATTGGTATGGAGGCAGGTGATATCAAAACCCTTCTCACTCAGAAATGTGGGGGTTGTCAGAAAAGGGGGCGTGGCACCTCCCATACAAACTTGATTTTTCAAGCTGAATATCTCTAAAATTGTTTAAGGTAGGGACCTAGAAATTGGTGTGGAGATAAACGATAACAATTCCATGTTAACGCAAAATAATAGGAGTTATACGAAAAGGGGGCGTGGCACCTCCCATACAAACTTAGCATTGGAAGCTGAATATATCAGAAAGAATAAATGGCAGGATCCTGAAAATTGCTATAGAGCTAAATGACATTAAAACCACTCTCCCGCATAAAAGTGGGGGTTATCGAAAAAGGGGGCGTGGCACCTCAAATACAAACTTAATTTTTCAAGCTGAATATCTCTAAAATTGTTTAAGGTAGGGACTTAGAAATTGGTGTGGAGATAAACGATAACAATTCCATATTAACGCAAAATAATAGGAGTTATACGAACAGGGGGCGTGGCACCTCCCATACAAAATTAGAATTAGAATGTCCCACAAACGACCATTAGAAGCACTCGACCGAACATTGAGAGATTTGCGCAATAATGATCGTTGCTTTGGAGGAGTGAAGATATTGTTGGCGGGCGACTTCAGACAAACACTACCCGTGATTCCAAAATCAACAGCGGCAGATGAGATAAACGCATGTCTGAAGTCATCGCATTTGTGGAGGTTTGTTAAAACCATTTCATTGACCATCAATGTGCGAGTTTTGCTGCAACAAAATAGCACTGCAGAGGCTTTTTCAAAAGAGCTGCTACGCATCGGCAATGGACAAGTTCCGATAGATCCTTGCAGTGGATTAATATCGATTCCAACTGCGATTTGCCAATTCGCTTCAAGTAAGGATGAACTAATTAGTAGTGTATATCCAAATATCGCTCAAAATTATGTTAACTACGAATGGTTAGCCGCACGCGCAAATTTAGCAGCAAAAAATATTGATGTCAACGACTTGAATTGGACGATTCAAAATCAAATTCCGGGAGATCTACGTTCTTATAAATCTATTGATCGCGTTGAAAATGAAGACGAAGTAGTAAATTACCCAGTGGAGTTATTAAACTCTCGGGATTTGCCTGCAATGCCTCCTGATTATTTGCGTCTCAAAGTTGGGTCTGTTGCTATTATGCTACGCAATCTTCATGCTCCCAAACTGTGCAATGGTACACGACTGATTTTTACGAAGCTAATGGACAATTTAAGCATTTTGAAAGGCCCTTCCAAGGGAGAGAAATACTTACTTCCCCGGATTCCCTTATCTTCAACAGATTTGCCCTTCCAATTCAAACGTATGCAGTTCCCAGTGAAACTTGCATTTGCGATGACAATTAACAAGTCACTAGGGCGGTCGTTGGAAGTATACGGCATAAACCTAGAAATGCCATGCTTTTCACATGGTCAGCTATATGGCGTGTTCCCGTGTTGCAAAACCGTCCTCGCTATTTATTTACGCTCCGGGACAGAAAATTAAAAATGTTGTGTATCGTGCAGCCTTAAACTTAATCCTTCTGTTACATTCAAAAAAACTTACGCATGTGACATTAAGGTCACGGAATGACCTTACCTGTGTTTTTCATATATATCGATATGGAAGTATAATTTCAATGGAAATTTTCAAAATGTATTAGTTCAATTGATTATTTATCGGATTATACACTTATTTAAATGCATATACTTAATATATTTTTAATTTTTATGTTCAAGACCAAAGATTGTGGAAACGGTAACTCTGTACGATTTTGTCCATACATTGGTTTGTCTTTTGTATGCATATGTTTCAACAAGTTGGTCAGTTGTATGCACTTCTGATTTTGTAGAATTATAGAAGCTGTTTCGATAAATTATATTTTCTATTGTGGTCCTACCACTATTCTGCCTAATCGGCTACGTTGACCACTCAATATTTCTATCTGTGGAATAATACATGGGAGTGGGTACTACCTTCATTTTCCAATACAAGGTCAATTAATTCGTCGTTATCACTTCCTGCATATTCGTAAGAAGAACCATCGGCCTCAAACTAATCGACTATATTGTCTTCGCCCTCAACTTCACTACACACATCAACATCCACATCATTATCAATGATATACTCTATTTGGCTTTGTGTCAGGCGATTTGGCTCTAAACCATACATATATTAATCTGCAAATATATCACAAATAATAAAATATTGGAATTAAAATACTTACTGAAGCTTTCACTCTTTCATTTTTATACGAATTTAGTAAAAATCAGCTTTTGCGCACAAAATAACACTGACGGTCACTGAATGACCTGAAGGGGCGCACACGTAATTCTTGATGTTACCACTTGTTTGATAATGGAAAATCCTTCTTGTTATGCTTTTGCGAAAGGATTTTCCTCAATACAGAAATACATTGAGGGAAATTCTAAAATTTTGTTCATATTAGCATTTATGAGAAAATTAAACAAAAAAAGGTCACCAAATGACCTAAATGTAACAGAAGGGTTAATACTAAAATTATATATTTTTGAAGTTGTATACACAATGAAGTAGTGGAAAATCGTTAATTTTCTATTAAAAAAAATACCGGTGTAATAACAATTATTGAAATGAAATTAATAAAAAAAATCTATTTTGGGCAGAACGAAGTTTGCCGGGTCAGCTAGTCTAACAATATAAGCAATTTCATTACAACATCAACATTTCCAATTTGGCATGGCTACATTGCCAACTTAAAGTTGGCATTGTTGATCTGACGTTCAGAAATTTTACTCTGGTGTGGCTACAATGTCAGCTTAATGTGGGCATTCTCGATTTGACGTTGAGAAATTTTAATTCGATATGGCTACATTTTCAACTTAAAGTGGGCATTGTTGATCAGACAAATTTCAAATGCAAACGTGTATACAATTTGTAGCCGAAATTGAACGGCGTGCGTAAAAAACAAACTCGACTCCCAATTTTTGTTTTGCGTGACAGTGGAATTTAGATTGTTTACAAAAAATTAAGCACTTCTTTTCGATATCGTGTGTGTTATATATTCTACAAAATAACAAAGTTTCCTCGGATTTTCTATCTTGTTCCGGCAATGAGTGAGGTGGAGAATCATGCGGCGGATGCCAAGGGAAAACTGAAAGGCATATTAATACAGATTGGTGGCATATTATTGGGTGGATTTGAAGTGTTGGCGATTGCTGTGAATGAGCATGCGTTGGTGGAGCTTTTTAAATGAATTCTAGAAGGCCTAACAAAAGGGTCGACTTTACATTAAAGAACCACGATCCGAGAAAAATTAATTTTTCAGTGGGCTCTCACAGATATCAAAACCGAAATCAAAATTTGCCGTAGGCTTATAGTTCACGAGATATTTGTTGGTAATTTGTTGGTAGTTGGATGGGTCTGTAGTTATTACCGGCTGAGGGTTATTTTTTAAAGCACAGCCAAAGGCCGCCAACGAGAAAATTACAACACATAAATTACTTTATCAAGGAATATATCCTCAACTATAAGCGTCCGGCAGGTAAGACTTTTGTTTTTTTCGAACCGTTGTTGCTTAATGTAAAGCCGATCTTTTTGGTAAGCAGATTGAAATCTGAGCCAAACTATTATGTATTACTATCGGTTTGTTCGTGTTGAGTGAAATTTTTGTAAATATGTTGACTGTGTAATCTATTAAAATAACAAAAATGTACATTACATTTGTGTTTATCTAAATAAAAAAGCAATGAATTCTACAACAAACACTCTGAGTTTTTAAATTGAAAATAGATTTGTATTTCGTATTAACCTAGTCAACAATGCCGTTTGTTAACCCAACAATAAAAGCGCTTTTACCTAACATCAGAACAATTTCAAATAGACATTTTAATGCTGTTTCAAATAATATTCACTTTGAAATAACTACGATAGCTACGTTACATGAACGTATCATTGTTAACCCAACAATAAAAGCGCTTTTACCTAACATCACAACAATTTCAAATTGACATTTTAATGTTGTTTCAAACAATATTCACTTTGAAATAATTACGATACCTACTTTGCATCGACCAATAAAACGTTGAATTAAAATTTTAGTTGTTCTTTCATAATGGAATGTGTTTAAATTGTCAATGTCCTGATGCATTACCACTCACATGATATGTTAAATTGGCAATCGTCACAGTCATATTAAATATAAATGCGCTTGTTTTCATTGTAATATTTGTAAAATGGGAAAATAACAATTATTATAGTCGATGCAACAATTTTCAAGGTATGCTGACTACGGATACGGTAGCTGAGTAGAGCGGCTGAGAACAATAATGTCGGAGCGGAGTTAACAGCAGCGGTAGCGAAGGGGAAAGTTACCAAAGGCGGAGCAGTGATGGAGCCAATAGCGATGACGAAAACCGGCTTATACGGTTGCAGGGCGGGGCCAGACGGTGTCGGCATGGTAGTTGGTCCTTTTACCTGACAGTAGGTTTAGCGGGGTGTCTACGAAGACCTGGAATAAGACTACGGAAACTGCGGTTAGTTGAGCTGGCTCATCCGCTGGACACCACCGCTCTCCGATTGCACCTAATCAGAAGCCAATCAAAAAGTCCTGACTCTTTGGCCAACCACCGCCATCTCCATGGTTTACACTCTAACTAGAGTAGCCATCGCCATGACGGCAACTCCTCCACTTAGCCAGCTAGGCCAGCTAGCAGGAGCCTGACATAAGCCAAGTACTCCTACGCACACTGGTCACATTTGTATGGAGAGTGGGACAAAACTCAGTTTCTTGGAAACGGATGGACCTACAGAAGCCAAATTTTGAACATTGGTGTCCCACTATATGACTCATCTTTCAGAAAAATTAAAAGCATATATGTTGTAATCCACGCCCACCACTAACGCTAGTTTACAGCAAAACAAAAAACCAGGAATGGGGTAGGATAGGAATTGACCTGCTGAGCTTGGAACTATTTTTTTTTTAATTTTTTGTATAGTTAGGTTTTTTAGATAACGGTAATTTTGTGTTTTTTTTGTTATCACTTCATTCAAAAATTATTTTCTATGGAGTTGCAAATGCGATAAACGCAAGCAGTATCTCGTTCAAAAGGCAATTAAAATGCGCTTCAAACGACATACAACTTGTAGTGGTCTCATAAAAACTCGCTCAGCAAAAGCTGGTCAAAGTCAAAATTTTGTGGATTTTTTGCAATTTTTGAAAAAATTTTGATTTTCAAATTAAGTTTTTATAAAAAGTTGTAAAAATGAGGAAAGTTTTATTACTTTAAAAATTTGCCCGTTTATTTGCAAAGACTTTAAGCGTAATATCAGAGAGATCGGATAAATGTTTTATTTTTGGCGATATTTTTCTTGTGAAACAAATAGGATATTTTGGACGAAAAACTTGGTTAGGTGACTTAACTACGTGAAAGCGACTTCATAGGTCAAAAGGACATTAGAAGAAAATATAGAGCTTCCAAAGACTAAACTAATGACATTTTGATTTTAAAAATCCGATGTCAAATAACAAAGTTACAATAAAAAAAATTAGTCCGCGATATTTCGCGGGATCAAAAAAAAAATTGTGTGGAGGGTGGGACAAAACTCAATTACTCAGATTTTATCGAAAATAAAGTTTTATCGAAAACAGTCGATGTAAATATGTACAAAAATTGTAAAAGGGCAAAAATATTATAAATATAAATAAATATGTAAGTAAATATAATTAGTATTTATATATATATGTATTAGTCAAAAATTGAGGCATTTATTAAGATGTCCCCACGCGTGTGTACCACTGCAAATGCTTGTGAGAACATTTGTACAATAAAACATATGTGAGGTAATTAATTTAAAAAAAGTTGCTTAATTCAAGTAATTTAATGTCTACTTTATTTGAATATCTATTCAAAACCAATTCCGGATATGTTTTAATCAAATAATGAGGCATTTATTTATTAAGATGTCCTCACGCTGGTGTACCACTGCAATGCTTGTGAGAACATTTGTACAATAATACATATGTGAGGTAATTAATTTAAAAAAAAAGTTGCTTAATTCAAGTAATTTAATGTCTATTTTATGTGAATATCTATTTAAAACCAATTCCAGATATGTTTTAATCAAATAATGAGGCATTTATTAAGATGTCCTCACGCTGGTGTGCCACCGCAAATGCTTGTGAGAACATTTGTACAATAATACATATGTGAGGTATTTAATTTAAAAAAAGTTGCTGAATTCAAGTAATTTAATGTCTGTTTTATTTGAATATCTATTCAAAACCAATTCCGGATATCTATTTATCAAATATAAGAAAAATGTTTGGCTTTAAACCTTTCTCACAAGTTTTCTCACAAATAAACAACACAAAGCTACAAGTCGTCATTTCACTGACGTTGACGGCAACAGCTGTTTGTTCGATCGCGAATGTTGTTAAGGAAATAGCTGACGAATATTAAAGGTGACAAAATTATCGTTTACTTCGCTAAACGATAACGCATGTTGTTAAAATTGGGTAGTGAATTCCGCTACTGGTCCAGAGTGGTCCTTAATTGTTAAAAGTTTAAATGAAAATGCTAATGCTGGAAAATTACGGACATAGAAAAGCCAAGATTTCTTCATCTTGTATTTTGCTAAAAATAAATTATTTTCACTGTTTTCTTTCGCTAAATCATGAAACATACGTTTTTATTGCGTTTCCATAGTTATCCGCATTTTTTTTAGCACTCAAACTTGAAATATCGTAAAAATCATAATACACTTATTTACACAAACTTTTTCCAGAAAAAAATTTGTTCAAATGTGTTGACTTTAAATGAGCCAAAGTAACATTTAATGGTGGCTACTGCGTATAGAAGGAGGTTTTCCATAAAATTCAATATATTTCCCACGAAAATGCATGACAGAAGTTTCTTTTTCAAGCACCAACGTTTTTGACTTTTGTGTATGGGGGCTGACCAGTGTGCTACGGAGACTGATTTGTGCTTGCCAATTCCCTGCAAAAATTGTTGGACCACTTGGTACATTTGTGCCACAGTCAACTAGCTACGAACTTGTCACATGTAGCCAATCATTGGGCCAGTTCACGTATATGGTACATTTGTGCCACATTCAACTAGCTACGACCTTGCCACATGCAGCCAATAATTGGGCCAGTTCATATATATGTATGTATGTCGATTCGTGTTTGAAGATCGGTTTTAACGATCGTAACCGCTGCACGATGTTTATTAACAGTGTTGCCAAGAAGCATTAATCTAAATATTAAAAAAAAAATTGGTCTTGAGAGCTCAAGAATGAAGTAGTTATGTAAATAAAAACGACCAAAAAAACCAAAAGTAAAATTTAATCGGATGAGCCAGCCGATAAAAAGCTCTACTAATTATCACAAAGAATTGCTTGAAGAGACGTGGTGGTCTCCGAAATGGATCTATAAAGGCGGATTCATCGTTCGAGTTCAGAACTAAAGTTCAATTTGAGTTATCTAATAAAAATAGTTGAGAACTTTTCGGAATTCCTCTCACACTCCGAAAACACAACAACAACCACATGGCAAAAAAGTTCTGAACTCGAACGATGAATCCGCCCTAACTTCTACCAAAAAATATTAATTTTTCACATCAATTTTTCCTTAAAAAAAATAAATAAAATTGGTCTTGAGAGCTCAAGAATGAAGTTGTTATGGAAATATTTTACATTTTTAAAGCTGATTCAACATAGAACTTTGTGTTGCGCTACGTGACACTTTCTGCGTGACAGCTGAGATTAAAATACATGTATCTATATGAGGTTTCTCACATAACAAAAAGTAACGCAACGCCGAAGTTACGTAAAGCACAAAGTTGCCCAAATCTCAACTTTTAGGGGCGTTGAAATTTTTTTTCAGTTTCACTTTAATTCAAATGTAAATAAACAAATTTAAATTTCCCACAATTGAAAAATAATTTAATAGATTTTTATTTTCTTATTTACTTTTTTGTAAATAAAACGGAGAATGAGAGATTTTTCAGAAAATAAATATTTTTTGAGTGATGTTGCAGCGTTAATTGTGGCATAGTTTTTCAGTTTTACGTTGTTTGACATAGAAAGCGGCGTAACGCAAAGCGGAAAAAGTGTTATGTGGAATCAGCTTAACTCCTTGGAGTAGTTTAAAAAGTAACTTGCCGTAGCTAGTTTAAAAAGTAACCTCTTGTAGGTGGTTTGCAAAGTAGCTACTGCAGGTTAGTTTTTAAACTAGTTTGATGCGATCGAGCGATGGACCATGTGGTCCTGTGCTAGGACATTGCAATGTTAATTGGACCAATATTTTTATATGGAATGTGGCAGGTTTTGGGCTAGTTGATTGCCACAAGCGGCTGGTTTGTACAGGCATGTATGGACTAGTTCCGTTTTCTGCAGGGTTACTGCGCTTTTATATGCCCGCTGCGACGAACGGCCTGAGAATCATAGCGAGTGCGAACAAACAAGTGAAACACTTGTAAATGTTAAGCAGCGTAGTTGTTGGTGTTGTGAGTCGGCATGCAAGTGCAGTGTTATTGTTTGTGTTTGCCTGCGTGTATTATTTTGTTGGTAGGCAATTCTGGTTTTAGCACAGATGAATATTGTTGTTGTGCTGGCATTTGACTGCCATTCAGATATATTTATTGGGGTGGGGTGATAGCGGGGATGTTATTATTGTAATGCAACATTACACGGCTATGCCAAATGACGCTGACTAACACCATCAGCACCGTCAGAATTGGGAAGGACTTCTCCGAGCCGTTCGAAACCAAACGAGGTTTCAGACAAGCTGACTCCCTTTCGTGTGACTTCTTCCACTTTATGCTGGAAAAGATAATACGAGCTGCAGAACTTCACCATGCAGGAAGCATCTTATACCAACGATCGTTTACCCACGTTACATAGCACTTAATAATTAACCAAGCCAGCGATCATTAGCCCATGTCACGTAACACTTCTTGCTGTTGTTCGCTTGTGCCGTCAAGGCGACACACAGTGACACTTTTACTCAATTTAGACGTGAAAAATTAATAAAACGCTGAAAAGTGAATATATTCCTTCAAATTTGATGTATTGGTAAACATAGGACCCCTGGACACAAATTCAATAGTTTTCGTGCATATATTCAAAAGAGACATAACTCAAATTTTAGGTTTTTCAAAAAATCGATATGCGACCTTTTTTTTTAATGTTTTGATTTGAACAGGAGAAGTATTGTGATTCGAAATAACTGAATAACTTCATCACTGATACATCTACGTACGCCTGCGGATTTCAGACAGAAAGATATATTCTATATATTTATCTCAATAAACAGCAACGCATGCATCAGGTCTTTCATTCATCTCGAGCGGATTGATTTCCTCGTATTATGTTCAAGATACTGTCTAATGTCTTTATTACGGGCCTCCAATGCTTCTTCCGATAGCATACCCATAGGTAGTGAAACCGACTTTATAATTGCATCGCCATAAATTAAAATTTTATGGACACTTGATGGCATTGGATACCATGGATAATGCGTAACATAATTTATAGAAGCATTTTCGCAAGAAAACTTCTCGTGTGCAATAGGAAAGCCACTCAACATGCAGTTGAGGATAACACCAAAATGACAAATGCGTTTCTCATGTACACCAGTGGCACTAGTAACTAAGCTATACTCTTAAAAAAAAAATGGATTGCTGTGTTACCATCATTGGATGTGCCAACACCTTGTTTGAGCGTGTTGCCATGAGTTACATTAAACGCTTGATGATACTTTGAAATTTTTGTTTTTCGATTTGGAATATGGCTTTATATTCGTCGGTTATAACTTTCCAAACACGAATGTTGAGGCGATATCCACTATTAAAAATACATTCTATACATCTTATGTAAGCACGCAAAGTGTATAATCCAAACTTATACACGGATTCGTTAATCTCCCGGTCACAAACAACACGAAAGTCTTCCCATCAATCATTGTCAAGTGTATATCATGACTAATGTGACCAATTTCTTCTTCTACCTTAACAATTGAAGGTTGCAACGAAGTAATTTTCACTTTCTAAGTTTTTTCAAAACCCAATTTGTTGCATATCGACGGCTGAGAATAAGATCGCCCTATTTCAAAAATTTTTTCAAAAACGCCCTATTTGAAAAATTGTTTCAACAACGTCCTATTTCAAATTTTGGTTCAAAAACGCCCTATTTGAAAAATTGTTTCAGTAACGTCCTATTTCAGATTTTGCTTCAAAAACGCCCTATTTCAAAGAAAATTCCATATATATTTCTCTGAAATAAGGCGTTTTTGAATAATTGTCTGAAATAGGACGTTATTGAAGCAAATTCTGAAATAGGACATTATTCAAACATTTTTTGGAATAGGGCGTTTTTGAAACAATTTTTGAAATAGGGCGATCTTATTCTCAGCCGTCGATATATAGTCCAAAAGGGCTTTATCTTTTTTGTTTTCGTTGCGTTCTCTAACCTACACCTCATATAACTCTCTTCCAGTTATCGACATTATTTCTCGCAGGGGCAGATCGGGGTAGAAGAATCCTAATGGAATATATGTAGGAATAAAAGGAGTTTACTAACAATAAGGAATTATTTTAATGCGGCTTAATTCAAAACTTTGGCGAAGTTTTAATTTCACTGTTTCTTATTTTTTATATACAAATAAATGAACGCGTATTCACAACGCTACATCTGTACACTAAACGTACACAAAAACTTGTAGGTAGTTGCAAATAAGAATCCACAATTTTTCCTATCCTAAGCTAGTATATATTTTTAAATTTCACCGGCAGAACATTTCTTTATTAAATTTTAAACTGACTCTTAATTATATGTGTACTCACGTATAAAAAATATCACAGTTAAAATGCACACTTTAACGGCTGATTACAGCGTGAAAAATGGGGTTAGAAAGGAACAAAATCCACCATTGGCCACAGTGATCATCTGCCATTCGAACTGCATACAAAAGTTTTGAAATTTTTACAACAACAAAATTGAATTATTCACGTCTAAATTGAGAAAAAATGCCACTGTGCGACATGTGTAATGCGATAAGCTAGTATCTTGTCTTTTGGTTGTTTTGCGGTTTGTAAAGAAATCCTGATATTATGAATATATACATGATATGTAGATATGTATATCTAGAAATATATTTGTGTACTTATGTATGTATGTATATCAATGCATTCTTATTACCCTGTAAAAATTGTTGGACTACTTGGTACATTTGTGCCACAGTCAACTAGCTACCAACTTGTCACATGTAGCCAATCATTGGGCCAGTTCACGTATATGGTACATTTGTGCCACATTTAACTAGCTACGAATAGGGATGGCAAAAAAAATTTAATAATCGATTAACCGTTTTTTAGGTTAATCGAAAGGGTTCGATTATTAATCGCGAATAATCGTAGGGAATTAACCGATTATAACCGTTTTTCGATTACAATTACTGATAAATTAATACGTAGTACCCCAAGAGGACAAACAAGCTAATTTTTATACATACTATGTATGTGTGTTCGTTTTTATTATAATAATAAAAAATCGTAATTTCAGCGAAAAAATCGTCAATACTAAAAACACGTTATAAACAAAAAAGTGTCGGCTTTCCACTAAGAAAGCGCACCACGAAATAAAAATTACTTTTTGAGGGGCTCTCAGATATCTCAAAACTGAAATCAAAACTTGCAGGAAGTTTACAGTTTACGAGATAATTGTCGTTAAGGTTAGATGGATCCATAGATATTACCCCAGAGAATTATGTCGGCTGAGGATTATTTTTTTTAAAGCGCGGCTGAAGGCCGCCAACGCAAAATATTGTTCTACACACATACATATATGCATTTTCTCGTTTTAATACGTGCTTTTATCTCGGAAATAAATCGTAGTTTTCTTGTTTTGTTTGGTAAATTTTAAAATCTTAACAACAAATATCTTGTAAACTACAAGCCTCCGGAAATTTTTGATTTCAGTTCCAAGTCCTGTGAGAGCCCCTCTACCCCCCTGAAAAAGTCTTTTATTTCGGGGCGTTGTTCCTTAATATAAAATTTTCCCAAAAACAATTTTAAGGAGGTACGAATTAATACAAATTCGTATATAAATGAAATCATATTTAAAAAAGCTGTGCACATTTATCTGCACATTGCGCTAACTTAAATAACATCATCAATCATTCATTAATACTAACATTTTGCCTTGAAAAATAATTTACAAAATATAAGGATTTATTTCATGAAGATAACCATTTAATTATTGTACTGAGATGGTTTAAATTTTTAATAATGCCACTTTCCTTAAAAAAATATACAATAAACGAAAAAATCGTCATTTATTGAGAAAAATCGTCAATACGGCAACGCTGGCTGGAGGGAACGTATATTGCGATTTTTTGGATATACTCACAAAACCGTAGGTAACTGAATTCGGACTCGAATGAAAAGGCGGTAATTCTCGATTATTTCCTTTCGATTATTTTCGACTTTAGAGGAAAAAGGTTAATCGAAAAAATAATCAAAAGGAAAAAACCGATACATTTTAACCGTTAACCGAAAGAAATTAACCGATTATAATCGTTTTTCCGGTTATAGTTGCCATCCCTAGCTACGAACTTGCCACATGCAGCCAATAATTGGACCAGTTCATATATAGTATGTATGTATGTAGGTTCGTGTTTGAGAGCTCAAGAATGAAGTAGTTATGAAAATAAAAACGACCAAAAAAACCAAAAGTAAAATTTAATCGGATGAGCCAACCGATAAGCAAGCTCTACTAATTAGCACAATGAATTGCTTGAAGAGATGTGGCGGTCTCCTAAATGGATCTATAACTTCTACCAAACAATATTAATTTTTCACATCAATTTTTCCATAAAAAAAAAATAAATAAAATTGGTCTTGAGAGGTAGTTATGGAAATATTTTACATTTTTAAGAGCCCGTGCACAATTGACTTCTACCTCGCTTTGCTTCAGAGTTTTGCTTTGACAGTTTCGTTCAGCATTTGCTTTTCAAAGGGACATGTACACAATTGAGGTGAAGCGAGTAAAGCAAGGTATAAAGTTAGCTATGTTTCAACTTTTTTACACTTTGACAAATATCTCCCCTTGTGTGGAAAATAACATTCGAATAAGCAGAAAAAAGCAAATTCCCCAAATATTTTACCAAAAATCGGGTTTATAAATTAAAGTAAAGAAGTGAAGTAGAAATTTTCAAAGTGTTAATTGTAGCAAGCATCTGAAATTTCGCTTTGCTTTAAGGTTTTTTCTATCAAAGTTGGAGCAGACAAAGCCAATTGTGCACGGGCTCTAACTCCTTAGAGTAGTTTAAAAAGTAACTTGCCGTAGCTAGTTTAAAAAGTAACCTCTTGTAGGTGGTTTGCAAAGTAGCTACGGCAAGTTAGTTTTTAAACTAGTTTGATGCGATCGAGCGATGGACCATGTGGTCCTGTGCTAGGACATTGCAATGTTAATTGGACCAATATTTTTATATGGAATGTGGCAGGTTTTGGGCTAGTTGATTGCCACAAGCGGCTGGTTTTTACATGCATGTATGGACTAGCTCCGTTTTCTGCAGGGTATATGCTATATTTATGTACGTATTTATGTATTCTTATTCTACATGCACTACAGTGTTCAACTGCGGGCGTACGCCGATGACATCGACATCATTGGCACTAACACGCGCGAGTTACATTAGCGACTACTCCACGACTGGAGACAACTGTCCCTAGAGCAAAAACAAGTATATTCTGATATCGTTGTTTGTAGTAGGGTATAGTTGAAGTAAACAGAAAACTATGTACATAGGATTAGCTCAGTATTTTAATTGTATAGTTTATCAGTCAGCGGCGGCTTAAGTCTCAGTCGTAACTTATTTAACCCTTCTGTTACATTCAAAAAAAACTTACGCATGTGACATTAAGGTCACGGAATGACCTTACCTGTGTTTTTCATATATATCGATATGGAAGTATAAAATGTATTAGTTCAATTGATTATTTATCGGATTATACACTTATTTAAATGCATATACTTAATATATTTTTATTTCTTATGTTCAAGACCAAAGATTGTGGAAACGGTAACTCTGTACGATTTTGTCCATACATTAGTTTGTCTTTTGTATGCATATGTTTCAACAAGTTGGTCAGTTATATGCACTTCTGATTTTGTAAATACCCTGCAAAAATTGTTGGACAACTTGGTACATTTGTGCCACAGTCAACTAGCTACTAACTTGTCACATGTAGCCAATCATTGGGCCAGTTCACGTATATGGTACATTTGTGCCATATTCAACTAGCTACGAACTTGCCACATGCAGCCAATAATTGGGCAAGTTCATATATATGTATGTATGTAGATTCGTGTTTGAAGATCGGTTTTAACGATCGTAACCGCTGCACGATGTTTATTAACAGTGTTGCCAAGAAGCATTAATCTAAATATTTACAAAAAAAAAAAAAATCGTCTTGAGAGCTCAAGAATGAAATAGTTATGAAAATAAAAACGACCAAAAAACCCAAAAGTAAATGATGAGCCAGCCGATAAACAAGCTCTACTAATTAGCACAAAGAATTGCTTGAAGATATGTGGCGGTCTCCTAAATGGATCTATAACTTCTACCAAAAACTATTATTTTTTCACATCAATTTTTCCTTAAAAAAAAATAAATAAAATTGGTCTTGAGAGCTCAAGAATGAAGTAGTTATGGAAATATTTTACATTTTTAACTCCTTAGAGTAGTTTAAAAAGTAACTTGCCGTAGCTAGTTTAAAAAGTAACCTCTTGTAGGTGGTTTGCAAAGTAGCTACGGCAAGTTAGTTTTTAAACTAGTTTGATGCGATCGAGCGATGGACCATGTGGTCCTGTGCTAGGACATTGCAATGTTAATTGGACCAATATTTTTATATGGAATGTGGCAGTTTTTGGGCTAGTTGATTACCACAAGCGGCTGGTTTGTACATGCATGTATGGACTAGTTCCGTTTTCTGCAGGGTAGATGTAAGGAAAAGTTAAAGCAACATTTTAGGCCAGCTAAAGATCAAATGACCCTAACAAATGAAATAAGTAATCTTAGAGCAGGAAGTATAAATGAATTGTGTAGAAAAGCAAAACTGTTAGTAGATGGCATAACAGAATATTGTGCCTTAAGCGATAATGGGGAACAAATGAAAGCGATTTTAGCGGGATTGCTAATACAAAGAATAAAACAATTGGCGACAGGATCATTCGCAGTGGCAGTAAGAAATTTAACAAATTTGACGGATATAACGTCGATTTGCTATGATTTTATAGGGTTAGATGATGGAAATCTAAATCCGATGTTTTTGATTAGGGGTAGGCATTTCAGGCAGGATAATTATCATGCACAACGAAATGTGAGTAGTGTTAACCAGAACTCAACCAATAATTCTAATCAGAATCGCTTAAATTTTACAAACCAACCTTCAAGACAGAATAGATACCCAAGTAGTTCAGGACAGAATTGGCAATCAAATAATTCAAACCAAAATAGATACTCGAGCAATTCAGAACAAAATAGATACTGGAATAATTCAGGGCAGAGTAGAAACTTAAATAATTCATGGCAGAATAGAAACGTAAATAATTCAGGACAGAATACATACTCACATAATACCAGACAAAACACAAGAAGAACAAGTAGACCTAAGCCCATGGATGTAGATACCATGAGTAGAAATGGGCAGAGTGAAGAAACGGTAGAAACCAGTGATTTTTTTATAAACTAGCCTCGGAAAACTACAACAAAAAAAATAATAATAGTATTGACACTTTTTGGAAAAAAGTGGTGTACATTGGTAGACACTGGCTCTACTATTAGTATAATGAAACAAAAAAGTTTTAAGAATTTTAATTTGCCAGTTGTAGAGAATAGAAGTACTATTATTGGTACGTTGAATGGAAATATTGAAAGGCCAAATGTGAAAGTAAAGAGTCCCTGTCCTTTGGAATTTGGTTTACCGGAAAATGCTAAAATGAAATGGCTTTTAATGGACTTCGATAAGCCATATGATTTGTTATTGGGGAATGATTTTATTTTTAAAAACTGCAGAAATATTGATATTGAAAACATGCAGATTGTTTTAAAGAATGATGTTACTCTTCCTTTTCATGCGAAAATGATGCAAGAGCAAGTTTATTCACTGGATATAAGTGAAGCGAAAAGTATCACATTAGATCATCTCAAATCAGATGAAAGAAATAGGATGGGAAAATTATTAAAAAGGTTTAATAAACTATTTTACAGAGAGGGAGATATTTTGACAAATACAAGGTCGGTGGTACATGAAATTAAAACCACTACAGATCAACAAATTAATTCTAGAATTTATAGATTACCTCCAAAACATGAGGAAGAAGTAAGAAAACAAGTTTTTGAATTGGAACGTCAAGGAATAATAAGAAAAAGTAATAGTAGATACAGCTCACCAATTTTGATAGTACCAAAGAAGTTGGATGAATCGGGTATCCAAAAATATAGGTTAGTGGTAGATTATAGGAGATTAAATCAATTGACTGTGGACGATAAGTATCCTCTACCGAATATTGATGGAATCTTGGAAAAACTGGGCAAAGCACAGTACTTTAGCACCATCGATTTGGCCAAAGGATACCATCAAATATTAATGGCAGAAAGGGACACCGAAAAGACAGCATTTGTTACTCCGGCAGGACTATATGAATATGTTCGAATGCCTTTTGGGTTGAAAAACGCTCCATCCACTTTCCAGAGAATGATGAATGAAATTTTAAGAGAGTATATCAACAAGATTTGTGTTATATATCTGGATGACGTTTTGGTTTTTTCAACTTCTTTGGAAGAGCACATAGTATCATTGGAAAAATTTTTTTTTGTATTGGCAAAACATAATTTGAAAATTAAAGCAGATAAGTGCAGTTTTTTGAGAAGAGAATCCCAATTTTTGGGTCACATATTGACAAAGGAAGGTATCAAGCCTAATCCGGATAAAATTTTGGCTATACAAGAATTGAAAATTCCAAAAACCGAAAGGCAACTGAGAGGATCTTTGGGAGCTAGAGGTTACTATAGGAAATTCATTAAGGATTATTCAAAGGTAGCATATCCAATGATACAGTATTTAAAAAAGGGGTACAAAATAAATCCACGAGATCCGCAGTACATAGCTAGTTTCGAAAATTTAAAGACATTGATTTCATCACACCCAATTTTGAAATTTCCGGAATATGATAAAGAATTCACTATTACAACGGATACAAGTGATTATGCAATTGGTGCTGTTCTCTCACAGAAAGGCCAACCGATATGTTATATTTCAAGAACATTAAATAATCATGAGCAAAAATATGCCAGAACAGATAAAGAATTTTTGGCAATTATGTACTCAGTAACATATCTTAGACCATACATCTATGGATCAAAATTTAAAATTGTTACTGATCATTGTCCGATTAAATATTTGAATAATAAGTATAAAGGAAAAGAATTTTCCCAACGACACCAGAGGTGGCTTCTAAAACTTCAAATTATGAAATTGAATACCTTAATGGTAAAGACAACGTAGTGGCAGATTTTTTGAGTAGAATGGAGAATTCACCTAAGATAAATCCAAATAATGACAACGAATCAAATCTTGAAATGTCTGATACAATCCATTCTGCAGATGAAGAATTGGCTGAACATTTTACTATAAAGGACGATATTGTCAATGGTTATAAAACCCAAATAATTTTAACTTATAGTCCAAGAGAAGAAATTATGATAAGTCATAACAGAAAAATATTGGAAATAAATCCAATGAACAGTGAAGATTCAATTAAGAATATTTGTAAACAAAATATACATAGCGGAAAGGTAGGAATTTATTCGGAAGTTTCAGAGTCAGACTACAATAAAATACAACTGATATTGATATCCTTGTTTAACGGAGACAATACACTTAAATTTATAAAATGCACAAAAAGAGCATTGGAAATAATTGAAGAAGAAGAACTTCATAGGCAGATTTCCCTTTATCATAATAATGAATCTATGCATAGTGGCATAAATGAGACTTATAATTCCCTAAGAGATAAAATATACTATCCAAAATTAAGAGAACATATACAGTTAATAATAAACAACTGTCAGAAATGCCAGCAAATTAAGTACGATCGGAAACCAATAAAACCGAAATTTAGAGCAACTGAAACACCCAGGGAGAAAAACGAAATAATACATATTGACATATTTCATTTCAACAAACATTCCTTTGTTACAACTATAGATAAGTTGACAAAGTTTGCAGCAGCATATACAATAACTGATAGAAATTGGAGGGCAAAGAAAACAATAATAATGGAACAATTCGCAAAATTTGGAAAACCGAAAAAAATTATAATGGATAATGAATTTAAGGCAGAACAATTAATAAAGTATTTGAGTGATGAAAATATAGAAGTACACCTTACCAAGCCTAATAACCACACTGGAAACGCGGATATTGAGAGATTACACTCAACACTGGTGGAGAAACTAACAGGAATTGAGGATTCAAGTCTTTCAACAGAAATGAGGATACAGATCGTTATAGCTATAACTATAATGAACGCCACCATTCAACTATCAAATGTTCTCCGAGGGTAGCCAAGGAAAGCATTTGTCCATCCACATTAACAGATAGGATAAAAATAGCTAAAGAAAAAACATTAGCGAAACATAACAAGAATAGGGAAGAATACGTAGAAACGAGGGAGTTAGGGCCCATTAAAAACTACAAAAGAGTAAGGCATAAAGAGCACCCATATTTTAGAATTCATCCATTGCGGAATATCCACAGTAGCAATATAAAAAGACCACAAAAATTTGCTAGAATACAGGATTTGACTCCTGAGGATAATGAGGATAGTGAGGATAGATTTAGCACAATAGCCCATAATGGCAATTAGTAAAGGAAAATTAAAAAAGAAATACTTTCACTCAAATTATTGTCATTAAATTTCAGAAAATTTTTGTGGTAGTAATGCTAATTTCTTGGATGACTTTGGTGACAGGACACCTTCAAGTGACACCAATATTAGACGAAGCAGGATATACCTTCATTCACATGGGTCAGGTGGAAGTGGTTAATGAAACAACAGCAATATTGCATATTATTCAACCAAAGGAAATATTAGAGGTAGTAGATCAGTTAAGAACCGATATCCACAAAGAGCACTATAATAAAAAAAGAATTACTCTTGATGTATTGTGGAACGATCTTCCGTCATCCCTTGTCAAGTTTGGTTTGGAGACAAACCGGTTTCGGCTAATATGCGGCAATAAAATATACAGACAAACTCACGGACTGGGAATGGGTAACCCCACATCAGCCATTCTTATGGAAGTATTTATGCAACATTTGGAGGAAAGTTACATGGAAGAACTGGCGAAAAATCTGGTGGTAAATTTTTATGCCAGGTATGTAGACGACATCATCTGCCTCATATCAGAAAATAAAGAAGAAGAAATTTTGGAATACCTCAACGGCCAACACAAATATATAAAATTCACCATGGACGCAGAGAAAAATGGACAAATCAACTACCTAGACCTCACAATTAAAATAAACAAAGATACTAACAAATTTACTTACGAAATATACAGAAAACCCACAGCAACGGATACAGTAATACACAATAAATCTAGCCATCCTCAACAACACAAGAACGCCGCTTTCAGACATTTATTAACACGACTTGAACGGACCCCGTTAGAAAAGGAAGCTTACAACAAGGAACTCAGTACAATATACACAATCGCGGAGAACAACGGATATCAAAAAAGTTTGGTGAAGAAAATACAGAAAAACATAACTTCAAGGAAATCGGAAAACAAAGAAAAGGTAGAGAAGAAATGGGCAGTCTTATCATATACCGGAGCAACATCTTACAAGTTGGCTAAAGTTTTCCAAAAATATAACATTAATGCAGCATTTAAAACGAGGAACAGCATGGAAAAACTTCTACGAAACAACATTAACAAGGAAGACCCCTTTGACAAACAAGGCGTATACAAATTGACTTGCGAATGCCAAAATAGCTATATAGGACAAACAGGACGCCAAATCAAGACGAGATATCGAGAACACGTAAGAGATTACAATAAGAAAATAAGGAAATCATCAACGACAGTGGAATCAAATTTCGCAACCACATGGCAGAAAACAAATGTACACCCATGAAAATAGGAAAAACAGCTAAAATTCTCCACATACAACATAAGGGAAAACGACTTAACGTATTAGAAAATATGGAGATATACAAAGAGAAGACATTCGTAGGTAAAATAATAAATGAACAAATAAACACCGCATCAGATACATTATTCGAACCGCTTAAGCTATTATACCGAAAAGAGGACAAAAAACCTAAAACCGACATAAACAAAACAACACACAAGAGGACAATAACGGACTTTTACCTGCCTGTTTAATGAGGATACAAAAATAGATTTACATACCTAAACGCACAGACTCGCACGCACGCACACATGCGCGTCGCCCGAACACACGAATGCACGAACACACGCACACATCACACGAACACGAAGTACGTGACCAAACGATGGAAAAATAGGGGTATTAGCATACAAAAATCAATCTATAGTAATTGCAATCAAAATTCCCAGAAAATATATATTAACAGATTTGAAATTAATAATACCATTACCAAATACCGAAAAATTAGAAATTGTAACCGAAAAAGAATTAATAATTACTATTGAGAAAAATAATTTTAAATATGAGAAAGATACTGCATTGAAATATTTAAAAGAAAGCCAAAATTGTGTATATAAAAATGACTGTATATTTCAATTTAATAATAAAACAAAAATATTTAATATAGAAGACGATACATTGTTAGTTATAAATGGAAATAAAGAAAAACTTTTACAGAATTGTGACAATAGAGAATTAATATTACAAAAAAATTATTTAATCCATTATACCAATTGTAAAATACAAATTGATAACCAAATATTCGAAAATAAAAAAAATTGAGTCTATTGAGAGGTTTCACTACACATCTAAAATGTTAAACCCAAGCTATGAAACCAAATTACAGTTCAATAAAATAAATGTAAAATATTTTAAAAATATTGAAAAGATAGACGAACTGGTATATCATAAAAATGTGTCATATGGTATAAATATAACGCTAATTTCATGTTTAGTAATTTTTATCATTTTTGTATTAATGTATTTGAAAAGAAAAAAATTGGAAATAAAAATTATTAATAAAGGAACTCAGGAGAGTTCCAACTCCAACCGTGGGGGAGTTACATTAGCGACTACTCCACGACTGGAGACAACTGTCCCTAGAGCAAAAACAAGTATATTCTGATATCCTTGTTTGTAGTAGGGTATAGTTGAAGTAAACAGAAAACTATGTACATAGGATTAGCTCAGTATTTTAATTGTATAGTTTATCAGTCAGCGGCGGCTTAAGTCTCAGTCGTAACTTATCTTTAAACATGCATATGTGTTTATGTTGGGATGTCTAGACATGTAGACATTTACACATATGTATGTCTCCCGCTGATAAAAAGGAAACAAATATTCCTTTTTCTTAATTTTATCACTGAGTTGTCAAATGTACATAGGAATTCTTAGAAATAGTAAAATTGATAACAAACATATTGTAAGCATATGTATACAAGCATAAAATATGTATTGATAAGTATAAACAAATAAGATATGCTTGCATACAAATGAAATACGATTTAGCCTTAAGACGATAGATATAAAAGAGGATAGAAGAACAAAAACAGCAGTGGCCTTTTGACAAGAAAGTACGTCGGATGTCCGACCGAGAAATATTAAATAAAAGTCCAATTAACAAAAACGTACTACGGTGTTTTATTCATAACTAAGGCTTATAGAGATACTAAATATCTAACTCGCGCCGTATGTCCTGCCTTCTCCAAGCTGGATAAAGAGGCTAAGAAAATGGGTTTGGCGGTAAACGAGGACAAGACGAAGTACCTCCTATCATCACACAAAGAAACAGCACGCCTTGGCAGCCACCTCAATGTTGATAGCTACAAATTCGAAATTGTTAAGGACTTCGTCTATTTGGGAACCAGCATTAACACCAAAAATAATGTCAGCACAGAAATCCAACGAAGAATAACTCTTGCCAATAAATGCTACTTTGGACTAAGTAGGCAATTGAAAAGTAAAGTCCTCTCTCGACGAACTAAAATCACACTCTACAGGAGACTCATCGTCCCAGTCCTCATGTGTGGCGCAGAAGCATGAACTATATCAAAAGCAGATTAGATGGCGCTTGGAGTATTCGAGAGGAAAGTTATTCGGAGGATTTATGGACCTTTGCGCGTTGGCGAGTATCGACGGAGATTTAACAATGAGCTGTACGAGCAGACATCGACATTGTTCAGCGAATAAAGATCCAGCGGCTCCGCTGGGCAGGTCATGTCTTCAGAATGGAAGAAGGTGCTCCGGTCAAGAAAGTATTTCTGTCGAAATCCGCTGAGCGCAGAAGAAAGAGGAGACCTCCACTGCGTTGGGAAGATCAGGTGGACAGTGATGCTGGCTCCCTAGGTATTCCCAAATGGCGCCACGCTGCACGAAACAGAAATAGCTGGCGCGCTATGTTGGATTCGGCCAAAAAATTATGTTTTTTGCTTACGTTCTATTGTGGGACTCATGGCGAAACATTTCGATGAATTATATTTATTTTTGACAAAGATATAGATAATTTTCTTAAGCCACTATAATACCCATATATAACATTGGACGTGTCGCTAACATGTACTACCACAAGTGATAACAATGTATACACTAAGTTTCGTCATAATATATCAATTATTTGTGGAGTTATGGGCTGAGACATCTCGTATATTCCTGATTCTAGTATTAGGCGGCACCGATTTTCCAAAATTCCAAAATTGTTATGTTTGTTGTCGTATGTCTGTAGTTGGACTCATCCTACATAATTTCAATGATATATTTGTTAAAGATATCGCTCAAAATGTTTTAATTAGGCCTCTATATAATATCCATATATAAAATTGGGCGTCGTCGTCAAACCGATTTTGGTAATTTTTCGTTTAAATATTTGCCTTAGTAAGTACATTAAACATCATGCTCCCTAATAAGTGGCACCGCCGTTTTTCCAAAATTTCAGCATATTTCTTTATAAAGGACTGAGATCATTACCGGGTGAAATTTTATAACACCAGCAATATTAGTGCCTGAGATACCAAATTTTCGATATATACTATATAGGGAAAGTGGGCGGGGCACCGTCCATTTTCCAAAATTCACCATATTTCTTCATAACGGACTAAGATCATTAGGGGGGGGGGGGGTGAAATTTTATAACACCAGCTGTATTAGTGCCTGAGATACCAAATTTCCAATATACTATATAGTGAGAGTGGGCGTGGTCATGGTCCGATTTTGCCCATTTTCAATACCAACCGTCCCAGTCTGGATCAATCAAGCAGGTGGGAAAGCTAGCCATTCCAGAAAATTACACTGGATCACAAAATGAAATTTTTTGTCTGTACTTTGGACGTGACTATCTTATCTATATGTAAAATCGATCGCTGATTCCGAAAATCGGGTTCATTTTTAATTCTATGGGAAGGTTTTTGAGATATCGGCAATTTACCGTTATTTGGCCAATGGCTCCACTTAATCCTGTTTATCTCTTTACCGCAGTGAGATATCTTCCTTGAGGTGAAACCAAACGAAAGAAAATTAAATTTCCTTTTTATGGCTCCTATAACATTTTTCTCTAACTCTTATAGTTTATGAAATATTGACGATTCATTTTGAATTTTTTCGATTTTTTACGATTTTTTGAATAAAAAATTGATTTTGTCAGGCAATATCTTTAAAACCAATGTTTTCACCTTCGGTTTTACTCCTTTACCTGAAGCTCTATTCTATTGGGAAAAATATAAGCTATCAACGATGAAAATCCATGGTAAAATGGAAAAGTTATAGGCGATCAAGTAAATTCAGCTAAGTCGCGCAATGCCTCTGCACGGGTATATTTTATGCATGTTATACCCGTAAATGGGCTTGTATCTACTGCGCTGCCAATGTGCTGCTACTGCAGCTGTTTAGGTATTGGTACAATATGCATAGAATGTGCCGTATAGCGGCATTGCGCGGTTTGGCTGTATTTATATGATCGCCTATAACTTTTCCATTTTACCACGGATTTTCTTCGTTGATAGCTTATTTTTTTGGTAATAGAATGGAGCTTCACGTAAAGGAGTAAAACCGAAGGTGAAAACATTGGCTTTAAAGATATTGCCTGACAAAGTCAATTTTTTCTTCAAAAAATCGTAAAAAATCGAAAAAATTCAAATTGAATCGTCAATATTTCAGAAACTATAAGAGTTAGAGAAAAATGTTATAGGTGCCATGAAAAGGAAATTTAATTTTCTTTCGTTTGGTTTTACCTCAAGGAAGATATCTCACTGCGGTAAAGATATACAGGATTAAGTGGAGCCATTGGCCAAATAACGGTAAATTGCCGATATCTCAAAAACCTTCCCATAGAATTAAAAATGAACCCGATTTTCGGAATCAGCGACCGATTTTACATATAGATAGGATGGTCGCGTTTAGAGTATTTTTTGGCTGTAGAGCAGTGTTATTAACGTTTACAGTCCCAAACAATAGCAGCAATTGTATATCATTTTATAAAACGAATCATTCCTTATTCATCTGGACTTATCACGTGGATTTTTATTATTACTTTTTTTTGACTTAGCACATTTACATTACACAGTATTACAACATGTAATGCCGACATTATGGTAATCTCATCTGCTCACGAAGCCAACGATATGGGTTTTGGAACAAAAATAATTGCGGTTTTTATTTAAAATTTCCAGGACTTTTGGAGAACGAATACAACAATACAAATTTAGTCCTTAAAATGTTATGCATTATTGAGATGTGTGTGATGAAACTAAAATAAAAGCGAATGCAATGGATCCCGCCAAATCGCAAGGATCTGCCTTTATCGAGAGAGCGCACAGTGAGAGCATGATTGATGGCACAAACCGTACGCAAATGAGCGGTGGTCGTTTTGATTTTGAAGATGGAGGAACATATTGTGGGGGATGGGATGACGGTAAAGCTCATGGACATGGCGTATGTACTGGTCCTAAGCACCAGGGAGCATACGCAGGCGCGTGGAACTATGGTTTTGAAGTTTCTGGAGCGTATATATGGCCAAGGTATATATGTATTTATAATATCAAATGAATAATAATAACTAGGGAACCAAAAAATTGCTTTAAAAAATAGCTTTTTGGCGCCGAAAAATTGCCGTTAAACTTAAAGAATTGGTACTTTAAATTAGCTTTATAAATTTCCTTATTTCAATTAATTTTCTATAAACATAAAAAATATCAAAACCGCTAGCTTAAAGTGCGAATTGGCTAAGTCCACTTTTATGAAAAAGTGTATTTTTATGTAGAACGCTTGAAAAATTAAATACGCACCACGCTAATTAGGTATGTGATATTTTTCATATTGCTACTCGCTGTAATTCAGTGATACGCAAATTGTGTAAGTCCGGCGAATAAAATTGGCTAGGTCCAAAATATTTACATGAACAGAAAATATTTTTTATATAGGCACTTATGACATTTTTTGTTTTTTTGTGTCTCCTGTAAAATTTGAAAAAAGGCACTTAGCCAATTTGCACTCTAAGCTAGCGAAATGTAAATCTTAGGTACATGTTTTAAAACAGAAACACAATTAAAATTAAATTAACTCAAACTTAAATTCAAACCAGTTTGGTGAGAAAAGCCTACAAACGGCATACCTGATCCCCACAACGAAAAAGGGAGCTAACGAAAAAAACTTTTGATCTGATTCCTGTGAAGATTAATTGAAATATATTCGTATGAAGGGTTAGAGGTGCAATAAAATTTTGTTGAAATTTCAAGACGTCTAAACATGCCATATCTGCAGCTATTCAATTGGCAACTTGAAGCGATTATCCAATCAGAGAGCAGAAAATCCGTAACTTTGTCAGGGCATATTTTTTCCAATTTTTTTTTTTCAGTCAATAGTGAAATTAGCATGCATTAGCATTTATTATGAATTTGGCAATTTTATCTCTATTAAAAGTAGGTAAGAATATATAATTTCTGGTAAAAACCACTTTAAATTAAGCATTATATCGAGCCGTATGCGCCGGAAAGGTGTAAAGGCCATGATTTCCGATTTTCACTTTTTTGTAGAAATGGCTTACTTGTCATCACCCACACCTTCTCCATAAATTTTATGTGTGAAGAATGTACCGTTATGAAAAGCAATTTTGATGTAAGTACATAAGTTCAGTTTGTTTACTTTTTTTGTGAGTACGAAGTGGCTTTTACATCTTTTTTGCTTTTAAAATTATTGAAGACTAGTGACAAATAAACAAATTTAACGGGGTTTTGTTGGAATTTAACCAAGGGTTTTATCACTTTGAAGACTTCTACTTTGTATTTTATTACATATCGATGACCAATATGGTTTTCTTGAGCGGCATATCTTTATATATATTACGCTAAGCGATTTTTTGTAAGCACCATAACTTTTTACACCGTTATACCGATTTTCGAAAATGTGGTGTCAGATGAAAGGGCTTGACCTGTAGATGTGCAGGAAGGATTAATTTTTTTGAAAAGGGTTGCCAGATGTTTGAAAATTTAATTTTACTGTATAGTTTGTTTGATTTTAAAATTTTTGGCACCATATGAAAGGGCTTGACCTGATATTAAGTAATTTAAGAAAAATTTTACAAAAAGGGTTGCCACCTGTTCAAAAATTCAGTTTTACGCTATAGTTTGTTTGATTTTTAAATTTGAGGTGTCATTTGAAAGGACTTGGCATGGAAATGAGTAATTTATTAAATTTTTTACAAAAAGGGTGCCACCGTTCAATAATCCATTTTTACGCTACAGTTTATCTCATTTTTAAATTTGAAGTGTCATGCAAGGCCTAGCAATGAAGATGGGTAATAAAAGGAAAGGGAAGAGGAAAATGAAAGGGTGGGATATGGCGAAGGACAGGAAGCGAAAGAGGAACTATGAAAAATTATATGGATAAAGGAAAAATAATGCGCAAATAAAGGGGAAAGGGGAAGAGAAAGAGAACTAGAAATAAAAGGAGGAGCGCGACAAATGGCCTTTTGTAGGTCGCTTTAAGGTTACCATAGTCTAGAAAAATATTCGGCACAAAACTTTACTATGGGGCTCCTTGGTCAAAATCTATGTATAAAAAATCTAGGTCCACAGAAAATAAAAATAACCAGTAGCTATGAAGGTATATCAAAAAATTTTCAAATGTGGCAATAAGTGGTCTTCCACCCTCAAATTGTCGCACAGTGTAATTGAAGCATCGCGTGGCCGGGTTTACTAGTTGCACTTTATTGCTCCATAATTTTGGAATAAAGTTCTAACGATTTCACGATTGTTAGGGTCCCTATTGTTACTGCTTAGAGCAGTTTTAAACAAACTGGTTGTGTATTTCTAAAATTTCTCCAAAATTAATTTCTTGAATCTCGATAATTTCCCTCCAAACCTAGATGCTGAAAGTGATGAACATGGCGAGAGATTTCATCAGAACTGAATAGTTTTTGAAAGGCGATATCAAGGATCTTGGAACAAGGATATGATGGGAGACAAATCCAGAAAATTACAAAAGAATAGCCAAAACTACTTACATCCCTCATTATTTATCCTCTCCTTAAAATCGCGAAATCCATTCATCTTTTTATTCAATTAATTCTTTATCCTATTGATCACTGTTTTGAGAGTCAATGTGCACTTCAAAACTCATAATAAATGGAAAGAAATAATGTTAAATGTTACTCCTTAATTAAGTTTTATAAAGAAACGGAAAATGCTAGGTTAAGAACTCTCAATAAAAATAGGTAAATATAAATACTGATACATCCCATTATTGCAAAAGTAGTCTCAAAATGTTCACATTTAAATTCTTAATGGGATAGATAGGAGTCGGATCTGAAATTCCTTATATAAACTTAGATTTTTTCATTCTTTTTGCCATTGTATCCAAACTACTTGACCAATTTTTAAGTGCAAAGGCAAAACATGTTTGTTGGGATTCTCTTTACCAGTTCTTATTAGATGCCAAATCGCTACGGTGGCTAATACAATTTTTTATGCACTTATGTATGTATGTCATGCAATGTCTTGTATATGCCGTTTTTTCTACATTTTTACCGATATCTCAGAAACAGGGTCTGCCACAAAAAAATGGATATGCTATTCGGGATCAGCGTTAAATTTCGTTTTAGAATAGTATAGTTTTATATTTTTGGAAGTTGATTAAAAATTGTCGAAAAGCAAAAGAAAAAAGAAATCGAAATAAAGAAATGAAAGTAAGAAAATTTTTAAAAAACCTTCTCCTGAACATTTTTGAATTTGGCCTTTACATCTTTCCGGCGCATACGGCTCGATATGATAGCTGTTATAGAATAAAACTTGCTTGTGGAAGTTTTTGGTTGCCCTAATAATAACACTTTGTTACATCCAAAAAATACCAAGAAATTCAGGTATGGGGGAAGGTAGGCATGAGCCCGTTGAGCTCGGAACTATTTTGTTTTTTTAATTTTTTATATGGTTAGGTTTTTCAGATAACGGTAATTTTGTGTTTTTTGGTTATCACTTCATTCAAAATTTATTTTCTAACCGGAATTTCGCCCATAAATAGCCTTTTTGCTTCACTGAAAAAAAAACTAATTTTTGAAAGACTAAAACTTTCCTGATGTTTAAATCTTCTTATAAAAAACTTAATTTGAAAATCAACATTTTTTCAAAAGTCTCAAAAAAAAATACAAAATTTTGATTTTGGTCATCTGTCATTCAGCAAGGTTTGGCTCGGTTACTACTGGTTGTACATCGATTACTACAGGTTGTACAACGAATTTTAATTGTCTTTCGATAGAGGTACTGCTTGTGAATATCGCATTTGAGACTTCCGCGAAAATAATTTTCGAATTGGTTATCACAAAAAAGCACAAAATTACCGTTATCTCGAAAACCTAACCATACAAAAAATTAAAAAAAAAATAGTTCCGAGCTCAGCAGGCCCATGCCTATCTTCCCCCATACCTGAATTTCTTGGTATTATTTTTTTTAATTATTTGTTGCCTAGTGCAATTATATCTGTGGTCATAAGTCATAACGAAACGAAATACATTTATGAAACCAATTTCGGTTATAAAACTTCAAACCATTTCTCAAAGAGAAATATACAAAACAGTTATGATAAAGTTATGCTTATAGAAATTGCAAGAAAAAATTTTGAATGCATATTTCTTATCTTGAATTAGGTGGTTTTGACTGTGACCGCAGATATTAAATTTTCAATTAAAAATTAAAAGCCTCCATATATCATATTCTAGTACTTTTCTGGCATCTATCAATAGGGATGGATTAGGTATTTCTATGAATTTAGTCATTCATCGGCAATTATACCGATCTTCAGTTGGCAGCCGAAGTTCATTGCCAAAAAGTGTCTCAACAGGAGTCTAATCAGTTGTGTCTACACCATTTCAAGTTGTACTTCAGAAAATTCCAAGTTAATTTCAGAAAATTCCAAATGTATTTCAGAAAGTTTCGACCAACAGAATAATAGCATTATGGCGTTTTCGATTCTGGCAAAAATGTCGCACTTGTTCTGCATTTTTATCGGACCGTCAAATTTTTTTGTTCCATTCCACATATATTCCACACAGTTTTTCAGGATTGCTTTTTCTATTGCCAAAAAATGAGTGAGTTTCTAAGACGTAGCGGTTGTGCAACTGTTGATTGTTTGTCTTAGAAACGTATAGTTGAGCAGTTCCGCTCAGGTCAACGTAGCTGTTTAACTCAACTGCTACCCAAGTGGTGAGATCAATAGTTGCGTAGCAGCTATGTCATACAAACTTACCCAATGTCACACTCCCCCGACCACAGATAACATTTTCTGCCATGGTTCAATTATAGAAGGTTTTCGCAGTACGATATACGTACATAGATACATACGCACACCATGTAAATTGTTTGTGTATTTTGTGGTGCTTCTGTCAAAATCATAGTCCGCCATTGTAGAAATCATATTGGGTCAAGATCAAAATTGACATAAGATTGACATAAGCACCACAATATGAATAAAAAAAGTAGAAAAAAGTTAGCAATCAGCTGTTTAGTAGGTTAACCTTCTATAAATTAGCTTTGTTTTCTGCCCTTAACATAACTGAAAGGGTTGCATTAATTTTGTTTCATACATCACATGAAAAATTTAACATTTTCATAGGCATATGATGATAATGTTGCCAACATTTTCGTTCAGAATTTAAGACGCTATTAGATTCCCAGAAACCCAGGTGGAATTTATTCTCCACTTACCGCAGGTGTTTCTCCAAGTTTCTATATATGTAAGTATAAGAATACTCACATACCCAGAAAAAAATCCTGTGAAATCAACAAAAAATCAAAAAAAAATTGTGGTTAAATTTTTTCAACATGACGCTTAATGTTTTCAAGTTTAACTGCAGAATCAACACTAAACACTTATTGAGTTTACCTTACATTTAACAATATAAATTTTCACGATTTACTGTTGATTTTGCAATTTTAGTTAGTTAAATTAACACGAGATGTGTTAAATAAGCAGTAACCTCTTTTTGCTTTTAGTTTCAATTTATTGTTAAATTAGCTAGAAAATCATTTTGATTTTACAATAAAAAATAACACATTTCTGTAATTAAAAAAAATATTTATATATAACATATACCATTGCGGTAGCTATAAGTGTACACTTTACCTTCTATAGTTATCGATAAACAGCTGTTTTGGTATCGATTAATATGGGACCCGACAAAAAAATTTCAAAAATTTCCATATCTTCGACATTTGATACATGCATTTTCCGCTGATTCCCAAGGGTGCGTATATAGAAGAAGGGTGGGCAATAGAAGAAACAATTATAGAAGTGGGTGAAAAACGCTTATTGGAATAACGCTATTGAGTGTTTATGTCGGAGAAGTGATAAGAGCGAAGATAGCGAAGTGATCAATAAACGCAATAGCGGTGTAAGACCAAACCATATAGTGCTATTGACTGTTTATATCGGAGCTAAGCTACGGAAGAGAGGAATAGCTTCAAACATGGTTTTGGATGAATTTTTATTCAAATAAAAAATAAGTTTTTGTTCTTCATTCAGAAAATTTTGTTTAAGAATAAATTTTTATTCTTCATTCTGATAATCTTGAATAAAGAATAAAATTGTATTCTTCATCCAAAATTAGTAGAATAAGGAATAGAATTTTATTCTTCATTCAGATAATTTTCAATTCAATTCAATCTTTATTAACGTCTATAATTTACAATCTTGCAGACTAGATATATAAAGTAATTAACATAACTATTATATAAAATACTAATATATAAAATTGGTTTTATGGAAAATATTTGTAACGGCTAAACTCAAAAAGTACTGGACCGATTTTAATAATTTTTTTGAAATGTCATAAATGGTAAAAACTGTGGTATATTTTGTTTTGCGCATTTCTTTCCCAGTTTTAAATATTGAAAAATTCAAAAAAGCGTAAGCACTAAATATCCCTAAAAGCGTTCATGGCGAGCGTGCTTACGATATAACTCACTTGCAACAACAAGTACAAACAAATTTTCCACTGTTGAATCAACAGAAAAGCAGTGCGTACAATCAACTAATAAACGCTGTAGATAATGGAAACGGTGGCATATTTTTTATCGATAGGCCCGTGGTATTGCATTAGCTCTTGCATCTACCGGAATTGCTGCAACACTGTTGGAAGGTGGAAGAGCGGCACATTCAGCATTAAAGCTTCCATTAAACTTGCAAATACACGAAAGTAGTGCTGGAAGCGATATCGATATAATATCGATTCATCGATGTTTTTGAACTTTTTCGATACATCGATATTTTTTTCCCGATATTCGATATTTTAATCCATGACCATCACTGATAAACGCGGAAAGAAGCCGATAAAAAAATATCCTCGACATTTGAATCCTATGTAAAAATTCCTGTGTTTAAAAGTAATGTAAAACGAACATTTTTATTTTAAAAATGTTCATTGTAGAATTGCAAAATCAAGAAAAAACATTTTAAATTAAAAAATTTTTATTTCTATTTTAAGCACTATGAGATTTTGAACCAAAAACTTACGTTTTTATTCCATTCATTTTCATTTTTAATTTAAACATTTTCTTTTTAAATCCCAAATACATTTTAATTTCAAAAATTTAATTTTTAATTTAAAAATTTTAAATTTTGAAATAAAAATGACGGTTGAAAACGTGAATTATAAAAATAAAAATTTTATTTTTATTTATTTTCTCTGATTTTAATTTGTCTATTTCAAACCTTTTAGTCTTTAAATAACTTAAATGCGAAATATTTTTGTGAACCACTGTAATTGATACCTACTCTTTCTGGCTGGAACAGAATTTACATTTTTTTTTTTTTGATTATTCAATTCCCTTTTCAGAAAATATTTATGTTGATAATAAATTGAAATATTTAGTTAAATGTTTATTTAGTTAATTTTTAGAGTAATATAAATGACTGTCACTCTCGTTCAATTCAGGGCGCAATAATGATATAATATAAAGGTCGATATATCGATAATATCGATGTTTCTTCTCAAAAAAACATCGATGTTTTTCCAGCACTACATGAAAGTCCTGTTTACAATATTTCAAAGCAATCACCAATGACACAAGTTTTCAAAAACTGTAAATTGATCATATGGGATGGCACAATGGCCCACAAACGATCATTAGAAGCACTCGACCGAACATTGAGAGATTTGCGCAATAATGATCGTTGCTTTAGAGGAGTGAATATATTGCTGGCGGGCGACTTCAGACAAACACTACCCGTGATTCCAAAATCAACAGTGGCGGATGAGATAAACGCATGTCTGAAGTCATCGCATTTGTGGAGGTTTGTTAAAGCCATATCATTGACCATCAATATGCGAGTTTTGCTGCAACGCGATAGCAATGCAGACGCTCTTTCAAAAGAGCTGCTACGAATCGGCAATGGACAAGTTCCGATATATCCTTGCAGTGGATTAATATCGATTCCAACTGCGATTTACCAATTCGCTTCAAGTAAGGATGAACTAATTAGCAGTGTATATCCAAATATCGCTCAAAATTGTGGTAACTACTTATGAATGGTTAGCCGCACGCGCAATTTTAGTAGCAAAAAATATTGATGTCAACGACTTGATTTGGACGATTCAAAATCAAATTCCGGGAGATCTGCGTTCTTATAAATCTATTGATCGCGTTGAAAATGAAGACGAAGTAGTAAATTACCCAGTGGAGTTATTAAACTCTGGATTTGCCTGCAATGCCTCGTCATCATTTGCGTCTCAAAGTTGGGTCTGCTGTTATTATGCTACGCAATCTTCATGCTCCCAAACTGTGCAATGGTACACGACTGATTGTTAGCTTTGTAATGGACAATTTAATAGTGGCAAGCATTTTGAAAGGCCCGTTCAAGGGAGAGGAATGCTTACTTCCCCGGATTCCCTTATCTTCAACAGATTTGCCCTTCCAATTGAAACGTATGCAGTTCGATGATAATTAACAAGTCACAAGGGCGGTCGTTGGAAGTATGCGGCATAAACCTAGAAATGCCATGCTTTTTACATGGTCAGCTCTATATGGCGTGTTCCCGTGTTGGAAAAATGTCCTCGTTTATTTACGCTCCGGGACAGAAAATTAAAAATGTTGAGTATCGTGCAGCCTTAAACTGAATACTAAAATTATATATTTTTGAAGTTGTATACACAATGAAGTAGTGAAAAATCGTTAATTTTCTATCTAAAAAAATACCGGTGTAATTACAATTTTTGAAATGAAATTAATAAAAAAATCTATTTTGGGCAGAACGAAGTTTGCTGGGTCAGCTAGTGTATACATAATAATAATAATAAAATGATGATGATGTACGCACTTCCTTCGTCGTTATCGCGATATACATTCGGTTTTCGTAGCAATGTTCGGCTAACTACGAGCCGATGCAGATAAACGAGTCGCTCGCTTGGGTCTATGTTTATGATCACTTTGAAAGTACGCCTATCTACCACAAAATGGATCATATAATCCAAGGATTTTTACAGGGTATGTTCAGCTAACTACAAACCGATGCAGATACATGAATCGGTCGTTTGGGCTATGTTAGTGGTAACTTTGAAAGTACTTCAATCTACCACCAATGGAGCATATAATCCAATGATTTTTGCAGGGAACGCACACTACCAAATTGTGCGCTTGTGTTGAAATATGAGAGAGCTTGCTGATACACCCAAATAAATTCCAAATACGCGGTAAACAAAAAGTTTGTGTTAAAAAAAAAACAAAAAATAAAAATCGTAAGAGTATTAGTAAAGTAAGAAAGCAATAAAAGAGAAGAAAGGAAAGGTACGAAAAGGAAGGTGACAGAAAGGAAACCGTAGAATTAAATAAAATAAATCAAATAAATATGGAAAAATTAAATTAATTATGGACCTTTGTGGGTTGGCGAGGTCGAGTATCGCCTGAGATTTAACAATGAGCTGTACGCAGACATCGACATTGCTCAGCGAATAAAGATCCAGAGGCTCCACTGTGCAGGTCATGTCTTTAGAATCGAAGAAGGTGCTCCGCCCAAGAAAGTATTTCTGTCGCAACCCACTGAGCGCAAAAGAAAGGGGAGACCTCCACTACGCTGGGAAGATCAGGTGGACAGCGATGCTGGCTCCCTAGGTATTCCCAAATGGCGCCACGCTGCACGAAACAGAAATAGCTGGCGCGCTATGTTGGATTCGGCCAAAATCGTTTAGACGGTTACGTGCCAATTAAGTAAGTAAGTAATGTTTTTCGCACTTGTGGGAATACTTTCGGGGCGTAATCGGCAGAAAATTAGAAAACAAACATCGAAATTTACAAAATACAATTTTTAAATTCAGGAAATCACTCAATAATAACAATAATGGGTGCAGTGAAATAACGCCCGTGGAATTAACGCCCGCGGGCGTTATTTCCCAAAAAGGGGAAATAACGCTCGTGGGCGTTTTTTCCTTTCTTGAAAAAGAAATAGCGCCTGCGAATAAAACGAAATTAAAACCGTGGGTTTTATTTCCATTCACAAAGGGAAAGAAAGCCCGCGCGCCCTATTGGGCGATATGGGCTTTATTTCCCTTTCGAAAGGGCAATTAAGCCCGCAGACGGGGTTTTTTTTTTTAAATATGGTGTATTATTATTAGAAAAAGCGCCGCAGGCGAAAAATTGGAATAAAAAATCGCGCGATTTTTAATTCCAATTTTTGGTTTTTTTTTTTTTTTAAATATGGTGTATTATTATTGGAAAAAGCGTCGCAGGTGAAAAATTGGAATAAAGAATCGCGCGATTTTTTATTCCAATTTTTCGTTTTTTTTTTTAAATATAGTGTATTATTATTGGAAAAAGCGCCGCAGGCGAACCAAATAAGTAATCCCGAAAATAAGACATGTGACACAGAAGACATTGATGTATCCGAAATGGATTGTTCTGACTATGAAGAAACGGCAGACAATTTTGGGAGAGTCTAAGCATGTTGTTTTGTGTTATTTGTTTTATCAAGCCACGCGATCTTCTCTTAAGCCCATGCAATCACTTTAAATTGTGTGCGGATTGCTTTGGAGAGCGCAGTAAGGTTGCAATTGTAAATGGCAATATAAATATTTTGTGCCCGGTTTGTCGACAAATTGTTGAAAACTTTATAAGAGTATTTGTTTAGATTGTGGTCGGAAAGTGCCAATATGTATGTAATGAAGTTTTATTTATTTTGATTGAGTATTTAAATATTTACTTACTTACAGACCTTGAAAATTGTTACTAATAAATGATTATAGAAATTTACTGAAGCTGTGTTTATTTTGATTGAGTATTTGAACATTTAGAAGGGGATTTAAAAAAAATTTAAAGAATCGAAAAATTGGAATTAAAAATCACGCCATTTTTTATTCCAATTTTTCGCCTGCGGCGTCTTTTCCAATAACAATACACCATATTCAGATAAAACGAAAAATTGGAATTAAAAATCGCGCGATTTTTTATTCCAATTTTTCGCCTGTGGCGCTTTTTCCAATAATAATACACCGTATTTAAAAAAAAACAAAAATTGGAATTAAAAATCGCGCTATTTTTTATTCCAATAACAATACACCATATTCAGATAAAACGAAAAATTGGAATTAAAAATCGCGAGATTTTTTATTCCAATTTTTCGCCTGCGGCGATTTTTTCCTTAATACACCATATTTAAAAAAAAAGCCCGTCTGCGAGCTTAATTGCCCTTCCGAAAGAGAAATAAAGCCCGTGGATCAAACGAAATAACGCCCGCGGGAATTATTTCTTTTTCAAGAAAGGAAAAAACGCCTGCGGGTGTTATTTCCTTTTTTGGGAAATAACGCCCGCGGGCGTTAATTCCATGGGCGTTATTTCACTGCACCACAATAATGTCTTCTAGCGACGAGGAAGATGTTATAGCCGCAACGAGTTTTTTACTGGCTTTCTTCATGTTATTTTTTTATTACATACATCGCAAAAAAGTATGCAGTAATTTTTAAAATTTTGCCACATTGCGGTATACCGAAACAGAGAACTTATAAAGTAGAGAAGGCGGAAATGTTAAGTGGCAAAATTTTAACAGAATTTGCGTGCACAGAGATCTTATGGATGTACGCATGATTTGAGGAGTTTGCGAATGGGTATGTATTTATGTACATATGAGCACATGTACATATATATGTACATACTAGTAGTGGGACTTTTTTCGAATAATATTCGAATAAATATTATTCGAATAAACGAATAATAATATTCGAGGGAAAAAATTCGAATAGTACTCGAATATTATTCGAAAAAAGTCCCACTACTAGTATGTACATATATACTTGCAAAAGTACACATGTGCTCATATGTACATAAATACATACCCATTCGCAAACTCCTCAAAGCATGCGTACATCCATAAAATCTCTGTGCACGCAAATTCTGTTAAAATGTTGCCACTTAACATTTCCGCCTTCTCTACTTTATAAGTTCTCTGTTTCGGTATACAGCAATGTGGCAAAATTTTAAAAATTACTGCATATTTTTTGCGATGTATGTAATAAAAAAATAACATGAAGAAAGTCAGTAAAAAACTCGTTGCGGCTATAACAACTTCCTCATCGCTAGAAGACATTATTGTTATTATTGAGTGATTTGCTGAATTTAAAAATTGTATTTTGTAAATTTCGATGTTTGTTTTCTAATTTTCTGCCGATTACGCGCCGAAAGTATACCCACAAGTGCGAAAAACATTACTTACTTACTTACTTAATTGGCACGTAACCGTCTAAACGATTTTGGCCGAAACCAACATAGCGCGCCAGCTATTTCTGTTTCGTGCAGCGTGGCGCCATTTGGGAATACCTAGGGAGCCAGCATCACTGTCCACCTGATCTTCCCAGCGCAGTGGAGGTCTCCCCTTTCTTCTGCGCTCAGAGGGTTTCGACAGAAATACTTTCTTGGCCGGAGCACCTTCTTCCATTCTCAAGACATGACCTGCACAGTGGAGCCTCTGGATCTTTATTCGCTGAGCAATGTCGATGTCTGCGTACAGCTCATTGTTAATTCTCAGTCGATACTCGACCTCGCCAACCCACAAAGGTCCATAATTAATTTAATTTTTCCATATTTATTTGATTTATTTTATTTAATTCTACGGTTTCCTTTCTGTCACCTTCCTTTTCGTACCTTTCCTTTCTTCTCTTTTATTGCTTTCTTACTTTACTAATACCCTTTCGATTTTTTTTTTTTTTTTTTTTTTTTAACACAAACTTTTTGTTTACCGCGTATTTGGAATTTATTTGGGTGTATCAGCAAGCTCTCTCATATTTCAACACAAGCGCACAATTTGGTTGTGTGCGTTCCCTGCAAAAATCATTGGATTATATGCTCCATTGGTGGTAGGTTGAAGTACTTTCAAAGTTACCACTAACATAGCCCAAACGACCGATTCATGTATCTGCATCGGTTTGTAGTTAGCCGAACATACCCTGTAAAAATCCTTGGATTATATGATCCATTTTGTGGTGGATAGGCGTACTTTCAAAGTGATCATAAACATAGACCCAAGCGAGCGACTCGTTTATCTGCATCGGCTCGTAGTTAGCCGAACATTGCTACGAAAACCGAATGTATATCGCGATAACGACGAAGGAAGTGCGTACATCATCATCATTTTATTATTATTATTATGTATACACTAGCTGACCCAGCAAACTTCGTTCTGCCCAAAATAGATTTTTTTATTAATTTCATTTCAAAAATTGTTATTACACCGGTATTTTTATACCTTTCATGGGAATGAAATGGTATTATAACTTTGTGCCGAAACACGAATGGTGAAAGTACCAGAAGGAGGCGTGGCAGACCTACCAAAATATATACCAATATGATCAGGATCATGAGCTGAGTCGATTAAGCCATGTCCGTCTGTCTGTCTGTCTGTTTGATCGCAAACTAGTCCCTCAGTTTTCGAGATATCTGCATGAAATTCGAAATGTTAGTGTATTTAAACTGATAAGGACATGAAACTTTGAAGTATTTGTACCCATATAGACCTAAATAATGTCTCCGAAATTTGTCAAGATCGGACCACTATAACATATACCTACCATACAACCGATTGTTCAGATATGGAAATTTTGGGGTATAACTTCTCCATTTAAACAGCTAAGGGCATGAAACTTTGAAGTATTTGTACCCATATTTGTATTTATTTGTATTTATTTATTAATAGCCAGGAGATACAAAAGTAAGTCTTAAAGGCTAATAGGATATATATGTAAATATGTATGTAAACTAAGGTATAATGACATTATCTGTTATACTTCAAATAATATAAACAGAGTTAACAATAGTTGCATTTAAAAGAAATGATTGAAATGAATATAAGTTTGACTCAGTAGGGAGTACATAATAAAATATGGAAAGTATAATTGAATATTTGAATATACCCAGTAAGGGGCAGGCATGCCATAAAGGGCACATTGGGCCAGAAAGGACCCAGTCGAAAATGGTAAGATATTATTTAAGAAACAAGTTTAGTGAATAGATGAATAAGCCCTTTGGCATTGAGAAGTCAAACTCAATAGACTGGGATAGCTTATTAAAATCAATTAAGGCCCTGGTAACAGGAGCATTTTGAGCATACAACGATTTACAATGTGCAATATGGAAAGGGAGTGGATTTCTAAGGTGCCTGACGGGGATATTGAAAGGGATACGTGCGAGGAGAGGAGGGCAATCAATGGAGCCGCAGATAATGTTAAAGACGAATGACAGTGACAATATCTGTCTTCTGGTTTGGAGGGACTTCAGACCGAGTAATAGACAGCGAGATTGGTAGGAAGGGACAGGGTCAGAAAAACGAAGAGAGCGGAGGGCGAAGCGTAAAAAGGCTTTCTGAATGCGTTCTAAACGAGTTACGTAACACTCATGATAGGGTGACCAAATAAAAGATGCATATTCAAGTCTTGAACGAACGAAAGAAGTATACAGAAGTTTTAACGTATACGGATCAGTAAATTCCGCAGCATTACGGCGGACAAAAGCAAGCATAGCGTAGGATTTAGATACAACTAAGTTAAGATGACTTGAGAAAGAGAACTTAGAGTCAAAGACCACCCCAAGGTCCTTGATTTCATTTACTCGGCGTAGTGGAGCTTGAGAAATGTGATAAGAAGTATCAGAGATATTAAGACATTTGGAATAGGTAACCACAAAACATTTATCAAGATTAAGATAGAGACAATTATTTTTACACCAATTATTTAAGTTATCAAGTTCAAGTTGTAATAGAAGAGAGTCCATTGGGCAAGTAATAGCTGAGTAGATCTTAAGATCATCCGCATAGAGTAGTATCTTAGAAAAGGAAAAACATGAAGTAATGTCATTAATAAAGAGAATAAAGAGCAAGGGGCCAAGTATGCTACCCTGGGGTACACCAGAAGTAACAACAAAGGTATGTGATCGGGCATTGTCGACAACAACAGAAGAACGACGATTAGAAAGGTATGATTTAAACCAATCTAGAATAGCCGAGTGAAAGCCAATACAAGCGAGTTTTTTTTATTAGTATAGCATGGGAAACTCTATCGAAGGCTTTTGCGAAATCAGTATAGATAGTATCCACCTGATGTCCAGACTGAAAAGCTGCAATACAATCATCAGAAAATATAGCTAAGTTAGTGACAGTTGAGCGAGAAGAAACGAATCCATGTTGTTCAAGACAGATTGAGTTGTTGACAATAGGCAGAAGTTTTTTATGAAGAATACATTCGAAAAGTTTTGAGATTGTAGTGAGCTTCGAGATGGGTCTGTAATTTCTAACATTATTCTTATTACCATTTTTGAATACCGGTGTAATAAAAGAAAGTTTCCAGTCATCTAGAAAAATACCAGAAGATAGGGATTTATTGAAGATACTTAGAAGTGGCGAGATCAAAGATTCACACCGTTTGAGAATAAGAGGAGACAAGCCGTCCACATCTGTTTGCGAAGAGAATGACAGATCAGATATACCAGATAAAACATCATCAGGGGATAAGCTAAGATGACCGACATCAAGTGATTGAGCAATATTAACGGAAGAATCGGGCACAGAAACTGAGACAAAGTTAGATTGAAAAAATTTTGCAAATAAATTTCTAAGAAAAGAGACGAAGGGATATTAGAAGAAGATTTTTTGGATTTAACGAAAGTCCAAAATGATTTAGGGTTAGATTTAAGATTTATTTCAAAACGCAGAATGTAATTCCTATGCAGGAACTTGTCAAGGCAAATGAATTCCTTAGAATATTTTTTATAAAGAAGAAAATAGTCATCGTTATTGGTTCTCTTGAATTTACGATGATATTTATTCCTCCATTACGAATACGCATTAACGACGCATTATGCCATGGCACTTTGTATAATCTTTTTGTTGATAGTGGAATAAGACATTTGCAAGTTTCAACCACTGTTGACTTAAAGATAGAGAAGCTATCGTTTAAATTACAATTTAAGAATAAAGTATCCCAGTCTATATCCAAAAGACGACTATTGAGTTTACTGAAATCACACAACTTAAAATTAAAAGATAAATTAGACAAGAGAGTGTTCGAATTACCATAATGATAAAATTTTAGTTTAATAATTAATGGTAGATGATGCATACAGGGCTTGGTCAGAGGAGAGTCGCACTTGCCAATAAAATAATCTAGATTTTTACTTAAAAATGCCAAGTCTAAAGTTCGGCCAAGACTATTCTGGAAACAGTTGAGTTGTGTCAGATCTAAGCTTAGAAAACTGTCAACGAGGTAGAGCTCATTATTACTATGAACATCACACGCAATAAGGCCTGAGTCTGAGATAGTAGACGACCATTTAAGTTTAGGCAAATTAAAATCACCAAGAAGACAGAGATGGTCATTCCTAACTTCATTCTGGGCAAGAGACATAATATTATCAACATGAGCAGCATAGATATTATTGGAGCTATTCGGGGGAATGTAACTAGCACATAGAAAAATGGAATCATGTTCACCAACAATTCGAACACAGAGTTGGTCGTATAGTGCATTCTCATTTGAAAGAATTACTTGGGCAGCACGATGCTTAGATTGTACTGCTATTAGAACACCTCCACCCCTATTATGGCCAGTAAGACTATTACTTCTATCTTTGCGAAATACTTGAAACAGTCTTGAATCGAAAAATTCCTCGTTAAAAAAGCCATCATTAAGCCACGTTTCAATGAGCACAAACACATCATATTCTAGATGACTACTGAATAAATGAACCACCTGGGACTTAGTTCTAAGCCCAGAAACATTTTGGTAAAAAATTTTTAAGGGGCATGATTTACCCCCGGTTGAGGAGGGGGATCGGAAGATGGTGTTTGAGGAAGCTCGTTTTTTGAAATAAACCGAAATGGGCGAATTACGATGTTGGCAGGCCAAAGCTCTGGAACAAGAAGCTTATCATATAAGTTCGCATTTATTCCAAGTTTAAAATTTATACTTTTAAGAGAATTGGGATCAGTACCATTCTTAATTAAGGGAAAACAAGAGAACAAACTTTTATCGATACCAGTACGCTTAGCAATATAATCAGTTAAATTATCAGAATTAACTGAAGAAGAAAACGGCGAGAGGTGAAGCCATTTTAGGCGCGCAGCAACCTGCAATCCAGTATTCTTAGCCGAACCCACTACATGATTAGAATTGTTATTACCATTAATGTTACTATTCGATTTATTGCCCTGTACCCTCATTGAACCAACAGAAGGGGGCTTATTATATACTAATTTAGAAACGTTAGATAATCGAGCAGAAACAGCAGCAGGAGCAGCAGCAGCAGCACCGATATTGGCAGCATCAGCATAAGATAGAGCAGTAGCGGCATCAGTAACTAGAATTGAATTCAAACCAGCATCCGTGGAATTACTCATATGACCCACTGTAGTAGGAGAGGTAGATGTTGTGCGTGTGATATTAGTAGCAGTTGTACGTGGAACACCAGATTTAGATTTTAATTTTGATTTGGATTTGTGCGAGTCCACTATTGGGATATTAGGCGTAGTTGCGGGTGTAGTAACACACTGGGTGATATCATTGTTTGTTACAGTGGAGTTACACATCTGACCAACAGTGTGCATTATATCAGCAATAGGAACAACTATAGGCGGCGTGTGTGTGTTATGATTAGCGGTTGATTGCGAAGCAGGGGATAAAAGCAAAGGTGGTAACGCAGCAGCAGAACAAAGGTTCAAAGTCGAAGAATATTTGTTGTTGATATTCCGTTTGGTAGGAGATTTTTTCGCATTAATGTTGTTGCTAAAATTGGCTTTAAATTCACAAAAGTCTGAGCGCAGAGTATCAAAACTTGAAGAAATGTTTTTGTTGCAGTCGTCATGACGCTTATGTATCATCGATATTTCATTACTAATATCGGCGAATTTAGCAACAACAACTGATAACAAAGACTCAACACTTTTTTTTGTTCAGTTGAGATTATTTCAAACGATTTTGAAATTTGCACTGGTAGATTTAGGCATATAGACCTAAATAATGTCTCCGAAATTTATCAAGATCGGACCACTATTCAATATAGCTACCATACAACCGATTGTTCAGATATGGAAATTTTGGGGTATAACTTCTCCATTTAAACAGCTAAGGGCATGAAACTTTGAAGTATTTGTACTCATATAGACCTAAATAATGTCTCCGAAATTTATCAAGATCGGACCACTATTAAATATGGCTCCCATACAACCGATTGTTCAGATATGGACATTTTTGGGTATAACTTCTCCATTTAAACTGATAAGGACATGAAACTTTGAAGTATTTTTACTCATATGGACCTAAATAGTGACACTGAAATTTGTCAAGATCGTACCATTATAATATATAGCTATCATACAACCGATTGTTCAGATATGGATATTTTTGGGTGTAACTTCTCCATTTAAACGGATAAGGACTTGAAACTTTGCTGTGTTCGTACCCATATGGACCTAAGCGATGTTACTATGAACTTTCAAGGTAAAAATATGGGTAAGCTAAACTAAATCAGACCCGTTCATGAAAGGTATGAAGTCTTCGGTACGGCCGAAGACAGCCGCGCTCCTACTTGTTTTAAATAGAAAATTAACGATTTTTCACTACTTCATTGTGTATACAACTTCAAAAATATATAATTTTAGTATTCAGTTTAAGGCTGCACGATACACAACATTTTTAATTTTCTGTCCCGGAGCGTAAATAAACGAGGACATTTTTCCAACACGGGAACACGCCATATAAAGCTGACCATGTGAAAAGCATGGCATTTCTAGGTTTATGCCGCATACTTCCAACGACCGCCCTTGTGACTTGTTAATTATCATCGCAAATGCAAGTTTCACTGGGAACTGCATACGTTTGAATTGGAAGGGCAAATCTGTTGAAGATAAGGGAATCCGGGGAAGTAAGCATTCCTCTCCCTTGAACGGGCCTTTCAAAATGCTTGCCACTATTAAATTGTCCATTAGCTTTTTAACAATCAGTCGTGTACCATTGCACAGTTTGGGAGCATGAAGATTGCGTAGCATAATAACAGCAGACCCAACTTTGAGACGCAAATGATGACGAGGCATTGCAGGCAAATACAGAGGTTAATAACTCCACTGGGTAATTTACTACTTCGTCTTCATTTTCAACGCGATCAATAGATTTATAAGAACGCAGATCTCCCGGAATTTGATTTTGAATCGTCCAATTCAAGTCGTTGACATCAATATTTTTTGCTACTAAAATTGCGCGTGCGGCTAACCATTCATAGTTACCACAATTTGGGAACTCCACTTGCCTCCATGCAAGCCAGAGTACGTATATATGTATATATGTACATACATATGTATGCAGTTACAAAAGCAAAAGCATACATACATACATTCAATAGCTATTCGCGAATAGTGGTATTCGAATAGTGATATTCGAATAGTACTATTCGAATAGTATTTATTCGAATATACGAATAAATATTATTCGAATTACGAATACCTTTCGAATAAATAGATTTTTTATTCATATAATTTTTATTCGAATAGTCCCATCCCTAGTACATACATATGTACATATTTACACAAATATATATATAATGTGAAATGCCGATGCAATTCCCCAGCAGTATTTATCAGCTGGAAAACAGCACATATTTCCTACTGAATATTCAGTAGAGATGTAGTTCTAAAATCTGAACTTTCCCTTTCGTTTTTATATAGATGTGGCGTCGAAAATCAACTACCTAAAAACTACCGTACGAGAAGGGAGAGTTTCTGTATGAAAAAAGGCCTGAATACGCTGGGAGAACTTCCATATCATATATTTCAGTACACCTGATGTCTTCACTGCGTGTTCAGTTATTTTTTCAGCAATGAATTTTGAACTCAGTTTCAGGGTATTTTTCATACTGAATATTCTACTGAATATGCACCTCCTTACCTCAAATACTGCTGGGTTGTATTTCGTATGTAATTAATTACATATGTATGTAGATACATACATATATGTATGTATCAGAGATCAGCAGCGGTGCACCGCATTTTCTAAAGCACCGCAAAAATACTTATTTTTTAAGCCACTCAAAAAATAAGTACCCAGAAAAAAATTCACCGCCACCGCATTGATTGAAAACCTAAATGATATTGCGGTATTTAGTGTTGTTTACACCGCATACCGTAAACACCGCATAACGCAAACACCGCATTTGTTTATTTGTATACTATTCATTGTTGCCGGAAATTTTTCACACACTGCAAAGGTATAGTCAATTGAAAATTCATTTTTGTTTGTACATAAATACATAGATATGTGTTACTGATTATAAGATAAACAGCAAATTTATTCTCAAGTATTTTTTTTTATTTTTGTGTGCTTTGTTTTTTGTGGCAGTTTTTTGAATAATAAAATATTTTTCAATAATGAAATAATCAAAAAATTTCATTTTTGAAATCCAATACGACTAATAGGGCCGTCAGAATGAATACTTTTCCGTCAAACTAGCAATCCATTTAATTGACAACATAGTTGAATTAAATGTACATATTTAATTGACTATCGACACATTCAGTACTTCAGCTTTGCCGTAAAAAAGACATCTAATTCAACTATGTTTCTCAATTAAACGAATTGCTAGATTGGCGGAAAAGTATTCATTCCGACGTGCGCATAATAAAATGTTTAAAAATAAACATGTGTATTGTTGTTGCTCCAATAAAATGACAAAAACTTCGGTTTGAATCAATGTATTCGTAGCCAATTTTATCGATTGTGAAAATTGAATGAGTGCCTCGTTGGAAAATAAAAAATTATGTCACAGACAAACAAAATGTGTAAACAAAACTTATGTGTATTACTAAGATGCCATAATTGTGATTCAAGGATTTTAGGATAAAACTCTATTTCATGTAAATAGTACATATTTTTATCTTGAAATTCATTAGTCAAATTATTTTGAATGTAAAAAAACTCTAATTTTTAAGTGGCCCTTTCAATGAAAAAATGAAAAAAAAAACCAATCCTGAGAGTTTTCCTGTATAGATATTCTTTGGTTAAAATCAATTTGTAATCAGTAGTATTTTTCATCAGAAATCCATAAGACGGTAAAAATTACAAACAAAAAATCGCACTGGCAACATTGTAAATATCTCTATTTGGGAAATGCGGTGTTTGCGGTATGCGGTGTTGTGATATCCATACTACCGCATACCGGAATTGATCAAGAAAATTCGGTACGGTGTTTATTATGATCGCATATTTTGCGATTGCGGTCGTACTCCCACCGCATTTTTTATGAGTATACTCTAAATCACAAAAAATGTATCGCATGCTGATCTCTGGTATGTATGTAATTAAATTAAATTAAAAAATTTATGTAAAATAAAAATCTACCTGCATACATATGTAGGTACCTTACAATCTACATACATACATATGTATATATAAGTTCGATGACATGGTGGTTGATGGTTGGTCATCAACAAATAGACAAGAAAATATTTTTATGGACAACATAATATTCTTGTATGTTCAAAATTTCGTAAATTTAATTACAATTGATAATTCGAAAAAAGAAACTCACCAATTTCATCTAATTGGTGCTTCGTTGTGTACACACCAACATCTTATTTAATAATTAAAATGCGATAGGAAAATTTTGAAAATATTTAGCGGTTGTACGGAATTGGTGCATCGATGGAATCGGTGTATTGCATATGCAACTGAATAAATTCGCAAATAAACTCCCCACAAATAAAACTATCAGCACAACGAGTGCGCAAGAGTGGACGAACGAGTAAAGCTAAAAAAACGATATCGTTAAAACCACGAAAGTAGGTTACAACATCTTATTTAATAATTAAAATGCGATAGGAAAATTTTGAAAATATTTAGCGGTTGTACGGAATTGGTGCATCGATGGAATCGGTGTATTGCATATGCAACTGAATAAATTCGCAAATAAACTCCCCACAAATAAAACTATCAGCACAACGAGTGCGCAAGAGTGGACGAACGAGTAAAGCTAAAAAAACGATATCGTTAAAACCACGAAAGTAGGTTACTTTATTAATTTTATTTTTTTGTGAACAATTTTTCGGTGATACGAAAAAAGGATGAATGTATCAATTTGTGATACCAAATTTTTTGAGGCTGTGGCAACACTGTTTACAATTTGACAGATTCTAGGATAGTACCCACACAAATTCTGTGTGCGGATTCCTACAAATAGCTAGACTTTTTCTCGCTCACATCCTCTGACCCTCTGGCTCTTTTGTGGTAAAATTCCTGCAACTCATACACTTTCCTACCGTCAACAAATGCTATTACCCTGCAGAAAACGGAGCTAGTCCATACATGCATGTACAAACCAGCCGCTTGTGGCAATCAACTAGCCCAAAACCTGCCACATTCCATATAAAAATATTGGTCCAATTAATATTGCAATGTCCTAGCACAGGACCACATGGTCCATCGCTCGATCGCATCAAACTAGTTTAAAAACTAACTTGCCGTAGCTACTTTGCAAACCACCTACAAGAGGTTACTTTTTAAACTAGCTACGGCAAGTTACTTTTTAAACTAATCTAAGGAGTTAGAGCCCGTGCACAATTGGCTTTAATTGATTACTAACACACGTATACATACATAGTAAACGCTCTTCCCTGTAAAAATTGTTGGACTACTTGGTACATTTGTGCCACAGTCAACTAGCTACTAACTTGTCACATGTAGCCAATCATTGGGCCAGTTCACGTACATGGTACATTTGTGCCACATTCAACTATCTACGAACTTGCCACATGCAGCCAATCATTGGACCAGTTTATGTATATGTATGTATGTAGATTCGTGTTTGATTATTTTAAATTTGATAAAAAATTTATCAAAACAAAAATATAAAAATTTTGATGTCAAAAAAGATTAAAAACATAGACAGAAAAGAAGTCAATTGAAGAATAAGGAAGCATCGTGATTATAAAAATATTCATATGAGTTGATTCTAATGTACTAGGCGATATTCTCAGCCAAATATCATCGGAACGCCAGGCGAAAAATCGCCCAGCGATTGATTCTGTTTAAAGCCTCAGTGAGAATTTCAAGCTGTTTTACGTCAGGTAAACCACAACCAATTGGTTGAAATCAGCTGTTGCATAGATCTGTATACTTACTTTAGTAAAATGTTCGCCCCAGCAACCTCAAATGTATGCTTTTGTGAACTCGCATTGAGTCCGTCAAATTCGCCGTTCAAAAAGAGTTTCGATATTTATAATGAAGCGAAAACTATTGAAATTCGATTTGTTTTGTTTAAAGTGAAATAGAATAGTACACAATAAGAAATGAGAAATATGAGTACATATTTAAAAAAAAAAAATGTATAAAGAAATACGAATAAAGAAAAAGATTATATACCCAGTTGAACTTGAAGAGAGATCTCCCCAAGGGAGGAATAGAAGAGTACTCCTTTTGACATCCTTTTGGAGGAATAGAAGAGATTTCTACCCTTTACTGCTCCCATGTTACTCCTTGTGGAGCAATATGGGAGGTCTCCCCAAGCGGTGAATAGAAGAGTACTCCATTAAACGTCCTTTTGGAGCAATAGGAGAGATTTCTACACTTCACTACTCCCATGTTACTCCTTGTGGAGCAATATGGGAGATCTCTACAAACTAAAAATAAAAGATAACTCATTCTGTCATCCTTTTGGAGCAATAGAAAATATTTCTCCAATATGTACTCCAATCTAACATTGTTTTCAGCAGGCGAAATTTGTCTGTAATATTTTTTGTTGAAACAAAATAAACAAATTTTCATATATCATAATTTTTTAAAATTGTATGTCGACAAAACGAACTGTAAAAGCAATGGATTTTGTAAAATATTGAATTTCGAAACCGAAACCAAACCGAAATTTGATAGTGATGGACGACAGTATGGGAAGCAAATATTGAGGACGGTAGCCCGTGCGGAAAAGCCTGCGTCACACGATGGGGTATATAATATGTTAATCAATAAACGATTGTGTCGATACAAGTCCACTGCAACACGACAATCCGCGTATTGAACAAAATAAATTTGGACAAGAAGGTGCATAATGAAAGTACAAATGGGAGCAACATTAAAAGGCATCGTATTCCGTATTGTTTGCTATTCTAAATTTTTAGTACTAAACTAAAATATGTACCTATGTTGTTTTGTTTACATACATACATATGTATGTATTTATGTACATATAAAATTATAAGCGAAATTGGAAAAAAAAATTAAAGTAATTAATTTAATTAAATGCGATTTGTATCTTCTTATTGCTAATTTTGAGATATTTATGGACATTCTTTTATTACTCTCTTAGGAGGTTTCAAATGACTTCTCTTAAATCGCTCGTTTAGGAGTAAAGGAAAATGTATAACAAATACTCCCTCATTGCTCATTTAGGAGGCTACCAGAAGACTCTCCAAACCTCCCCATTGCTCGATTTTGAGGTATATAGAAGTATTAGCAAAAACTTCCTCATTGCTGTTTTGGGAGGAGAAAGGGATATTTATCTATTACTCCCTTCCTAGGACATGCAATGTTAAAAGCGAGTACAGAAATTTGTATGAAAATACATAGAAGTAATAGGGAGTAATGGGGAGTAATCCAGTACTCGCAAGGGAGTACTCCGGGATTAATAAAACGATGATCCCCAGTCCTACTGGGTATTTATGTAAATTGTATGTTTTTCTGATGTGTGCATGAGAAAAAATATGTTTTTTGTAATTACGGCTTTATTCTCCGGTAAGTATTTTGAAAGTAATTTGGCGTAGGTGCTGCATAAAGTAATCCTTCGAGGTAGTTTTAAAAGCAGTTTTCCGTATCTAGTTTATGGACTAACTCCTTAGAGTAGTTTAAAAAGTAACTTGCTGTAGCTAGTTTAAAAGTAACTTGCCGTAGCTAGTTTAAAAAGTAACCTCTTGTAGGTGGTTTGCAAAGTAGCTACGGCAAGTTAGTTTTTAAACTAGTTTGATGCGATCGAGCGATGGACCATGTGGTCCTGTGCTAGGACATTGCAATGTTAATTGGACCAATATTTTTATATGGAATGTGGCAGATTTTGGGCTAGTGGATTGCCACAAGCGGCTGGTTTGTACATGCATGTGTGGACTAGTTCCATTTTCTGCAGGGTTGCTCTCAACATGCGATACAGGTACATATATATGTACAATCACTTCTCATCGCAGGCATTCATGCTGTCACCGTTTCGCTTTGATAATTAAATTGGAGCTTTTACTCTTTAGTACAAGGATGCATCGTAACGTTAATATTATCGTTTACCGAAAAAAAACAATCGTTTCCGTTGAAATTATTCAGGTTTTTACCGTTTACGCAATTATCAAAATAATTTATAGTCGCAAAATAACGATAATGAAATTATCGAAATAATACCATTTCGTTTATTAGCAAAAAGAAATTATCAAAATAATTTCATTTCGTTGATTAGCGTTATCATAACCAAATTTATAACGTTGAAATGCTTAATGCGCTTGCAATGCCCTCGCGAACAATCCGCCGAGTACTCGCATCTATACTAATTATATAAAATTGATTGTATGGAAAATGTATGTAACGCGATAACTCAAAAAGTACTGTACCGATTTTAATAATTCTTTTTTTAAAATGTCACAAATGGTAAATTCTCGACAACCATGTACTTTTTTTTGCGCATTTCTAAGACTTTAATACCTTTTTCCCGGTTTTAAATTTCGAAAAACTCAAAAAAGCGCAAGCATAGACAGATTCGTTTGGTCAATTGCCGTGTTCAGTGGGGGCATCGCAGTCGTGCCAGGCAGCGCAGCGTAGGCGACTCATATGTTTGTTTTTGCACGGTTTGTTGTTTGTCTCCGTGGCAATCAAAAACCTGTTTATGCATGCATACTATGCTATAACTCAAGAACGCCTGCACCTACACCTGCGATATTGGCATCAAATGAAAGTTGTTAAGCAGGACTTCAACACAGAGTTATTTTCATGGTGATGCCTAGACATCCTCCCCAGTCTGGGTAAGAATGTGGACCCAGATGACACCGGAATGTTTTTGAACGATATTGGTATGGAATTAAAGGTATTGAGCAGGGCTTTAATACAAACCAATTTTCATTATGATTTCCATGCCGGGTCTGCTGATATGGGTCAAAAGGTGGATCTGGATGACGTCGGGATGTGTCTGAGCGATATTGGTATCGAATGAAAGGTCTTGATCTGGACTTCAATATAGAGCTATTTTAATAGACTAGTTAGTAGTCTCCAGATAAGGGCCAACAGGTGGACCGGATGACCCTCGAATATTTCTGAGCGATATTGCTACCAAATGAAAGGTCTTGATGAGGACTTCGACGTACAATTATGTTATTTGTGATGCCTGGGCCGGGTCCCCAAATATGGGTCAAAATGTGACCCCGGATTAACCCGGAATGTTTCGGAGCAATATTGGTATGAAATGAAAGGTTTTGAACAAGGCCTTTACATGGAGTCCTATTCATAATATTTCCTAGACCGGGTCCCCAGATATTGGTCAAAATGCAGACCCGGATGTTTTTGAGCGATATTGGTATCAAATAAAAAGTTTTGGGAACGGGTTCAACATAGAGCTGTAGTGATGGCTAGACAAGGTCATCAAGTGGACCCAGATAAGCCGGAATAACTTAACTTAACTTAAATTAACTTGGCTTGATTTGGCTTGACTTGACTTGGCTTGGCTTGGTTTGACTTGACTTGACTTGACTTGACTTGACTTGACTTGACTTGCCTTGACTTGACTTGACTTGACTTGACTTGACGTGACTTGACTTGACTTGACTTGACTTGACTTGACTTGACTTGACTTGACTTGACGTGACTTGACTTGACTTGACTTGACTTGACTTGACTTGACTTGACTTGACTTGACTTGACTTGACTTCACTAGACTTCACTTGACTTCACTTGACTTGACTTGACTTGACTTGACTTGACTTTGGTTAACTATTATTCCTCATTGCGAAGCAACGGGTATTTGCTAGTACATACATATATGGGCTAATCCTGGGTAACGCACGCGACATTCGTACGCATATAATCAATTATAAAGGAGGGAAACAACGAGAGGATTACATGTTTATTTTATCTAATGCAAAGCACTACCAGAGTACTACATTCACGAGAAAATTTAAGCTGGAGTAACAGTTAAGTTCTGATATACACGCAAATATATAGTGGTAACGCACGCGACAAAAAATAGAAGTTGCTTTTTAATGCGTCTGGAAGTAGGTATGCAAAATTTAGCGAATTTTGCACAATAACATATTTACTAAAAATGAGGAAATTAAGTTCAAAGAGTACCTTAGGTTCGCAGATTTACGAAATTTTAAAAATATTTCTCTAATTTTGTTTATGGACTATAATAGTAGTACTCACGCGACAGTAACGCACGCGACAAAATTTCCCAATAAAAAAACATAAAACAAAAATTTTTTTAATTCTCATTTTTAATGAATTTTTAGCAAAGAATGAATAAATAAGTACATTTAAAGTATTTTGATAGAATAAGTAAAAAATAACTTAAAACTAGGTACGTTGTATTTTAATTTTTTCTTCGGCAAATGAGCTGTTCGAGCAACCTCAATAAAGTCGCCATCGATGTATGAAAACCAACGCAAACTTTTAATTCCGATAATGTTTGGAACACTTTTCCATAACTTAGAGAGATAAAGTTTGTATCGGAGATGCCACGCCTCCTTTTCCAATATCTCTCATTTAACATTTTTTATGCCCCTACAAATTTCCAGGGTCCTACCATGAACACTTCCAGAGATATTGAGTATAAAAAAATTGGGGTATATGGGAGGTGCCACGCCCCTTTTTGTAATAACGTTCGTCTCTATTTGTGAGACTGGCATCACGTTAGTATATCATCCCAAGTTCTAAGCCTTACAAAAAATATTTTAATAAATACAATTACAGTATGAAACGTTTTGTTTGTATGGGAGGTGCCACGCCCTTTTAACTTTTTTGAAATTATTTTCCAATAGAACTTTCTCCAGACAATACTAAACCCAACAAAAAAAGAATTATCGAAATCGTTCCATCCGTTCAGGCGTGATGCGATGTCCAAGGAGACAGTGATTCATTTTTAGATATATACATACATAGATTGAATTTTTGCATTTACGGTAACGCACGCGACAAATTTAAAACACACATACAGTGGTAACATTCAGCTTTCGGACAACACTTGTTTTATTTTTGGAAAAAGGTACACAAGCTTACTTTGTCACTGAAATTTTTTTTTTATTTCAAGTGGTTTCCTAGGTTTAATAACTATTTATACAGTTTCTTGGTAACGCATGCGGCAAAAGGATAAGGGAAATTTTAAAGTAAAAAAACTCATTTATTCTTACTAGCTTCGCAAATTTGATAATCTTAAATTAAATTACGTTCTAAGTAGAATGATTAGAGCATGTAACAATAATATAACTCTCTTTTCAATAAACTAAACCCGCGAAGAAAATTATTTTTTTGGCGATTTTTCTCAGCCTGAGTTTAAGAAGGAATAGAAAATTCTTATGTTTTTCTAACATATACATGTATTATCTTTACTAACAAATACCAAAAAAAAGTTCGGACCATTTTTAATTTCATTCTCTTGGTTGACTTTTTCAGGATTAGCCCATATGCATGTGCACACGAACTGCTACGATTTGAGTGACTGCTGTGTATGTACATAAGCGCCTCGTGCAGGCAATCTTTTTGTTGATTTACTTCGTTTCAACGTTACCGGTTGCATTTTGATAATTTAGTTTTGTGAATTATCGACACGAAATGGTTTTGATAATTTAGCGTTGCGAATTAACGAAACAAAACCATTTTGCTAATTTAGCATTGTGAATTAACAAAACGAAATAGAATCCGTTCGTTCGTTAAGCATCTCTGCTTTTCGCCAAATGCACTGCTGCAGCAGCACCTACGTAGCGCATACACTTCGCACTTATCGCTTTCATCTACCAAAGCTCCCAATGTATTCCTCGTTTTTTCTTTGGTCTCATAAAATCATACGATAACCATGCTCTTTGCTATACAGTTAAGTTAAGTACATATGTAAATTGCTGGAACATTCGATTTTTAAGTTTGAGGTTTTTTATTGAACTTTGTTCGAGCTGTAAGTCAGTCTCTTGGTAATACCCTTATAGGGAAGTTGAAGTTTGTTAATAGAAATATACATCCACTACAAATCGTGTTTCATTCTTGTAGAAAACGCTCTACAAGTCAACAAAGGTCCTTCGAGCCGGATCTTGGTCTGGCTCAGAAGTAAAATTTGTCATCGGAAATTTCAAATCATCGTCAAATGGATGCAGAACCCATACCAGTTGACGAGGGCGAATCCATCCCGATTGATGACCCCGCATCTGAGACATCTTCATCCAATGCAAGTGAATCAACGCGGCGAGCGAACATCTCGAGAGATGTTCGAATTAAAATTCACCAGCGCGACAGCTTATTAACGCGTTTGCAGTCGTTACACCTTGGAGTGCTGGACGGCGATTCGCTTTCACTCCGCCAGCTAACAGCAAAACTTAGTCTGGTGGAGCGACAGTACAGTACATTCGACTCCTTACAAACGTAACTAGAGCAGCTGGATGAATCACAGTTAGACGGCGACCATCGTGTGAGATTCGAGGAATCATATGTCGAAGCAAAGACTGCGATTCTCGACCACATGGAAGAATTACAAAGAATTCAAACGACGTCCCAGCGTAGCAGCACCTGTGTAGATCACCAGCAAGCTCATAGAATCAACCTGCCAAATTTGCAACTAACCAAATTCAGTGGAAAGCAGTCAGAGTGGTTGGATTTCTACAACGTCTTTACCACCCTGGTACATAGCGACCGAGACCTAAGCGAAGTTGAAAAATTTCAATACTTACGGTCCTGCCTGACGGAAGAAGCATCGCGATTGATACAGTCTCTGGAAGTGACCAGCAGCAATTACAACACTGCGCTCGAGTCGCTTTAACAACAGTCGGCTAATTTTTCAATCCCATATGCAACACATATATGATCTAGCACCGCTTTCATCGTCAAATTCCTCATCACTTCGGAACTTTATCGACACCATAAACGTTAACCTTCGAGCAATGCCATTGGCAAGCACTCAACAGCTTGTATCAAGTTATACAATTCATCAGGAAACTCGATTGCGGTACGGTCACTGTTGGACTCAGGTTCGCAACTTAACTTTATCACTGAGCGTGTGGCCCAGCATCTGCAGTTATCACGTGTGAAAACATGCATCGAAATCATAGGCATAGGTTATACGTCCACAAAAACTCAGAAAATCTGTCAACTGAGAATCTAGTCCCTTCACACAAACTACTCATCGAATTTCGAAGCTGTCATAATCTCAAATATTACATCACATCAGCCAACTCATCGCATAAATACAAAGTCATGGAACATACTCAACAACATCAAACTTGCAGACGATAGTTTCTGCGAGCCAGGGGGTATCGAGTGCTTAATAGGTGCAGGCTTGTTCTTTGACCTGCTGCTGGTGGGCCAAATAAAAGACGATGATAGCTCGCCAATCCTCCAGAAGACAAAATTAGGGTGGATCGTTTCAGGTACATCTTCTTCAGCGCAATCATCATCTTTGGGCGCTGCAGTTGCACAGTTTCGATCTGCAACACTATCATCGGTGCCTTCATACAAAACATTAATCGCAGTCAGCAGCCAATTATTATTGGATGATCTAATGCAACGTTTCTGAACATCCGAGAGTTTGACTGAATCGGCAAAAATATCATCAGACGAAGAAAACGCCTGCGAACGATTTTTCGAAGCAACTACAAGGCGCTGCCCAGCCAGCAACAAATTCGTAGTGCGTCTGCCGTTTAAAGATATCCCAGATACATTACGACATTTATATGACATAGCATTTAAAAGGTTAGTAGCTCTGGAATATAAATTACTAAAAAATCCTTCTGTCTTGAAGAGTTATCAAGAATTTATCGCTGAATACGAAGAGGTGGATCATATGATGCTCACTTACAATTCAAACGAGTTTCGGTATTTCATCCCTTATCACTGTGTCTAAAGGCTGACAGCAGCATTACAAAGTTCCGGGTCGTATTTGATGCCTCCTGTCGTACATCAAATGGACTTTCGTTAAACGACATACTCAGAGTAGGTCCAAACCTACAAGATGACATCTTCACCATCCTCGTTCGCCTTCGAAGTCATAAGTATGTTTTTATGACCGACATCGCCAAGATGTACAAGCAGGTATGGGTGGATGATGCCGACACATCGTGGCAGTGTATTTTGTGGCGTAATTCTCCAGACAATCCAGTAAAGGTATACAAGCTGAAAACCGTAAGCTATGGTACCAGCAGCGCGCCATACCTCGCGGTCAAATGCCTTCTGGATCTAGCGAAGAAGGAAGCTGACCAGTTCCCAATAGGGTCAGCCATTACTTTAAAAGACTTTTACGTTGACAATTTGATGACAGGTGGCCCCACAGTGAAGGCGGTTATTGAAATCAAAAAACGAGTTACTGCATTACTCCAATCTGATGGATTCCCGTTGCGCAAATTTGTATCCAACTGTGAAGAAATCATCGACGACATACCAGTAGAAGACAGAGAGGAAATTATAAAAGTTGGCGATTCGTCTTACATAAAAACGCTTGGACTCCGATGGTCACCTTCACAAGATATGTTCACCTTCAGCTACACTGGGCTAACAATAACTCGCAAACCAACCAAACGTACGATATTGTCGCAAATTGCTACCCTATTCGATCCGCTTGGCCTACTGAATTCCCTCATAGTCAGTGGGAAAATCTTGATGCAGGACCTGTGGAAACTAAGGCTGGATTGGGATGAAAGCGTCCCTCAAGATGTTCACACTAAATGGCGAAATTTCCAAGATCATCTGAGCCAGATAGATCGCATTGAACTACCGAGGTATGTACCTATGAATAGCACAAGTAAAATTCACGCTTTTGCAGACGCCAGTACCAAAGCATATGGGGCATGCATTTACATCACCACTCGCGAGCAGGAGAAGGTTACATCGCCTTTGCTGTGCGCCAAATCCCGTGTGGCTCACCAGAAGATATTCTCTGCTGGACCGATTTGATGATTGCATTATGCTGGATTCGTGGCGAGTCATGTCGTTGGACTGTATTTCTCGCCAATCGCGTTTCGAAAATACAGCATCTCACACATGACATCACGTACCTTCGGCACTCAATCCTGCAGACTTAGTTTCGCGAGGCACGACCGTCGCTGGCATTCGTGGAAATAAGCTGTGGTTTGAAGGTCCTCCATTTTTGAAAAAAAGCACCAGAAAATTGGCCTAATTCCTCCTGGGATGCAATATCTGACATTCCGGAGCAAAGAAGACACCGAACGGTGGCACTTACGACATCCCAAGGCGACATTTTCGCTGAACATAAATACGTTAACAACTACAACAAATTTCTGCGAATTTTCACCTATGTCAGACACTTCATTATGCGAAAATAAACTAACGTAATCACCGCTGATGACATTGGTGAAACGCTGCATGTGATAAATATGCCGAAGAATTTAACAGATTTACTTCTGCGATGAGTACGATAGATTACAAGCCAATCAACCCATCGATAAAACATCAAAACTTGTCTCGTTAGCGCCATTTTTACACAATAATGTCATAAGAGTTGGTGGTAGAGTTAAAAACTCAAAGCTCAGTTTCGACGCCAAGCATCCAATTCTTTTACCTCATTCGCATCCGTTTGCGTATACGCTAATTTCATACTATCATCGTAAAAATCTTCATTCGGGCGCACAAACCTTTCTTAATATCTTAAGAGACAAATTCTGGATCATTGGAGCTCGTACAACTATCCGGCAAGTTATACACAACTGCATAATGGGCTATCGTCTTCGTCCCAGAGTCACAGAGCAGATCATGGTATCCCTTCCGACTGCACGAGTTACCATGTCATATCCATTCGAAACAACCGGAATAAATTACTGCGGGCCTTTCCTGGTCACTCAGAATATTAGGGGTCGATCGCCAATAAAGGTATATATGGCCGTGTTCATATGCTTTACCTCTAAGGCAGTACACTTTGAAATCGCCTCGGACCTCTCCACACTGGCATTCATTGCAGCACTCAAGCGTTTCATTGCCAGACGTGGAAAGTGTAGAGTGATTGTATCTGACAACGCAACGAATTTCATTGGAGCAAATCGGCAATTACGTGAAATGCTTCAGTCATTCATTACACAATCACATATTGAACAAGTTGAAATGAGGGAATCATGTGGAAGTTTATTTCACCAAGATCACCGCACTTTGGGGGTCTGTGGGAGAGCACAGTGAAGCTTGCCAAACACATCTACGTCGTGCCATTGGTAACAATGTGTTTTTACACGACGGACTTCATACCATCATTTGTCAAGCCGAAGCCATCGCGAACAGCCGACCACTGACGCCAATATCCAGCGACCCAAATGATCTCACACCAGGACACTTTCTCGTTGGCCCATCTTTGTTAACCATACCTGAACCCTCAGTGCCGGCAAATATGAGCAACATTGGCAGCTTTAAGATTGTGCAATACGTTCAACAACAATTTTGGCATCGATGGCAGCAGGAGTACCTGGAGGACCTACAAAAGCGTTCGAAATGGACGACGGCATTTCCCAATCTAGCAGTAGGCGACTTGGTGATCCTGAAGGATGACCTAACTCCACCTTTAAAATGGCCCATGGGTCGCATCACAGCCACTATACCGGGAGAAGACGGCAAGGTTAGGGTGGTGGAGGTGAAAACAGCAGAAGGAGTATACAAAATGGGCCATAACACGAATTTGTAAGCTACCAATAGAACAAGAACATGACTCGTCGTTAAATTGAAAGCATCACTTTCAAGGCGGGGAGAATGTTCATGCCTCTCTCATTTTCATTGTCAGCGCACCTGCCTTACCAAAACGAACTCTAGCAGTTTTTCTAAATAAAGCTGGGGTTATAGATACTTAACGTAGCATGGAACAAGTTGGGAAACGGGCCGCTTTATGCGCGCTCCGTAAAAATCTAAATTGATCTGACGCTAAAGCTGGGGTTATAGATACTTAACGTAGCATGGAACAAGTTGAGAAACGGGCCGCTTTATGCGCGCTCCGTAAAAATCTAAATTGATCTGACTTCTATGTTACGCTAAGTGTGCGTAATCAAATGTACTCAAACCCCATTGAACAGAAATTTTGAGTGAGTTTGTTCATGCTACGTTAAGTACCTATAACTCCAGCTTAAGTGTGCGTAATCAAATGTACTCAAACCCCATTTAACAGAAATTTTGAGTGAGTTTGGTCATGCTACGTTAAGCACCTATAACTCCAGCTTAACTTGGATGATTTTAGGATACACACGGATGCAGAAATCGTGAAGTCGTTGTAAGCCAGCGCGCTGTGCTTAGAGATCCCACTTGAATACTTACCAAATCTTCACTACAGCTATTATCATCTATATATATAAAAATGATTTGGTATTTAATTGAAACGCTAAAACTTGAAAACGGCTGAACCAAATCAAATACTTCCTTAGGGGGGTTTGTTTGTCGTTACCTCGCGAAGGTTTAGTCGAAGAAAAAATTTAAAAATGTTAGGGGGGCGTGGCACCTCCCATACAACCTTAATTTTTAAAGGTGATTATCTCTAAAACAGTTCAAGGTAGGGATCTGAAAATTGGTATAGAGGTAGGTGATATCAAAACCCTTCTCACTCAGAAAAGTGGGGGTTATCAGAAAAGGGGGCGTGGCACCTCCCATACAACCTTAATTTTTAAAGCTGATTATCTCTAAAACAGTTTAAGGTAGGGAGCTGAAAATTGGTATAGTGGTAGGTGATATCAAAACCCTTCTCACTCAGAAAATTGGGGGTTATCAGAAAAGGGGGCGTGGCACCTCCCATACAACTTTAATTTTTAAAGCTGATTATCTCTAAAACAGTTGAAGGTAGGGAACTGAAAATTGGTAAAGAGGTAGGTGATATCAAAACCCTTCTCACTCAGAAACCTTACAACCTTAATTTTTAAAGGTGATTATCTCTAAAACAGTTCAAGGTAGGGAGCTGAAAATTGGTATAGAGGTAGGTGATATCAAACCCCTTCTCACTCAGAAAAGTGGCGATTATCAGAAAAGGGGGCGTGGCACCTCCCATACAACCTTAATTTTTAAAGCTGATTATCTCTAAAACAGTTTAAGGTAGGGAGCTGAAAATTGGTATAGAGGTAGCTGATGTCAAAACCCTTCTCTCTCAGAAAAGTGGGCGTTTTCAGAAAAGGGGGCGTGGCACCTCCCATACAACCTTAATTTTTAAAGCTGATTATCTCTAAAACGGTTCAAGGTAGGGAGCTAAAAATTGGTATAGAGCTAAATGATATCAAAACCATTCCCACGCATAAAAGTGGGGGTTATCGGAAAAAGGGGCGTGGCACCTCCCATACAAACTTAATTTTTCATGCTGAATATATCTAAAATTGTTTACGCTAGGGGCTTGGAAATGGGTGTTGAGATAAACGATAACAATTCCATATTAACGCAAAATAATAGGAGTTATACGAAAAGGGGGCGTGGCACTTCCCAACAACACTTAATTTTTTATGCTGAATATCTTTAAAAGGATTTAAGTCAGGGACCTGGAAATTGGTACAGAGCTATATGATATCAAAAGAATTTTTGCGCATAAAAGTGTAGGTTATCGGAAAAGGGGGCGTGGCACCTCCCATACAAACTTAATTTTTCAAGCTCAATATCTATAAAAGCGTTTAAGGTTGGGACCTGAAAATTGGTCAGGAGATTGACGATATCAATGGCGTGCTTATGAAAAAAACAGTAGTTTTGGGAAAAGGGGGCGTGGCACCTCCCATGCGTTCTTAATTTTTAAGGCTAAATATCCTTAAAAGCGTTAAAAGCTACAACTTTTTTAGCGGAGTCCTCTTGGGTTTTGAGAGCTTTGTATTAGTGATAAAAATAAGAAAATCTAGGGATAGTAACTCCAAAATTTTTAAAGGTAAAACTCAGAACAAACTTTGAGGTCGAAACTTTATATGGGCCAATATAGTGCTGAGCGAGACCTTTTCTGCGACAATAAGATCATAGAGATCCGACATCAAATAAGGAAGTTATTACGAAAAACGCGATTTAGCTGTTTTTAACGCGGGCCTAAAAAAATTTTTTACACCAAAAATATTTTTTCGACATAAGTTTTCAAATAAAACTGACACACGCAAACTTTATTTTCGTGATACGGGTTAATGTACACATATTTGCATATGCAAGTATGCAAGAGGTAGATGTTTATACGATCATCTATTATATAAAAATAAGTCGCATTTTCCTCCCTGATGATTTAACTCCAGAACGGCTGGACTGAATTAAATGAAATTTTGCACGTGGTTTTCGATTGGGCCCGACATGGTTTATGGCCAAAAAAAGTATAAGAATCCGGGAAGGTTTTGGAGATATTCCACAAAATGTGGACCAGGGTAACCCTATAACGGGTTCATACGATATGGGTATCAAATGAAAGGTGTTGACGAGTGCTTTAACAAGGTGTAGTTATTGGTCCCATATAAGACCCCGTATTCGAGGAATTTTCTGAAATATGAACCAGGTGTGACCCCAAACGGGTTTTCTACAAAATGGGTATCAAATAAAAGGTGTTGGTGAGTATTTAAAAAAAGAGGTGATTTTCAAGACCCTATGCGACCCGTTTTCCGAAATATCAACCAAAATGTGGACCAGGGGTGACCCTAGAAAGTCTGGAGGGTTAGAATAGGCATGGGTATATGGATAGGGGTAGGGATATGTTTGGGTTAGGGTTAAGGGTAGGGATATGGATACGACGAACCAGCAGCGACTAAATATATCGGCGGCGTGTCAGATTATTCTGGTAATCATAGATACTTTGCGTGGAACGGATACGTACAGGAGCTCAGCCTCCCGCATCCGTCATCGCGTGTGGTGCGGAGCTTTGGCCCCCGCAGACCACCTAATTGTGAACTTTGAATGAAACGGATACGTACGGAGCCCGGCCTCTTGCATCCGTTACGGATACGTACAGGAGCTAGGCCTCCTGCATCCGTCAATGCGCGTGGTACGGAGCTTTGGCATCCGCAGACCACCTAATATTGTGAACTTTGAATGAAACGGATACGTACAGGAGCTAGGCCTCCTGCATCCGTCAATGCGGGTGGTACGGAGCTTTGGCCTCCGCAGACCACCTACACTTCATTTTTCTTTATTTAAAATAGTTTTTTAATATAAATTTCACATTTATCGCACACAATCTTTAGTTATTAGAAAATCGGAAACGAAACTGGGTGAAAGAGAATTCATGTTACTACGTCACTGATCAGCTGATTCTGTCAAATTTTGGATGAACGCATAGCGGAACCGCTGAATACACAATCTTCTTTATTTGAATTATGACTCGTATCAGCTAGCAACTTTGAGAAAGTAAAACACTTTCAGATGTAACAATTGAAAGTGAAAAGTATTTCTGAAAAGTATTTTTCTCGCAGCTAGACGATGAAAGTTTTTCGTAAGAAAGTAATTGCTGAAATTTCGGAAAACACTTTCAGAACGTACTTTTTTGGTGGCTACACGAGAAAATTTTACGTTTTCACTTTCTGAAAGCACTTTCATTGCATCGTCTGGCAGGAGCTTAAGTGGCTTCGAAAAGTTGGAAGAGAGTTCAGTCATAGCTGCCATGCAACGCACATACGTATGGTAAGATATCTTAAATTTTTTTTGATAGCCGTAGCATCTTTTTGTGCCAATGGTTCAGTAGATGATGTCAAATCATCATAGGCCTGTTGTGATTTTCCCCAGATTAATCTTAGCTGTTCCATGTGAACATCTAAAGAAAGCTTTATATGTTCGGAAGTCGCTATGGCACTATATGTATTCCGAATCGAAGTCTATAACAGCTTCAGCTTTGTTGATGAATGCCTACATCTATTATATAAAAATAAGTCGCATTTTCCTCCCTGATGATTTAACTCCAGAACGGCTGGACTGAATTAAATGAAATTTTGCACGTGGTTTTCGATTGGGCCCGACATGGTTTATGGCCAAAAAAAGTATAAGAATCCGGGAAGGTTTTGGAGATATTCCACAAAATGTGGACCAGGGTAACCCTATAACGGGTTCGTACGATATGGGTATCAAATGAAAGGTGTTGACGAGTGCTTTAACAAGGTGTAGTTATTGGTCCCATATAAGACCCCGTATTCGAGGAATTTTCTGAAATATGAACCAGGTGTGACCCCAAACGGGTTTTCTACAAAATGGGTATCAAATAAAAGGTGTTGGTGAGTATTTAAAAAAAGAGGTGATTTTCAAGACCCTATGCGACCCGTTTTCCGAAATATCAACCAAAATGTGGACCAGGGGTGACCCTAGAAAGTCTGGAGGGTTAGAATAGGCATAGGTATATGGATAGGGGTAGGGATATGTTTGGGTTAGGGTTAAGGGTAGGGATATGGATACGACGAACCAGCAGCGACTAAATATATCGGCGGCGTGTCAGATTATTCTGGTAATCATAGATACTTTGCGTGGAACGGATACGTACAGGAGCTCAGCCTCCCGCATCCGTCATCGCGTGTGGTGCGGAGCTTTGGCCCCCGCAGACCACCTAATTGTGAACTTTGAATGAAACGGATACGTACGGAGCCCGGCCTCTTGCATCCGTTACGGATACGTACAGGAGCTAGGCCTCCTGCATCCGTCAATGCGCGTGGTACGGAGCTTTGGCATCCGCAGACCACCTAATATTGTGAACTTTGAATGAAACGGATACGTACAGGAGCTAGGCCTCCTGCATCCGTCAATGCGGGTGGTACGGAGCTTTGGCCTCCGCAGACCACCTACACTTCATTTTTCTTTATTTAAAATAGTTTTTTAATATAAATTTCACATTTATCGCACACAATCTTTAGTTATTAGAAAACCGGAAACGAAACTGGGTGAAAGAGAATTCATGTTACTACGTCACTGATCAGCTGATTCTGTCAAATTTTGGATGAACGCATAGCGGAACCGCTGAATACACAATCTTCTTTATTTGAATTATGACTCGTATCAGCTAGCAACTTTGAGAAAGTAAAACACTTTCAGATGTAACAATTGAAAGTGAAAAGTATTTCTGAAAAGTATTTTTCTCGCAGCTAGACGATGAAAGTTTTTCGTAAGAAAGTAATTGCTGAAATTTCGGAAAACACTTTCAGAACGTACTTTTTTGGTGGCTACACGAGAAAATTTTACGTTTTCACTTTCTGAAAGCACTTTCATTGCATCGTCTGGCAGGAGCTTAAGTGGCTTCGAAAAGTTGGAAGAGAGTTCAGTCATAGCTGCCATGCAACGCACATACGTATGGTAAGATATCTTAAATTTTTTTTGATAGCCGTAGCATCTTTTTGTGCCAATGGTTCAGTAGATGATGTCAAATCATCATAGGCCTGTTGTGATTTTCCCCAGATTAATCTTAGCTGTTCCATGTGAACATCTAAAGAAAGCTTTATATGTTCGGAAGTCGCTATGGCACTATATGTATTCCGAATCGAAGTCTATAACAGCTTCAGCTTTGTTGATGAATGCCTACATTTTATTATATAAATTTTCCAAAAAAACTCGCCACCCAACTATTTCAACTATCATAATATTTATGTTTATTCTGTATTTATTTTCCAATTTACAGATTTATGTATATATTGACGCATGATTCAAATAAAGAAGATTGTGCACTCAGCGATATTCAGCAAAATATTCATCCGTGAGACTGGGTTCATTTTGGTTAGTACGTCATCAACTGCGTTGCCGACAAGAAAGAAAATTTGCGACCATGCAAAAAATACCTTTACTGAACTGTTATTCACACAAATAAATACGCGGCACTTCATTTTTCTTTATTTAAAATAGTTATCTATTATATAAAAATAAGTCGCATTTTCCTCCCTGATGATTTAACTCCAGAACGGCTGGACTGAATTAAATGAAATTTTGCACGTGGTTTTCGATTGGGCCCGACATGGTTTATGGCCAAAAAAAGTATAAGAATCCGGGAAGGTTTTGGAGATATTCCACAAAATGTGGACCAGGGTAACCCTATAACGGGTTCGTACGATATGGGTATCAAATGAAAGGTGTTGACGAGTGCTTTAACAAGGTGTAGTTATTGGTCCCATATAAGACCCCGTATTCGAGGAATTTTCTGAAATATGAACCAGGTGTGACCCCAAACGGGTTTTCTACAAAATGGGTATCAAATAAAAGGTGTTGGTGAGTATTTAAAAAAGAGGTGATTTTCAAGACCCTATGCGACCCGTTTTCCGAAATATCAACCAAAATGTGGACCAGGGGTGACCCTAGAAAGTCTGGAGGGTTAGAATAGGCATAGGTATATGGATAGGGGTAGGGATATGTTTGGGTTAGGGTTAAGGGTAGGGATATGGATAGGGATAGGCATAGGGATAGGGATAGGGATAGGGACAGGGTTAGGGATATGGACAGGGATTAGAGATTAGGGATTCGGGATTAGAGAAAGGGATTAGGGATAGGGAGAAAGATGGAGATAGAGATAGATATGGAGATAGAGATATAGATAGAGATAGGATAGAGATAGGGATAGGGATAGGGATAGAGATAGAGATAGGGATACGGATAGGGATAGGGATAGGGATAGGGATAGGGATAGGGATAGGGATAGGGATAGGGATAGGGATAGGGATAGGGATAGGGATATGGATATGGATAGGGATAGGGATAGGGATAGGGAAAGGCATAGGGATAGGGATAGGGATAGGGATAGGGAAAGGGAAAGGGATAGGGATACGGAGAGATAGAGATAGGAATAGGGATAGGAATAGGGATAGGTATAAGGATAGGGTTAGGGATACGGCAACACGGTAATCTAGGACTTTTCCTTTAGGCTTTATAGGAATAAATTTTAGGCAGAACAACGTCTGGCGGGTCAGCTAGTCTATTATATAAAAATAAGTCGCATTTTCCTCCCTGATGATTTAACTCCAGAACGGCTGGACTGAATTAAATGAAATTTTGCACGTGGTTTTCGATTGGGCCCGACATGGTTTATGGCCAAAAAAAGTATAAGAATCCGGGAAGGTTTTGGAGATATTCCACAAAATGTGGACCAGGGTAACCCTATAACGGGTTCGTACGATATGGGTATCAAATGAAAGGTGTTGACGAGTGCTTTAACAAGGTGTAGTTATTGGTCCCATATAAGACCCCGTATTCGAGGAATTTTCTGAAATATGAACCAGGTGTGACCCCAAACGGGTTTTCTACAAAATGGGTATCAAATAAAAGGTGTTGGTGAGTATTTAAAAAAGAGGTGATTTTCAAGACCCTATGCGACCCGTTTTCCGAAATATCAACCAAAATGTGGACCAGGGGTAACCCTAGAAAGTCTGGAGGGTTAGAATAGGCATAGGTATATGGATAGGGGTAGGGATATGTTTGGGTTAGGGTTAAGGGTAGGGATATGGATAGGGATAGGCATAGGGATAGGGATAGGGATAGGGACAGGGTTAGGGATATGGACAGGGATTAGAGATTAGGGATTCGGGATTAGAGAAAGGGATTAGGGATAGGGAGAGAGATGGAGATAGAGATAGATATGGAGATAGAGATATAGATAGAGATAGGATAGAGATAGGGATAGGGATAGGGATAGAGATAGAGATAGAGATAGGGATACGGATAGGGATAGGGATAGGGATAGGGATAGGGATATGGATATGGATATGGATATGGATATGGATAGGGATAGGGATAGGGATAGGGAAAGGCATAGGGATAGGGATAGGGATAGGGAAAGGGAAAGGGAAAGGGATAGGGATACGGAGAGATAGAGATAGGAATAGGGATAGGAATAGGGATAGGTATAAGGATAGGGTTAGGGATACGGCAACACGGTAATCTAGGACTTTTCCTTTAGGCTTTATAGGAATAAATTTTAGGCAGAACAACGTCTGGCGGGTCAGCTAGTCTATTATATAAAAATAAGTCGCATTTTCCTCCCTGATGATTTAACTCCAGAACGGCTGGACTGAATTAAATGAAATTTTGCACGTGGTTTTCGATTGGGCCCGACATGGTTTATGGCCAAAAAAAGTATAAGAATCCGGGAAGGTTTTGGAGATATTCCACAAAATGTGGACCAGGGTAACCCTATAACGGGTTCGTACGATATGGGTATCAAATGAAAGGTGTTGACGAGTGCTTTAACAAGGTGTAGTTATTGGTCCCATATAAGACCCCGTATTCGAGGAATTTTCTGAAATATGAACCAGGTGTGACCCCAAACGGGTTTTCTACAAAATGGGTATCAAATAAAAGGTGTTGGTGAGTATTTAAAAAAGAGGTGATTTTCAAGACCCTATGCGACCCGTTTTCCGAAATATCAACCAAAATGTGGACCAGGGGTGACCCTAGAAAGTCTGGAGGGTTAGAATAGGCATAGGTATATGGATAGGGGTAGGGATATGTTTGGGTTAGGGTTAAGGGTAGGGATATGGATAGGGATAGGCATAGGGATAGGGATAGGGATAGGGACAGGGTTAGGGATATGGACAGGGATTAGAGATTAGGGATTCGGGATTAGGGAAAGGGATTAGGGATAGGGAGAGAGATGGAGATAGAGATAGATATGGAGATAGAGATATAGATAGAGATAGGATAGAGATAGGGATAGGGATAGGGATAGAGATAGAGATAGGGATACGGATAGGGATAGGGATAGGGATATGGATATGGATATGGATATGGATAGGGATAGGGATAGGGAAAGGGAAAGGGATAGGGATACGGAGAGATAGAGATAGGAATAGGGATAGGAATAGGGATAGGTATAAGGATAGGGTTAGGGATACGGCAACACGGTAATCTAGGACTTTTCCTTTAGGCTTTATAGGAATAAATTTTAGGCAGAACAACGTCTGGCGGGTCAGCTAGTAAGATGTAAGAATAAGGCATCCCACAAAGTCATGCCCACAAAGATTACAACAAAGAATTCGATCTGTGATGCATTAAATGGACTATTTAGCGTTTGGTGGAAACATGATGGTTTAAGGAAGTGCAACTTGGTAAAGCGTTGGTCTGTTATTTTCGCTAAGGGACACATTGACCGTTATAAAGTACAGGGATATTGAGCAGAATCTTAAGCTGTCATATTGCCAAGAAAACATGTCATATATTTTCTTGACCTCGCGGGAATGCTTCACTTCGATTTAATTCGAATCACTTCGATTTTTCAGCCGCTTCACTTCCCTCGAAAATTTTGGTGGCAACACTGGCTACGCTTTTGTGTATGTATGTATTGGCAAATATCAAACATGTTACTTGTTGCTTTGCATACGTGAGTGAGTTTTTCATTAAAAGGTAAGTATAAAAGCCTCAAGAAAGCTATGAACCTAAAGTTGAATGTCCCATTATATGCTGTCGTTCGAATGAATTTCATGTTGATGTAATGGACACAATAGCACACCTAGAAAAAATATCGTGTGTAATCAACCAAAAATCAACAAATTTTGTGGTTAATTTTTTTCAACACGATTCTTAATGTATTCCATCCGTTAAACGTGTAAATTTAACACTACTGTCAAGTGTTATAGCCCAGTTAGTCGAGAAAGTAAACCCGTGTACCGTGTCAGCTGATCCAACCTATTTAATGGGATTTGTATGTAACCGATTATTCAACGACGTACGACGCAGAAGCCCGTACCGCAGAAATCAAAATCATTTTGATTTTTTACGTAAAAACGTGGCAGCTGATCGCTCGCATGGTTGCAAGGTAGAAGGGTTGCCAGTTGAACAATTTTAGTTATTAAATATTTAAACAGTAATTTTCACAGCATTATACAACTAACTCAACAAGATTGTAAACTGTTATCGAATATACATATATGTGTTCACATGGAAAAAATAGTATGTCTACTTAAACGAACCTTTTATTATTACTTTAATTTTTAAAAAGAAAGGAAATAAAACGTTTATAAATTTTTTTAAATCCCAAACAAAATGTAAATATATATATACTAGCTGACCCGGCAAACTTCGTTCTGCCCAAAATAGATTTTTTTTATTAATTTCATTTCAGAAATTGTTATTACACCGGTATTATTTTTAATAGAAAATTAACGATTTTTTACTACTTCATTGTGTATACAACTTCAAAAATATATAATTTTAGTATTCAGTTTAAGGCTGCACGATACACAAAATTTTTAGTTTTCTGTTCCGGATATTTATTTTCACTGAGTATGGGCTATTTTAACTAAGTAAGAGTATTGATATAGTATACCTCCATAATGGTTTTCAGGCCCCTCCTCCAACCCTTTTAGATATATTCAGCCTCAGAAGTTTAGTACGTATGGGAGGTCTAATGCCCCATTTTTCGATAAATCTTTTTTTTTTTGGGTGAACATGGTATTGATATCGTATATCTGCATAGTGATTTCTATGTACACGCCATGAACGGTTTTAAGGATATTTAGCCTTAAAAATTAAGAACGCATGGGAGGTGCCACGCCCCCTTTTCCCAAAACTACTGTTTTTTTCATAAGCACGCCATTGATATCGTCAATCTCCTGACCAATTTTCAGGTCCCAACCTTAAACGCTTTTATAGATATTCAGCTTGAAAAATTAAGTTTGTATGGGAGGTGCCACGCCCCCTTTTCCGATAACCTACACTTTTATGCGCAAAAATTCTTTTGATATCATATAGCTCTGTACCAATTTCCAGGTCCCTGACTTAAATCCTTTTAAAGATATTCAGCATAAAAAATTAAGTGTTGTTGGGAAGTGCCACGCCCCCTTTTCGTATAACTCCTATTATTTTGCGTTAATATGGAATTGTTATCGTATATCTCAACACCCATTTCCAAGCCCCTAGCGTAAACAATTTTAGATATATTCAGCATGAAAAATTAAGTTTGTATGGGAGGTGCCACGCCCCTTTTTCCGATAACCCCCACTTTTATGCGTGGGAATGGTTTTGATATCATTTAGCTCTATACCAATTTTTAGCTCCCTACCTTGAACTGTTTAGAGATAATCAGCTTTAAAAATTAAGGTTGTATGGGAGGTGCCACGCCCCCTTTTCTGAAAACGCCCACTTTTCTGAGAGAGAAGGGTTTTGACATCAGCTACCTCTATACCAATTTTCAGCTCCCTACCTTAAACTGTTTTAGAGATAATCAGCTTTAAAAATTAAGGTTGTATGGGAGGTGCCACGCCCCCTTTTCTGATAACCCCCACTTTTCTGAGTGAGAAGGGGTTTGATATCACCTACCTCTATACCAATTTTCAGCTCCCTACCTTAAACTGTTTTAGAGATAATCAGCTTTAAAAATTAAGGTTGTATGGGAGGTGCCACGCCCCCTTTTCTGATAACCCCCACTTTTCTGAGTGAGAAGGGTTTTGATATCACCTACCTCTATACCAATTTTCAGATCCCTACCTTGAACTGTTTTAGAGATAATCACCTTTAAAAATTAAGGTTGTATGGGAGGTGCCACGCCCCCCTAACATTTTTAAATTTTTTCTTCGACTAAACCTTCGCGAGGTAACAACAAACAAACCCCCCTAAGGAAGTATTTGATTTGGTTCAGCCGTTTTCAAGTTTTAGCGTTTCAATTAAATACCAAATCATTTTTATATATATAGACTAGCTGGCCCGGCAGACGTTGTTCTGCCTAAAATTTATTCCTATCTATTATATAAAAATAAGTCGCATTTTCCTCCCTGATGATTTAACTCCAGAACGGCTGGACTGAATTAAATGAAATTTTGCAAGTAGTTTTCGATTGAGCCCGACATGGTTTATGGCCAAAAAAATTATAAGAATCCGGGAAGGTTTTGGAGATATTCCACAAAATATGGACCAGGGTAACCCTATAACGGGTTCGTACGATATGGGTATCAAATGAAAGGTGTTGACAAGTGCTTGAACAAGGTGTAGTTATTGGTCCCATATAAGATCCCGTATTCGAGATATTTCCTGAAATATGAACCAGGTGTGACCCCAAACGGGTTTTCTACAAAATGGGTATCAAATAAAAGGTGTTGGTGAGTATTTAAAAAAGAGGTGATTTTCAAGACCCTATGCGACCCGTTTTCCGAGATATCGACAAAAATGTGGACCAGGGGTGACCCTAGAAAGTCTAGACTCTAGAGGAATAGAATAGGCATAGGGCTAGGGCTAGAGATATGGGTAGGGATAGGGATAGGAATATGGATAGGTATATGGATATGGATTAGGGATTAGGTATTAGGGATAGGAATAGGGATGGGGATAGGGATAGGGCTAGAGATATGGATAGGGATAGAGATAGGGATAGGGATAGGGACAGGTATAGGGATAGGATAGGGATGGGGATAGGTATATGGATAGGGATTAGCGATTAGGGATTCGGGATTAGGGATTAGAGATTAGGGATAGGGATAAGGATAGGTAAAGGGATAGGGATAGGGATAGGGATAGGGATAGGGGTAGGGATAGAGATAGGGATAGGGATAGGGATAGGGATAGGGATAGGGATAGGGATAGGGATAGGGATAGGGATAGGGATAGGGATAGGGATAGGGATAGCGATAGGGATATGGATAGGAATAGGAATAGGAATAGGAATAGGAATAGGAATAGGAATAGGAATAGGAATAGGAATAGGAATAGGAAGAGGAATAGGAATAGGAATAGGAATAGGAATAGGGATAGGGATAGGGTTAGCGATAGGAATAGGAATAGGGATAGGTATAAGTATAGGGATAGGGATTAGGGATTAGGGATAGGGATAAGGACACGGTAATCCAGGACTTTTCCTTTAGGATTTATAGGAATAAATTTTAGGCAGAACAACGTCTGGTGGGTCAGCTAGTCTATTATATAAAAATAAGTCGCATTTTCCTACCTGATGATTTAACTCCAGAACGGCTGGACTGAATTAAATGAAATTTTGCACGTAGTTTTCTATTGATCCCGACATGGTTTATGGCCAAAAAAAGTATAAGAATCCGGGAAGGTTTTGGAGATATTCCACAAAATGTGGACCAGGGTAACCCTATAACGGGTTCGTACGATATGGGTATCAAATGAAAGGTGTTGACGAGTGCTTGAACATGGTGTAGTTATTGGTCTCATATAAGACCCCGTATTCGAGGTATTTCCTGAAATATGAACCAGGTGTGACCCCAAACGCGTTTTCTACAAAATGGGTATCAAATAAAAGGTGTTGGTGAGTATTTAAAAAAGATGTGATTTTCAAAATCCTACGCGGGCCGTTTTCCGAGATATCGAACAAAATGTGGACCAGGGGTGACCCTAGAAGGCGTTGTTCTGCCTAAAATTTATTCCTATAAAGCCTAAAGGAAAAGTCCTAGATTACCGTGTTGCTAACCATTATATCCCTATCCCTATCCTATTCAAAAGAAAAGCAGGAAAATAGGGGAAATCATTTTTTACATACAGCGCCATTAATTTTATGTGACATTTTTTATTAAACGCAAAATTAAAACCGGTATTGTGTTCACTGTGAAATTGAGGTTGAAGTTATTCGTTTCCTAACAGATCAATTGGAAACCATCAAAACAATCATGCATATTGTGCAAGTTAACACAGCAATAGAAGCATACCAGCATTAGGTGTAAATATTGTATGTATGTATGCCTGTGTGTTATCCCAATAACAAACAGACAAACCTACCTAAATACTCATCAGTGGTTGTTGTAAGCAGGCATTGTATTTTATTGACATATAAATAAAAATAAGTCGCATTTTCCTCCCTGATGATTTAACTCCAGAACGGCTGGACTGAATTAAATGAAAATTTGCACGTAGTTTTCGATTGAGCCCGACATGGTTTATGGCCAAAAAAAGTATAAGAATCCGGGAAGGTTTTGGAGATATCCCACAAAATGTGGACCAGGGTAACCCTATAACGGGTTTGTACGATATGGGTATCAAATGAAAGGTGTTGACGAGTGCTTGAAAAAGGTGTAGTTATTGGTCCCATATAAGACCCCGTATTCGAGGTATTTCCTGAAATATGAACCAGGTGTGACCACAAAAGGGTTTTCTACAAAATGGGTATCAAATAAAAGGTGTTGGTGAGTATTTAAAAAAGAGGTGATTTTCAAGACCCTATGCGACCCATTTTCCGAGATAACGACCAACATGTGGACCAGGGCTGACCCTAGAAAGTCTGGAGGGATAGAATAGGCATAGGCATATGGATAGGGATAGGGATAGGTATATGGATAGGGACAGGCATAGGGATAGGAATAGGGGTAGGGATAGGGATAGGAATAGGGATAGGGATAGGGATAGGGATAGGGATAGGGATAGGGATAGGGATAGGGATAGGGATAGGTATATGGATAGGGATTAGCGATTAGGGATTAGGGATTCGGGATTAGGGATTAGAGATCAGAGATTAGGGATTAGGGTGAGGGATTAGGTATTAGGGATAGGGATAGGGATAGGGATAGGGATAGGGATAGGGATAGGGATAGGGATAGGGATAGGGATAGGGATAGGGATAGGGATAAGGATAGGGATGGGGATGGGGATAGGGATAGGGATAGGGATAGGGATAAGGATAGGGATAGGGATAGGGATAGGGATAGGGATAGGGATAGGGATAGGGATAGGGATAGGGATAGGGATAGGGATAGGGATAGGGATAGGGATAGGGATAGGAATAGGGATAGGGATTGGGATAGGGATAGGGATAGGGATAGGGATAGGGATAGGGATAGGGATAGGGATAGGGATAGGGATAGGGATAGGGATAGGGATAGGGATAGGGATAGGGATAGGGATAGGGATAGGGATAGGGATAGGGATAGGGATAGGGATAGGGATAGGGATAGGGATAGGGATAGGGATAGGGATAGGGATAGGGATAGGGATAGGGATAGGGATAGGGATAGGGATAGGGATAGGGATAGGGATAGGGATAGGGATAGGGATAGGGATAGGGATAGGAATAAGAATAGGGTTAGCGATAGGAATAGGAATAGGAATAGGAATAGGTTTAGCGATAGGAATAGGAATAGGAATAGGAATAGGAATAGGGTTAGCGATAGGAATAGGAATAGGGATAGGGATAGGTATAAGGATAGGGATAGGTATATGGATAGGGATTAGGTATTAGGGATTAGGGATTAGAGATAGGGATAGGGATAGGGATAGGAATAGGAATAGGAATAGGGATAGGGATAGGTATAAGGATAGGTATGAGGATAGGGATAGGGATAGGGATTAGGGATAGGGATACGGTAACACGGTAACACGGTAATCTAGGACTTTTCCTTTAGGCTTTATAGGAATAAATTTTAGGCAGAACAACGTCTGGCGGGTCAGCTAGTAAAGTTATAAAACTGTTAATTCTCTGAACAAAAGAGATATACATATATTCGCCGCGACAAACCTAATTTCCCCTATCCCTATATCTATCTCTATCTCTGTCTCTGTCTCTGTCTCTATCTCTATCTCTATCTCTATCTCTATCTCTATCTCTATCTCTATCTCTATCTCTGTCTCTATCTCTTTCTCTATCTCTATCCCTATCCCCATTCCTATCCCTATCTCAAAATGTATGGGAAAATATTATTTTTTTTTGCATTTTTCGGGAATTTTATTGGATATTCTCCTATTCTGGCCAGAGAACAATCTGAATTTGTCTCCATCAGCCAAATCGGTGCAGGCGTTCTTGAGTTATACGCGTTTGTACTAACGCCACTTCCTTTTATATATATAGATATACAAAATATATGGGAAAATATTTTTTTTTTTTTTTCATTTTTCGGGAATTTTATTGGATATTCTCCTATTCTGGCCAGAGAACAATCTGAATTTGTCTCAATCATCCAAATCGGTGCAGGCGTTCTTGAGTGATACGCGTTTGTACTAACGCCACTTCCTTTTATATATATAGATATACAAAATATATGGGAAAATATTTTTTTTTTTGCATTTTTCGGTAATTTTATTGGATATTCTCCTATTCTGGCCAGAGAACAATCTGAATTTGTCTCAATCATCCAAATCGGTGCAGGCGTTCTTGAGTTATACGCGTTTGTACTAACGCCACTTCCTTTTATATATATAGATACAAAATATATGGGAAAATATTTTTTTTTTTGCATTTTTCGGTAATTTTATTGGATATACTCCTATTCTGGCCAGGGAGCAATCTGAATTTGTCTCAATCATCCAAATCGGTGCAGGCGTTCTTGAGTTATACGCGTTTGTACTAACGCCACTTCCTTTTATATATATAGATACAAAATATATAGGAAAATATTTTTTTTTTTTGCATTTTTCGGTAATTTTATTGGATATTCTCCTATTCTGGCCAGAGAACAATCTGAATTTGTCTCAATCATCCAAATCGGTGCAGGCGTTCTTCAGTTATACGCGTTTGTACTAACGCCACTTCCTTTTATATATATAGATATACAAAATATATGGGAAAATATTTTTTTTTTGCATTTTTCGGTAATTTTATTGGATATTCTCCTATTCTGGCCAGAGAACAATCTGAATTTGTCTCAATCATCCAAATCGGTTCAGGCGTTCTTGAGTTATACGCGTTTGTACTAACGCCACTTCCTTTTATATACATATATAGAAGATATACAAAATATATGGGAAAATATTTTTTTTTTGAATTTTTCGGGAATTTTATTGGATATTCTCCTATTCTGGCCAGAGAATAATCTGAATTTTTCTCAATCATCCAAATCGGTGCAGGCGTTCTTGAGTTATACGCGTTTGTACTAACGCCACTTCCTTTTATATATATAGATATACAAAATATATGGGAAAATATTTTTCTTTTTGCATTTTTCGGGAATTTTATTGGATATTCTCCTATTCTGGCCAGAGAACAATCTGAATTTGTCTCAATCATCCAAATCGGTGCAGGCGTTCTTGAGTTATACGCGTTTGTACTAACGCCACTTCCTTTTATATATATAGATACAAAATATATGGGAAAATATTTTTTTTTTTTGCATTTTTCGGGAATTTTATTGGATATTCTCCTATTCTGGTCAGAGAACAATCTGAATTTGTCTCAATCATCCAAATCGGTGCAGGCGTTCTTGAGTTATACGCGTTTGTACTAACGCCACTTCCTTTTATATATATAGATATACAAAATATATGGGAAAATATTTTTTTTTTTTTTTGCATTTTTCGGGAATTTTATTGGATATTCTCCTATTCTGGCCAGAGAACAATCTGAATTTGTCTCAATCATCCAAATCGGTGCAGGCGTTCTTGAGTTATACGCGTTTGTACTAACGCCACTTCCTTTTATATATATAGATATACAAAATATATGGGAAAATATTTTTTTTTTTTGCATTTTTCGGGAATTTTATTGGATATTCTCCTATTCTGGCCAGAGAACAATCTGAATTTGTCTCAATCATCCAAATCGGTGCAGGCGTTCTTGAGTTATACGCGTTTGTACTAACGCCACTTCCTTTTATATATATAGATATACAAAATATATGGGAAAATATTTTTTTTTTTTTGAATTTTTCGGGAATTTTATTGGATATTCTCCTATTCTGGCCAGAGAACAATCTGAATTTGTCTCAATCATCCAAATCGGTGCAGGCGTTCTTGAGTTATACGCGTTTGTACTAACGCCACTTCCTTTTATATATATAGATATACAAAATATATGGGAAAATATTTTTTTTTTTTTTGCATTTTTCGGGAATTTTATTGGATATTCTCCTATTCTGGCCAGAGAACAATCTGAATTTGTCTCAATCATCCAAATCGGTGCAGGCGTTCTTGAGTTATACGCGTTTGTACTAACGCCACTTCCTTTTATATATATAGATATACAAAATATATGGGAAAATATTTTTTTTTTTTTGCATTTTTCGGGAATTTTATTGGATATTCTCCTATTCTGGCCAGAGAACAATCTGAATTTGTCTCAATCATCCAAATCGGTGCAGGCGTTCTTGAGTTATACGCGTTTGTACTAACGCCACTTCCTTTTATATATATAGATATACAAAATATATGGGAAAATATTTTTTTTTTTTTGCATTTTTCGGGAATTTTATTGGATATTCTCCTATTCTGGCCAGAGAACAATCTGAATTTGTCTCAATCATCCAAATCGGTGCAGGCGTTCTTGAGTTATACGCGTTTGTACTAACGCCACTTCCTTTTATATATATAGATATACAAAATATATGGGAAAATATTTTTTTTTTTGCATTTTTCGGGAATTTTATTGGATATTCTCCTATTCTGGCCAGAGAACAATCTGAATTTGTCTCAATCATCCAAATCGGTGCAGGCGTTCTTGAGTTATACGCGTTTGTACTAACGCCACTTCCTTTTATATATATAGATATACAAAATATATGGGAAAATATTTTTTTTTTTTTGCATTTTTCGGGAATTTTATTGGATATTCTCCTATTCTGGCCAGAGAACAATCTGAATTTGTCTCAATCATCCAAATCGGTGCAGGCGTTCTTGAGTTATACGCGTTTGTACTAACGCCACTTCCTTTTATATATATAGATATACAAAATATATGGGAAAATATTTTTTTTTTCCATTTTTCGGGAATTTTATTGGATATTCTCCTATTCTGGCCAGAGAACAATCTGAATTTGTCTCAATCATCCAAATCGGTGCAGGCGTTCTTGAGTTATACGCGTTTGTACTAACGCCACTTCCTTTTATATATATAGATATACAAAATATATGGGAAAATATTTTTTTTTTTTTTTTGCATTTTTCGGGAATTTTATTGGATATTCTCCTATTCTGGCCAGAGAACAATCTGAATTTGTCTCAATCATCCAAATCGGTGCAGGCGTTCTTGAGTTATACGCGTTTGTACTAACGCCACTTCCTTTTATATATATAGATATACAAAATATATGGGAAAATATTTTTTTTTTTTTGCATTTTTCGGGAATTTTATTGGATATTCTCCTATTCTGGCCAGAGAACAATCTGAATTTGTCTCAATCATCCAAATCGGTGCAGGCGTTCTTGAGTTATACGCGTTTGTACTAACGCCACTTCCTTTTATATATATAGATATACAAAATATATGGGAAAATATTTTTTTTTTTTGCATTTTTCGGGAATTTTATTGGATATTCTCCTATTCTGGCCAGAGAACAATCTGAATTTGTCTCAATTATCCAAATCGGTTCAGGCGTTCTTGAGTTATACGCGTTTGTACTAACGCCACTTCCTTTTATATATATAGATATAGAAGATATACAAAATATATGGGAAAATATTTTTTTTTTGAATTTTTCGGGAATTTTATTGGATATTCTCCTATTCTGGCCAGAGAACAATCTGAATTTGTCTCAATCATCCAAATCGGTGCAGGCGTTCTTGAGTTATACGCGTTTGTACTAACGCCACTTCCTTTTATATATATAGATATACAAAATATATGGGAAAATATTTTTTTTTGCATTTTTCGGGAATTTTATTGGATATTCTCCTATTCTGGCCAGAGAAAAATCTGAATTTGTCTCAATCATCCAAATCGGTGCAGGCGTTCTTGAGTTATACGCGTTTGTACTAACGCCACTTCCTTTTATATATATAGATATACAAAATATATGGGAAAATATTTTTTTTTTTGCATTTTTCGGGAATTTTATTGGATATTCTCCTATTCTGGCCAGAGAACAATCTGAATTTGTCTCAATCATCCAAATCGGTGCAGGCGTTCTTGAGTTATACGCGTTTGTACTAACGCCACTTCCTTTTATATATATAGATACAAAATATATGGGAAAATATTTTTTTTTTGCATTTTTCGGGAATTTTATTGGATATTCTCCTATTCTGGCCAGAGAACAATCTGAATTTGTCTCAATCATCCAAATCGGTGCAGGCGTTCTTGAGTTATACGCGTTTGTACTAACGCCACTTCCTTTTATATATATAGATATACAAAATATATGGGAAAATATTTTTTTTTTTTGCATTTTTCGGGAATTTTATTGGATATTCTCCTATTCTGGCCAGAGAACAATCTGAACTTGTCTCAATCATCCAAATCGGTGCAGGCGTTCTTGAGTTATACGCGTTTGTACTAACGCCACTTCCTTTTATATATATAGATATACAAAATATATGGGAAAATATTTTTTTTTTTGCATTTTTCGGGAATTTTATTGGATATTCTCCTATTCTGACCAGAGAACAATCTGAATTTGTCTCAATCATCCAAATCGGTGCAGGCGTTCTTGAGTTATACGCGTTTGTACTAACGCCACTTCCTTTTATATATATAGATATACAAAATATATGGGAAAATATTTTTTTTTTTGCATTTTTCGGGAATTTTATTGGATATTCTCCTATTCTGGCCAGAGAACAATCTGAATTTGTCTCAATCATCCAAATCGGTGCAGGCGTTCTTGAGTTATACGCGTTTGTACTAACGCCACTTCCTTTTATATATATAGATACAAAATATATGGGAAAATATTTTTTTTTTGCATTTTTCGGGAATTTTATTGGATATTCTCCTATTCTGGCCAGAGAACAATCTGAATTTGTCTCAATCATCCAAATCGGTGCAGGCGTTCTTGAGTGATACGCGTTTGTACTAACGCCACTTCCTTTTATATATATAGATATACAAAATATATGGGAAAATATTTTTTTTTTTGCATTTTTCGGTAATTTTATTGGATATTCTCCTATTCTGGCCAGAGAACAATCTGAATTTGTCTCAATCATCCAAATCGGTGCAGGCGTTCTTGAGTTATACGCGTTTGTACTAACGCCACTTCCTTTTATATATATAGATACAAAATATATGGGAAAATATTTTTTTTTTTGCATTTTTCGGTAATTTTATTGGATATTCTCCTATTCTGGCCAGAGAACAATCTGAATTTGTCTCAATCATCCAAATCGGTGCAGGCGTTCTTCAGTTATACGCGTTTGTACTAACGCCACTTCCTTTTATATATATAGATATACAAAATATATGGGAAAATATTTTTTTTTTGCATTTTTCGGTAATTTTATTGGATATTCTCCTATTCTGGCCAGAGAACAATCTGAATTTGTCTCAATCATCCAAATCGGTTCAGGCGTTCTTGAGTTATACGCGTTTGTACTAACGCCACTTCCTTTTATATACATATATAGAAGATATACAAAATATATGGGAAAATATTTTTTTTTTGAATTTTTCAGGAATTTTATTGGATATTCTCCTATTCTGGCCAGAGAATAATCTGAATTTTTCTCAATCATCCAAATCGGTGCAGGCGTTCTTGAGTTATACGCGTTTGTACTAACGCCACTTCCTTTTATATATATAGATATACAAAATATATGGGAAAATATTTTTTTTTTGCATTTTTCGGGAATTTTATTGGATATTCTCCTATTCTGGCCAGAGAACAATCTGAATTTGTCTCAATCATCCAAATCGGTGCAGGCGTTCTTGAGTTATACGCGTTTGTACTAACGCCACTTCCTTTTATATATATAGATACAAAATATATGGGAAAATATTTTTTTTTTTTGCATTTTTCGGGAATTTTATTGGATATTCTCCTATTCTGGCCAGAGAACAATCTGAATTTGTCTCAATCATCCAAATCGGTGCAGGCGTTCTTGAGTTATACGCGTTTGTACTAACGCCACTTCCTTTTATATATATAGATATACAAAATATATGGGAAAATATTTTTTTTTTTGCATTTTTCGGTAATTTTATTGGATATTCTCCTATTCTGGCCAGAGAACAATCTGAATTTGTCTCAATCATCCAAATCGGTGCAGGCGTTCTTGAGTTATACGCGTTTGTACTAACGCCACTTCCTTTTATATATATAGATACAAAATATATGGGAAAATATTTTTTTTTTTTGCATTTTTCGGTAATTTTATTGGATATTCTCCTATTCTGGCCAGAGAACAATCTGAATTTGTCTCAATCATCCAAATCGGTTCAGGCGTTCTTGAGTTATACGCGTTTGTACTAACGCCACTTCCTTTTATATACATATATAGAAGATATACAAAATATATGGGAAAATATTTTTTTTTTGAATTTTTCGGGAATTTTATTGGATATTCTCCTATTCTGGCCAGAGAATAATCTGAATTTTTCTCAATCATCCAAATCGGTGCAGGCGTTCTTGAGTTATACGCGTTTGTACTAACGCCACTTCCTTTTATATATATAGATATACAAAATATATGGGAAAATATTTTTTTTTTGCATTTTTCGGGAATTTTATTGGATATTCTCCTATTCTGGCCAGAGAACAATCTGAATTTGTCTCAATCATCCAAATCGGTGCAGGCGTTCTTGAGTTATACGCGTTTGTACTAACGCCACTTCCTTTTATATATATAGATACAAAATATATGGGAAAATATTTTTTTTTTTTGCATTTTTCGGGAATTTTATTGGATATTCTCCTATTCTGGCCAGAGAACAATCTGAATTTGTCTCAATCATCCAAATCGGTGCAGGCGTTCTTGAGTTATACGCGTTTGTACTAACGCCACTTCCTTTTATATATATAGATATACAAAATATATGGGAAAATATTTTTTTTTTTTTGCATTTTTCGGGAATTTTATTGGATATTCTCCTATTCTGGCCAGAGAACAATCTGAATTTGTCTCAATCATCCAAATCGGTGCAGGCGTTCTTGAGTTATACGCGTTTGTACTAACGCCACTTCCTTTTATATATATAGATATACAAAATATATGGGAAAATATTTTTTTTTTTTGCATTTTTCGGGAATTTTATTGGATATTCTCCTATTCTGGCCAGAGAACAATCTGAATTTGTCTCAATCATCCAAATCGGTGCAGGCGTTCTTGAGTTATACGCGTTTGTACTAACGCCACTTCCTTTTATATATATAGATATACAAAATATATGGGAAAATATTTTTTTTTTTTTGAATTTTTCGGGAATTTTATTGGATATTCTCCTATTCTGGCCAGAGAACAATCTGAATTTGTCTCAATCATCCAAATCGGTGCAGGCGTTCTTGAGTTATACGCGTTTGTACTAACGCCACTTCCTTTTATATATATAGATATACAAAATATATGGGAAAATATTTTTTTTTTTTGCATTTTTCGGGAATTTTATTGGATATTCTCCTATTCTGGCCAGAGAACAATCTGAATTTGTCTCAATCATCCAAATCGGTGCAGGCGTTCTTGAGTTATACGCGTTTGTACTAACGCCACTTCCTTTTATATATATAGATATACAAAATATATGGGAAAATATTTTTTTTTTTTTGCATTTTTCGGGAATTTTATTGGATATTCTCCTATTCTGGCCAGAGAACAATCTGAATTTGTCTCAATCATCCAAATCGGTGCAGGCGTTCTTGAGTTATACGCGTTTGTACTAACGCCACTTCCTTTTATATATATAGATATACAAAATATATGGGAAAATATTTTTTTTTTTTTTGCATTTTTCGGGAATTTTATTGGATATTCTCCTATTCTGGCCAGAGAACAATCTGAATTTGTCTCAATCATCCAAATCGGTGCAGGCGTTCTTGAGTTATACGCGTTTGTACTAACGCCACTTCCTTTTATATATATAGATATACAAAATATATGGGAAAATATTTTTTTTTTTGCATTTTTCGGGAATTTTATTGGATATTCTCCTATTCTGGCCAGAGAACAATCTGAATTTGTCTCAATCATCCAAATCGGTGCAGGCGTTCTTGAGTTATACGCGTTTGTACTAACGCCACTTCCTTTTATATATATAGATATACAAAATATATGGGAAAATATTTTTTTTTTTGCATTTTTCGGGAATTTTATTGGATATTCTCCTATTCTGGCCAGAGAACAATCTGAATTTGTCTCAATCATCCAAATCGGTGCAGGCGTTCTTGAGTTATACGCGTTTGTACTAACGCCACTTCCTTTTATATATATAGATATACAAAATATATGGGAAAATATTTTTTTTTTCCATTTTTCGGGAATTTTATTGGATATTCTCCTATTCTGGCCAGAGAACAATCTGAATTTGTCTCAATCATCCAAATCGGTGCAGGCGTTCTTGAGTTATACGCGTTTGTACTAACGCCACTTCCTTTTATATATATAGATATACAAAATATATGGGAAAATATTTTTTTTTTTTTTTGCATTTTTCGGGAATTTTATTGGATATTCTCCTATTCTGGCCAGAGAACAATCTGAATTTGTCTCAATCATCCAAATCGGTGCAGGCGTTCTTGAGTTATACGCGTTTGTACTAACGCCACTTCCTTTTATATATATAGATATACAAAATATATGGGAAAATATTTTTTTTTTTTTTTGCATTTTTCGGGAATTTTATTGGATATTCTCCTATTCTGGCCAGAGAACAATCTGAATTTGTCTCAATCATCCAAATCGGTGCAGGCGTTCTTGAGTTATACGCGTTTGTACTAACGCCACTTCCTTTTATATATATAGATATACAAAATATATGGGAAAATATTTTTTTTTTTTGCATTTTTCGGGAATTTTATTGGATATTCTCCTATTCTGGCCAGAGAACAATCTGAATTTGTCTCAATTATCCAAATCGGTTCAGGCGTTCTTGAGTTATACGCGTTTGTACTAACGCCACTTCCTTTTATATATATAGATATAGAAGATATACAAAATATATGGGAAAATATTTTTTTTTTTGAATTTTTCGGGAATTTTATTGGATATTCTCCTATTCTGGCCAGAGAACAATCTGAATTTGTCTCAATCATCCAAATCGGTGCAGGCGTTCTTGAGTTATACGCGTTTGTACTAACGCCACTTCCTTTTATATATATAGATATACAAAATATATGGGAAAATATTTTTTTTTGCATTTTTCGGGAATTTTATTGGATATTCTCCTATTCTGGCCAGAGAAAAATCTGAATTTGTCTCAATCATCCAAATCGGTGCAGGCGTTCTTGAGTTATACGCGTTTGTACTAACGCCACTTCCTTTTATATATATAGATATACAAAATATATGGGAAAATATTTTTTTTTTTGCATTTTTCGGGAATTTTATTGGATATTCTCCTATTCTGGCCAGAGAACAATCTGAATTTGTCTCAATCATCCAAATCGGTGCAGGCGTTCTTGAGTTATACGCGTTTGTACTAACGCCACTTCCTTTTATATATATAGATACAAAATATATGGGAAAATATTTTTTTTTTGCATTTTTCGGGAATTTTATTGGATATTCTCCTATTCTGGCCAGAGAACAATCTGAATTTGTCTCAATCATCCAAATCGGTGCAGGCGTTCTTGAGTTATACGCGTTTGTACTAACGCCACTTCCTTTTATATATATAGATATACAAAATATATGGGAAAATATTTTTTTTTTTTTGGATTTTTCGGGAATTTTATTGGATATTCTCCTATTCTGGCCAGAGAACAATCTGAACTTGTCTCAATCATCCAAATCGGTGCAGGCGTTCTTGAGTTATACGCGTTTGTACTAACGCCACTTCCTTTTATATATATAGATATACAAAATATATGGGAAAATATTTTTTTTTTTTGCATTTTTCGGGAATTTTATTGGATATTCTCCTATTCTGGCCAGAGAACAATCTGAATTTGTCTCAATCATCCAAATCGGTGCAGGCGTTCTTGAGTTATACGCGTTTGTACTAACGCCACTTCCTTTTATATATATAGATATACAAAATATATGGGAAAATATTTTTTTTTTTTTGCATTTTTCGGGAATTTTATTGGATATTCTCCTATTCTGGCCAGAGAACAATCTGAATTTGTCTCAATCATCCAAATCGGTGCAGGCGTTCTTGAGTTATACGCGTTTGTACTAACGCCACTTCCTTTTATATATATAGATATACAAAATATATGGGAAAATATTTTTTTTTTTTTGCATTTTTCGGGAATTTTATTGGATATTCTCCTATTCTGGCCAGAGAACAATCTGAATTTGCCTCAATCATCCAAATCGGTGCAGGCGTTCTTGAGTTATACGCGTTTGTACTAACGCCACTTCCTTTTATATATATAGATATACAAAATATATGGGAAAATATTTTTTTTTTTTGCATTTTTCGGGAATTTTATTGGATATTCTCCTATTCTGGCCAGAGAACAATCTGAATTTGTCTCAATCATCCAAATCGGTGCAGGCGTTCTTGAGTTATACGCGTTTGTACTAACGCCACTTCCTTTTATATATATAGATATAGAAGATATACAAAATATATGGGAAAATATTTTTTTTTTTGAATTTTTCGGGAATTTTATTGGATATTCTCCTATTCTGGCCAGAGAACAATCTGAATTTGTTTCAATCATCCAAATCGGTGCAGGCGTTCTTGAGTTATACGCGTTTGTACTAACGCCACTTCCTTTTATATATATAGATATACAAAATATATGGGAAAATATTTTTTTTTGCATTTTTCGGGAATTTTATTGGATATTCTCCTATTCTGGCCAGAGAACAATCTGAATTTGTCTCAATCATCCAAATCGGTGCAGGCGTTCTTGAGTTATACGCGTTTGTACTAACGCCACTTCCTTTTATATATATAGATATACAAAATATATGGGAAAATATTTTTTTTTTTTTGCATTTTTCGGGAATTTTATTGGATATTCTCCTATTCTGGCCAGAGAACAATCTGAATTTGTCTCAATCATCCAAATCGGTGCAGGCGTTCTTGAGTTATACGCGTTTGTACTAACGCCACTTCCTTTTATATATATAGATATACAAAATATATGGGAAAATATTTTTTTTTTTTTGCATTTTTCGGGAATTTTATTGGATATTCTCCTATTCTGGCCAGAGAACAATCTGAATTTGTCTCAATCATCCAAATCGGTGCAGGCGTTCTTGAGTTATACGCGTTTGTACTAACGCCACTTCCTTTTATATATATAGATATACAAAATATATGGGAAAATATTTTTTTTTTTTGCATTTTTCGGGAATTTTATTGGATATTCTCCTATTCTGGCCAGAGAACAATCTGAATTTGTCTCAATCATCCAAATCGGTGCAGGCGTTCTTGAGTTATACGCGTTTGTACTAACGCCACTTCCTTTTATATATATAGATATACAAAATATATGGGAAAATATTTTTTTTTTTTGCATTTTTCGGGAATTTTATTGGATATTCTCCTATTCTGGCCAGAGAACAATCTGAATTTGTCTCAATCATCCAAATCGGTGCAGGCGTTCTTGAGTTATACGCGTTTGTACTAACGCCACTTCCTTTTATATATATAGATATACAAAATATATGGGAAAATATTTTTTTTTTTGCATTTTTCGGGAATTTTATTGGATATTCTCCTATTCTGGCCAGAGAACAATCTGAATTTGTCTCAATCATCCAAATCGGTGCAGGCGTTCTTGAGTTATACGCGTTTGTACTAACGCCACTTCCTTTTATATATATAGATATACAAAATATATGGGAAAATATTTTTTTTTTTTTTTGCATTTTTCGGGAATTTTATTGGATATTCTCCTATTCTGGCCAGAGAACAATCTGAATTTGTCTCAATCATCCAAATCGGTGCAGGCGTTCTTGAGTTATACGCGTTTGTACTAACGCCACTTCCTTTTATATATATAGATATACAAAATATATGGGAAAATATTTTTTTTTTTTTGCATTTTTCGGGAATTTTATTGGATATTCTCCTATTCTGGCCAGAGAACAATCTGAATTTGTCTCAATCATCCAAATCGGTGCAGGCGTTCTTGAGTTATACGCGTTTGTACTAACGCCACTTCCTTTTATATCATAGTTGCCCAAGCCCTATACTCGCATACACATTTTGTTTTTGTAGTGCTCGTAGGTATTGAACTTCACTCGCCTATACACTTTCATAAGAAATTTGTGTATATGGCGAGTATAGGCGAGCATAGGAAAACAAAATTTGTATACTCCCGAAACATTTCTATGGAAACACAAAAACAATTTTTTATTTTGATTCGAACAGGTCCAACCCAGCAATAAAAAGAATGAAATGTGGAACATATATGTATATACATATGTATACTAATTTCATTCGTTCATATTTTCGATAATGTTATCTATGTCTATTTCAACATTTGTGGTTGATAGTTGCAAAACTGACTCGAGGTGTTTGTGTGAGATCCGGTTTCTGTGTTTTGATTTTACAATTTTTCATTTTGAAAATAGACTTTCACATTTATACGTACTAAAAACATTGACGAAAGTTTAAAAATAAACGCTCGGAGGCAAAGATAGTTAACTTTGTCACACTAATAATTAATTAATTATTTATTTATATATTTTGAAAAATTTAGAGGAGGGCATTGAAAATTAATTAATAAATTCAGTAATAGTAGCCAAAGTCCATAAATCTCGTATTAAAGATATTTTTTAAGCTTTCTAAAAACAATCCACTTATCAATATTAATTAATTATTTATTTATAAATATTAATATTAAATTTATTAATTAAAAATGTATACACATGTTTGTGTCCTGATTTTTTTTACTGGGTTATCAAGATATCAATGAAGTTGTAGAAAACTACAAAAACAAACATATAGAAAAAAAAAATTTTTTTCTTTAAATTATGATATTGCTCGCCCGTAAGAAATGTTTGGGCATCATTGTTTTATATATATAGATATACAAAATATATGGGAAAATATTTTTTTTTTTTTTGCATTTTTCGGGAATTTTATTGGATATTCTCCTATTCTGGCCAGAGAACAATCTGAATTTGTCTCAATCATCCAAATCGGTGCAGGCGTTCTTGAGTTATACGCGTTTGTACTAACGCCACTTCCTTTTATATATATAGATATAAATTAATAACAAGATAATAGCTTTGTTCAACAACTTTACTTGCAAGTACTTGCAAAAAGAGCGTCAATAGCTTTGTTCAATAACTCAAAGTTTTTAATTGCTTTTACAAATAGTTACGAATTTTATGTTCAATAACCCAAAAAATTTGCAAAAGAGACACAAATTGGGAGAGTAAGACTTCGAGAGAGTTGAAAATAGTTGCAATTAAATTTTCACTTGCAAATACTTGCAGCTTTAAAAAAATAGAAGCGTCAAAAACATATGATCACAAAAATTGCAATTGGAAATATGCCAACATTTTAATCGCAAATTTCTAATTGCATACTAAATAAATTAGCGCAAAAAGGAATCTTGACGATGTTGTGGAATATCCAAAGTAGATTTTCGTCTTCCTAATTCAGATATTTACATTCATTTTCAATTTCAAACATTTCAATTACAACCTAACCTAAAAATCAAATTGTGAAAACAGCGCATCAGCTGTTTACTTGCAAATGTTTACGATTTTGTGTTCAATAACTTTGGTTGATAATTTTCTCTTTTACTCGTTTTTACACTTAATTTGTCACTGGTGCTCTTGTTGCAAGTAAAGTTGTTGAACAAAGCTAATGTCAAATTAAGAGTAAAAACGAGAAAAAGAGAAAATTATCAACCAAAGTAATTGAACACAAAATCTTAAACATTCGCAAGAAAACAGCTGATACGCTGTTTTGACAATTTGATTTTTAGGTTAGGTTGTAATTGAAATTTTTGAAATTGGAAATCAATGGAAATAACTGAATTAGGAAAACAAAATTCTACTTTGGCTATTCCACAACAGCATCAAGATTCGTTTTTGCGCTAACTTATTTAGTACACAATTAGAAATTTGCGTTTAAAATGTTTGTATATTTCCAATTGAAATTTTTGTGATCATATATTTTTGACACTTCTATTTTTTTAAAGCTGCTAGTAGTTGTAAGTGAAAATTTTACTTGCAGCGTTTATCAACTCTCTCGAGGTCTTACTCTCTCAATTTGGCTCTCTTTTGCGAATTTTTTGGGTCATTGAACATAAATTCGTAACTATTCGTAAAAATATGTAAAAATTTTGAGATATTGAATACTCTTAATAAATGAAGATATTACTGAAAATTAAAGCAAAAATTGTATTTATCCACAATGGTGGCTGTATTTTCTTAATTGATAACTCTTGGTGGTCTTCTTCTGCAATTTTTCTATATTAAAAAGTTATAAATTGCCACAATAAATCCGAGTTTCTGTAACAAAATCAATTAAAGTGATGTCACACTAATACGATCCACACTTTGTCACCATCTATTTATACTAGAAAATAAATGAGTTACAGAAACTCAGTACAGATTTCTTAATTAAACACACATTTTTGTGAGAATCTTGTTGCTTCCCAATATAATTTTTTTCAATTGTAAATTTAATGTTCTGACTGTGTTTTTTGTTATTTTATGTTTTAGCCCTTGATAACTATCACCAAGGTGTGATGGAAATATATTGGGCAGCAACAAAATTACAAGAAAAATGTGTTTTAATTACCAACTAAGCCGTAAAAAAGTAACTAAATTAATAAAAAAAAAAAGGCGTCAACGACAACTTTAAAAACGATTAAATTAGTGTTTTCTTGTCATTTGGCAAATAATGCACAGTTGTGTATTGAAGAATAATCCGCATAACACTTTGAAGATTAGTAAAAATCTTGTTTGTTAAAAATTACTAAATGGCAACCCTGCCAAAATGTAAACAAACCATATATATATGTAAATATGTGTGAGTAAAACAGCTGATTGCTCCGTTGCCCCGCGGGCTCAAAAAATTCTAAAAATTGCATACGGGCGTTTGCGTCAGCGGGCGGACCACACGTTCTTGACTAACTGGGCTATTAGTTTAATAGGATGATAACTGTAGAATTAACACTAAAAAGTATTGAGTTTTCCTGTTGATTTTACAATTTAAGCTAGTTGAATTAACAATAACATTTATTTTGATTTTACCTTAAATTTATTGTTAAATTAACTAGAAAGTCTTGTTGATTTTACAATTTATTTTTATAAATAAAAAAAATATAATAATAATATAAAACAAAATATATAATCTTCAGATCAATAAACAGCTGCTTCGGTATCGCTCGATATGGTATAAATAATGTTACAAGCTCTGGTTGTACATAATCGAAAATAGGACTGTAAACCTTCGCCGAATGCAATGCTAAGCTATCACATTCTAGTACATCATCCGCCGACCAAATTGAAAGCGCTCTTCTAATACGAACACAAATGTATCGGCGATACTTTATACATGGGCGATAGTACTATCACTGGCACCGAGTAATGTTTGGCCGCTAACGCAGTGGTACATATACATGCTGCGTGCAAAACTCCATTCGCTAAACATCTCCTCGTGGTAAAAATTGCAAACTATGAAGAGTAAAAAGATAATATTGAACATTAAAAACTTTTAGAAACAAAAATGCAACCCACTTTTAACTCACCTGCAAACTAAAAATATAAATGGAAAAACCATTATCACGCACTGCCAAAGATGCTAAACTCCCATCATTGCCACGGCACAAAACTTTCTTTTTGTTAAAAAAAAAAAATAATAATATTTTATGTTTTGCACGAACAGCAGAACTTCAAACGTTCAAAAAATTACGTATGTTAGGCATGGGTAACACTGCGCTGCGCGGCGCAATTGCGCTGACACCAACCCTGGTGTTATTGCGCTAACTCCGATTTGGGAAATGCGCCAACTCAATATAGCGCCAACTCAATATAGCTCCAACTCAATGTAGCGCCAACTCAGTATAGCGCCAACTCAATGTAGCGCCAACTCAATGATGCGCTATTGCAATATAACACTAGCCGTGTTTCACATACGGTGATCCTAACCCAGATAAAAATTTTTGCATGTAAATGCAACAACAAAGATTTCAGCTCGATTAAACCAGATAAATTGCTGGTTCAATTTTTGATCCGCCCTGTTCGATTTGTTTTTTCCGTGCTGATTTGGCAGCACAGTGCTTTTTTGATTTGGCAGAACTGAAAAGTGACATTTGTGTATGTATACATATATATACATATACCCTACAGTAAATTTGTTTCACTGCAAAATGACCATTGATGATTCTTTGTTGAATATTCATCACTATCGTTTTGCGTTGGTGCAAGCGAGCAAGCTATATTGAAAAAACCAAACGAAATACCATCTAGGCGGTTAAAAACCAACGAGCCAACTTGTATTTCGGTAGGTTTTTTGACATTCGGCAGCTTTTCTGACAAAGTTTTCAATTTGACAACTATAAAACAAATTATATTTAAAATAAAAAATATATGGAAATACAAATATCAAATTTGCCTCTTGTAAGCTTCTGCTTTGGCCGTAAGGGGAAAGAAGAAGTCCGGAAGGAAAATTATACTGCGCACTGGCTTCTCCTTATAACATGGAATACATAACTATCCCGCCATTTGAGTTTCATAATTTATTTCAGTAATTTAAATTCAAATTTCCAAAAAAAATAATTTTTGAAATAGTTATTTTCATTTAGTTTGAAGTTTAAAATCAAATTGTTTTTGAGGGAGTATTTGTCTCTTTTCAACGTACAGAAGAATTGTTTTTGCAATTAAATATTATAACTCTGACGAGTTTTATGACCAAGCTTCTCTCCCAGTTTTATGCCGGCTCCGAACGGAGTCATATAGGCATGAGGAAAGCAAACCATTTATTTGAAAAAATTCAGCAGCCTTTATATATAGGCTTTGTTCAGAAACTCAGTTTGAAGCGCAATCTGCTTTTGTAGTAGAAGCAGAGCGTTCATAAACGTAAATTTTGCATGAAGCGTTGCTCATCACAATCATCAAAAAAATAATTACTGCCGCTGTTGCGTTTCATGCTGTGTTTCTGAACATAGCCGAAAGCATTCACTGATGCCTCCTCATGATGAATTTCATCAGTGATTCATAAAGGATTCATTTCAGTTTTTTACTGCTGGGTATATGTTGTATATGTTTCTTCTTCTTTTTAGTTCTTTGCAAGTGCAGCCAATTTTCATTATGAGCCGGATTGTTTCAGTAAAAATTTATCTTAACCCAGACCCAGATGTAATAACTGAAATGCCCCTACTGACTCAATTTCGTGCGCTAACACCAGCTCCAATATAGCGCTAGTGTAAAATGGCGCAACCACGACGCCAATAACAGCATCATAGTCAGCGTTGCCGTTGAAAAATTTTCGTGGTGGCTAGATTTGATTTAATTTGTGGCTAAAAATGGCTAAAAAATTTAGTTCGTGGCTAAAAATGGTGGCTAAAAAATTTTGCTTCAAATTAACATGTTTTAAATTTATTTTTCAGATTCAGGTATTGGTATAACAGTATTGCATACAACATAAGAAAAAAATCATAAATTTGTGTAAAAATAAATATTCATACATACACTAGCTGACCAGCCAGACGTTGTTCTGCCTAAAATTTATTCCTATAAAGCCTAAAGGAAAAGTCCTAGATTACCGTGTTGCTCACCATTATATCCCTACCCCTATCCCTATCGCTACCCCTAATCCCTACTCCCTAATCCCTAATCCATATACCTATCTCTATCCTTATCCCTAATACCTAATACCTAATCTCTATCCCTATGCCTATCCCTCCACACCTTCTAGGGTCACCCCTGGTCCACATTTTGGTCGATATGTCGGAAAACGGGTCGCATAGGATCTTGAAAATCATCTCTTCTTTAAATACTCACAACACCTTTTATTTGATACCTATTTTGTAGAAAACCCGTCTGGGGTCAAACCTGGTTCATATTTCGGGAAATACCTCGAATACGGGGTTTTATATGGGACCAATAACTACACCATGTTCAAGCACTCGTCAACACCTTTTATTTCGTACGAACCCGTTATAGGGTTACCCGGGTATACATTTTGTGGAATATCTCCAAAACCTTCCCAGATTCTTATACTTTTTTGGCCACAAACCATGTCGGGCTCAATCGAAAAATACGTACAAAATTTCATTTAATTCAGTCCAGCCGTTCTGGAGTTATAGCGTCAGGGAGGAAAACGCGACTTATGTTTATATAATAGATACTATGTACTTAACTATATCTAAAAAAAACTAGATATCACATTCAATATCTATCATTATGTCGTCATCACTAATTGACACTTTCTCTTCATAAATTAATTCTTTCTTCATTAATTTGCAACATTGTTTTACATTCTTTAAGCCATATCTTATAGTTAAAATTGCATTCAACATTGTATGATTCATTTTGTTTCGATTTTTGGTTTTGACAATATTCATTACGGAAAAGGTTCTTTCCATTTCGTCGTTGCTAAGTGGTAGAAGTAGCCAACAATATACAAAGTCAGTTAGATCTTTATACGGACTTTCATCGACAGTATACTATTCCACTAGCGAGTATCAACAGGCATTTATCGATAGTCGCGTTGTTTTGTTTTTTAACACTTAAATCGATTTAATCGCTGAATTCAATTAGCGTTACCACATCCTTCCTATGTGCAAAATTATGGTTCATTAAGCCGGAATTATAATAGCGCTGTGGCAGTAGCACCGATCGATTTTCTAAATCATCTGATTTTTAGAAACTACGGTTTGCAATGAAGCGGCACATAATACAGCAGAGGCAGCTGGCAGCACCGCTCCGTTTAGCCCAAATTCTAAATTCGCTGCCGCTGCCTTGAATCGCAGCCAACTTCTAAGTGTTGATGTGAACTTATGTCTGTTTCCGTACTATCCAATGTAATATATTTTTACTAATTTTGTGTTTCCGTACTTTGATGCCAGCAAGCGGGAGAGAATTTAATTGTCACTGCTCATATTAGACGCATCAGCTGATTTCGAAAACCGTCGCTGCCCGCTGCCACATCGGTGATGTAATTTGGGCTATACAAGCGGTGGCTAAAAACGTGGCTAGTGGCAAAACCGAAATTTTGGTGGCTAAAAAAACATGGCGGTGGCTAAATCTAGCCACCAAATGGCTAAAACGGCAATGCTGATCATAGTATATGTATACGTATGACAACGTCACAATTATGTGTGCTTGATAGTGATCTAAGTGACTCTAATTTCCAGCATATTTTCACATATATACGGAATATTTTTCCAAATGATTATGAAAATTAAAATTAATTGTGCCCTCGTATATGTAAGCAGAATTGCGCCAAAAGAAATAAAACGGGGATGGTAAACAGTAACAAGCGAAAAAATGTTATTTATCGATTATTCGATGACAATTGCGCTAAAGGTGTTATTGCGCCAGTACCGTGAGTTGGCGCCACGGTTGGCGCTGGCGTTATTGTATCAGCGCCAAAAAAATTGCGCCATTACCCATGGCTAACGTATGTTTCAAAATAGTTTTGACATTCTTTTTAACACTTTTTTAGATTATATTGACACTATCATCGTGTTGTTATATCAACCAACTTTTATTGTTAACTGTGGCTCTGGTTGTTTTAACATTTGTTTTCATGTTGTATTAACTCTAGAATTGGGACGGAGTTTTTTTTAACATTTTTTTTAGTTTATATTAATACTATCATCATGTTAAATAAACCAAATGACATTTAGGAATAAAATTTTATTTTTGAATCATTTTGTATATTTTTGAATTTCTTCATGTTGTATCAACAATAAAATTTGGCTGAGTTTACCAAATTTTCAGATGACATTTACAAAGCCAAAATCACGTTTCAAACATCGTGTAATTTGAAAAAAAAAATGTTGCTATTCTATATGTAAAGATCGATAGTGTTAATTTTATATGAATCGTGTTGATGATTCTTTTTCTGGGTGGCCGCTGTGGAGCAGTGGGTAGAGTGCTCGCCTGCTATGCCAGAGGTCTCGGGTTCAAACCACAGTCCGAGCAAAACACGAAAGAAAATTTTTCTAATCAATGAAAATCCAATTATTGCGTTTTTTTAAGAGCAGCGGTCACCTCTCGGCAGTGGGTGGCATACCCTTCAAGAGTATTTCTGCCGTGAAAGAGCTTCTCACAAAAAATGCATTCGCCGTTCGGAGCCGGCATAAAACTGTGGGTCCACCCAATTAGTAGGAAAAACAAAAAGGAGCACACCTCGAATTGGGAGAGAAGCTCGGCCATAAAACACGTCTGAGTTATAATTAGAGCTGCAAAACTATCGATGGCACTATCGATAGTATCGATAGCTTTTTTTCGTGCCACTATCGATAGTTTTTTCCACTATCGATGGTTATCCCTATTCATTGTTGTAGTTTTGTCCCAAGAGAAGAATACTGAATGTTAGGGAGGAGTGGAATTTCGATATCGGAGTAGTTAAGTAGTAGTTAAGTAATTTTCATTATTCCTTTTTTTTGCTTGGTTTTCCGATGGGGTAGGAATATGATGTATTGTGGAACGATTTTTTCACAAGAGATGACGAAAAATCGTTCCACAATACATAAGTATCTATATCTTTAAGCTTAAGGACCGTTTACTCAACCTCTGATTAACGCTAACCCTATGAGAGGGTGAAGTCACAAACAAGTTTTATCTTTTTTTCTATACACGGATGAGTCATCTAACCGAGGTTTTCGTCCATAAAATATCCTTTTTGTTTCACATGAAAGCAATCGCTAAAAATAACGTTTTTATCAGATATCCTTGATATTACGTTAACAATTAAACGGACTAATTTTAAAAAAATAAAACTTTTCTGATTTTTACAAGTTTTTGTAAAAAACTTAATTTGAAAATCAAAACTTTTTCAAAAATCGCAAAAAATTAAAAATTTTGACATTGACCAGATGTCATTTAGCGAGGTGTGGTTCAATTACTACAAGTTGTATATTGTTAGAAGCGTAACTCCAGCGAAAATAATTTTTGAATAAAGTGATAACAAAAAACACAAAATTACCGTTATCTCAAAAACGTAACCATGCAAAAAATTAAAAAAAAAAAAAAAATGTTCTGAGCTCAGCAGGCCCATACGTATCTTCCCCCATAACTGAAATTCTTCGTATTTTTTTGTTTTTTGATTTATTTATAGCATAGTGAATTCTACATTAATGAAATGTTTAAACAGCGTGCCTTTTGATTATCGGTATTTTACATTAATGAAATGTATAAACAATGTACCTTATGTACTAGTCAGCGCCAAAGATACTAAAAAAACAAATGTACTACTTTTAGTTTTATTACTATAGTGTTTTCAAGTCAAATTAAACCTTTTTCAAATGAAAATTTTAAATTGAAAAAGGTTTAATTTAACCAGAAAATGCTATATATATAAGTGAAGTATTTAATTCCTATTTGTTGTTCTTTTGTTAATTAATTAATGTTATGCGTTAAAAAAAATTAAAGACTGAAAAGGAAAATGTAAAGAAAACCATCCCTCTTTTTAAGGTTCAATTTAGCCAGAAAATGCTATATATCGTCGTTTAAAGTGCATTTTCGCGTTATAGGCATTTGCATTTTCGCGTACCGGACGGTGGTTGAATTTTAAAGGAGAGCATAAAAACTATTTCATTTCAAAACTGTTACTTATTTCTGCGTACAAACTTAAATTTAGATAGTTACGTAGATCAGTTTGTTAGCTAAAATATCAACTTAGTGTAAAAAAAGAAACAAATTGAATTATTAGGACTCCTTTTTATACTCAGCTGTACTAGTACACAGAGTATTATTGTTTTAATCACATAACGGTGGATTGTAACAAACATTGAAAGCTTTATGAGTCATAACTCAGAAACTGTTGAAGATATATCGATGAAATTTGGTACGCATGATATACTTACTTAGGCAAATGTTTGGACGAAAAATTTTCAAAATCGGTTGACGGCCACGCCCACTTTTATATATGGGTATTATAAAGTGACCTAATAAAAACATTTTAAGCGATATCTCTGTCAAATATAAAGATATATCATTGAAATTTTATGCCAAGAGTCCACCTGCGGACATACAACGAGAAACACAAAAATTTTGGAAAATGGGCGTGGCACCGCCTCTTTTTAGAAGCTGGAATATACGAGATTTATGAGCCCATAATTCGACAAATAATTGATATATAATGACGAAACTTGGTGTGTACACTTTTTTTACTTGTGGTAATACATGTTGAAAATTTTAGCGAAATCGGTTGACGACCACGCCCACTTCTATATATGGGTATTATAAAGTGGCCTAATAAAAACATTTTAAGCGATATCTTTGTCAAATATAAAGATAATTCATAGAAATTTTGTGGCATGAGTTCCACAATAGACCGGAAACAAAAAATAGACAAATTTCTGAAAATGGGCGTGGCACCGCCTCTTTTTAGACAAAGGAATATACGAGATTTCTTAGCCTATAACTCGACAAATAATTGAGATATTATGACGAAACTTGGTTTATACACTTTTATAACTTGTGTTAATAGACACGCAAAAATTTATTGAAATCGGTTTATGACCACGCCTACTTTTTAACAAAGATATTTCTGGAACACCCTTTAGGAATTTGTAACGTGACATCTTTGTAACTAGAAGTCATAAAGGAATGAAATTTTGCACAAAGCATAATATTCATATGCTTAGTTGGATGAATGATAAAAATTTTGAAAATGGGCGCGGCTACGCCCACTTTATGCAGCACTTGCTTTATATAAAGTACCTACACCGTGTTTCCATCAAACGCAAACAAACAATGAAAGCATACAGCTGAGTATCTAATGTTCGATTCCACTCGAACTTAGGCTTCCTTACCTGTTTTCATGTGCGGTTGTTTTGGCACAAAAATCACGCACATGCGGTTATGAAAGGCAAAATGTTCAATATAATTCTTTTTTTAGTATTTAATCAAGAAAAAAAAGTAACAAAACTTATACATATATTACATTTTAAGCTAAAACGCAAAAATGCACTTTAAACGACGATATATATGTGAAGTATATAATTCCTATTTGTTGTCCTTTTGTTATTTAATTATTGTACATATGTATAAAATATTTATGTATGTTTGGAATTGAGGTCCCATTGCTTGCTTGTTTTTACAGGCGCAAGATGGCTGTTATTTCCGGTCACAACAACTTCCTTCCGTTGCATCCCAAACGAATTTCAAATTTCACTCTCCATAAAATCTGCGTATCGCCGCCTAAGAAGTTAACTTCAAAAATCGACAGCTCTAAATCAAAGTCAATGATGGAATGCAATCAGACTTTTAGATAATACAGCAAAGAAAATTACATAAATGGTTATGCTTCACACATAGGCTTTTCCAGTCAAGATAATTTATGCTAGGTCCGCCACTGCTAACCCGGTGCTCTGATGTGAGGGAAAGAAAACGGAAAATGAAAGGAAATTGGCGGGGAAGGGAGTGTGAGTGGAAGAGAGGGTAGGAGTTGAAGAAAGAGTAGAGGAAGAGGCAGAGAAAAATAAAGAGAAAGGTAGAGGGAAAAACTCATTGTCACATAAAGCTATCATTCGTCATTGCGAAGCGGGACGGGTATTTGCTAGCAAATGTATATATGGAAAAAAAGTATGGTGAAAAATAACACAGTCCAACAAATTTACAAAAATTTTACTCAACACGGACAAACGCTATTAACTATGAAAGAGGATGTCCCCCAAACCAACTTTGCCGAACAGAGTACTAGTCCAGAGGGTCTGAGTTTTTTTAGAGGGGGTTAAAGTCTTAGGTGCAATTACATTATCGAAAATATCATATAAAAAATTACCTCAAATTAAGTTTTTTAGCTTGGATTTTTTCTACAGAATCTAATGAGCAATTTCTCTGTGGAAGCGTTTAACCCTCTAACTCCAACGAAAATGGCTCTTTTTAACCCTTTTTGGAGATACGTGGAGAGAATATCAATTAAAAAAATTCAGATAGAGGGTTAAAATGTTCTAGAAAATTATTCGCCATAAAATTTCAGTATGGGTCCCCTCAGACAAAATCTTTGTATGTACAAATAAAGCAAAAGACCACAGGATATAATATTCACAAATTACGCCATAAAATATGCAACACATTTTATATGTACACTAGCTGACCCGGCAAACTTCGTTCTGCCCAAAATAGATTTTTTTATTAATTTCATTTCAGAAATTGTTATTACACCGGTATTATTTTTAAGAGAAAATTAATGATTTTTTACTACTTCATTGTGTATACAACTTCAAAAATATATAATTTAGTATTCAGTTTAAGGCTGCACGATACACAAAATTTTTAGTTTTCTGTTCCGGATATTTATTTTCACTGAGTATTGGCTATTTTAACTAAGTAAGAGTATTGATATAGTATACCTCCATAATGGTTTTCAGGCCCCTCCTCCAACCCTTTTAGATATATTCAGCCTCAAAAGTTTAGTACGTATGGGAGGTGCAATGCCCCATTTTTCGATAAATCTTTTTTTTTTTTTGGGTGAACATGGTATTGATATCGTATATCTGCATAGTGATTTCTATGAACATGCCATGAATGCTTTTAGGGATATTTAGCCTTAAAACTTAAGAACGCATGGGAGGTGCCACGCCCCCTTTTCCCAAAACTACTGTTCTTTTCATAAGCATGCTATTGATATCGTTAATCTCCTGATCAATTTTCAGGTCCCTGACTTAAATCCTTTTAAAGATATTCAGCTTAAAAAATTAAGTGTTGTTGGCAGGTGCCACGCCCCCTTTAGTTATCGTTTATCTCCACACCAATTTCCAAGTCCCTAGCGTAAACAATTTTTGAGATATTCAGCATGAAAAATTAAGTTTGTATGGGAGGTGCCACGCCCTTTTTCCGATAACCCCCACTTTTTTGCGAGGTAATGGTTTTGATATCACCTACCTCTATACCAATTTCAGCTCCCTACTTTGAACTGTTTTAGAGATAATCAGCTTTAAAAATTAAGGTTGTATGGGAGGTGCCACGCCCCCTTTTCTAATAACCCCCACTTTTCTGAGTGAGAAGGGTTTTGATATCACCTATCTCTATACCAATTATCAGCTCCCTACCTTAAACTGTTTTAGAGATAATCAGCTTTAAAAATTAAAGTTGTATGGGAGGTGCCACGCCCCCTTTTCTGATAACCCCCAATTTTCTGAGTGAGAAGGGTTTTGATATCACCTACCTCTATACCAATTTTCAGCTCCCTACCTTAAACTGTTTTAGAGATAATCAGCTTTAAAAATTAAGGTTGTATGGGAGGTGCCACGCCCCCTTTTCTGATAACCCCCACTTTTCTGAGTGAGAAGGGGTTTGATATCACCTACCTCTATAGCAATTTTCAGCTCCCTACCTTGAACTGTTTTAGAGATAATCAGATTTAAAAATTAAGGTTGTATGGGAGGTGCCACGCCCCCCTAACATTTTTAAATTTTTTCTTCGACTAAACCTTCGCGAGTTAACAACAAACAAACCCACCTAAGGAAGTATTTGATTTGGTTCAGCCGTTTTCAAGTTTTCAATTAAATACCAAATCATTTTTATATATATAGATATATACATTAGATGCATTTTTTGCAGTAGATCCTCCGGCACCGGAATATGAGAATAGGTTGTTGTAAGTAAATAAATTGATAAAAAAAAAATTAACTTTTGCAAAAACTGAATGGAGCTACACAAAAAACATTGCAATTTTCGAGAATTTCAACGTGAATTTAGGTTTATGTACGAAAAGTTAGGATTTTGCACAAAAAAAATCTAACCGTACGTAGAAATAACCGCTAAAACGAGTGGCGTATTCAGTTTTTTGTTAAACTCCCCAGGCAAGGTAATATCGCGGCCTGATCATTTTCTTTTTTAAACGGTTTTATTTAGCTCACCCCGTTTTTTTATTATTTATTATTATTTATTCTTGGGTCAAATTTAGTAATTCAAATTTCACCCTCTTCCTGTCAACCGATTAATCTGAAATTTTGTACGCATGTATAACCCCGATGACAATGCAATATTATGAAAAAAAAATTCCGATAGGTGGCGCGTGGGTCGCTATATTTACAAAAATCGCATTTATGGTCCGATTTGGCTGAAATTCGGAACATGTATTACTACCTTGAAAAGAAATATTTTCTTTAAAAAAAAATTCCGCTAGGTGGCGCGTGGGTCGCTATATTTACAAAAATCGCATTTATGGTCCGATTTGGCTGAAATTCGGAACATGTATTACTACCTTGAAAAGAAATATTTTCTTAAAAAAAAAAATTCCGCTAGGTGGCGCGTGGGTCGCTATATTTACAAAAATCGCATTTATGGTCCGATTTGGCTGAAATTCGGAACATGTATTACTACCTTGAAAGGAAATATTTTCCAAAAAAAAACATCCGATTGGTGGCGCGTAGGTCGCTATATTTACAAAAATCGCATTTATGGTCCGATTTGGCTGAAATTCGGAACATGTATTACTACCTTGAAAAGAAATATTTTCTTAAAAAAATAAAAACTAAAAACTAGAAAATAAAAATAGGTAAAAAAACTTTTTAAGTTAAACGGTTTTATGTTATACATACATTGCAATGTTTAAAATAAATGTACTAAAAAACAAAAAATAATAAAATAGATACAGTCGTGGGAATTATAAACATTTGCATAGACTAGACTAAAATAAAACCGGGGGGCACGTCAATTGTCTACAAATTATCGACTTAATGTGCGATAGAAGAATCGTTTAATTCGTCGTTAGGCAGTTGGCCCGCAGACGGTGAGGAAATTACTTACTATTTTCTTGCTCATGGAAATTCCAATAGTTATACACTCCATGTTAATAAAAGAGATGTTTCAACTAGTTTATCGTTGGACATTCACACGAGGAATCGTTTCACTGCTCGTAGTTTGTCTTTAATCGACAAAACATATGATAAAAGTACTACTCGCTCACCACTATGAAACCCTAAAACTCGCTTATAATCGAGCTTACTAGCTTTTTTCCACATTCTAGCCCTACTTATCTCACGTCCATCGTTGTCGGTTGAACAACTGCCTAATTATAGTGTAACATTACAAAACAAACATTTTAATCAACGATTGTAGACAATTGACGTGGCCCACGGTTTTATTTTAGTCTAGTCTATGCAAATGTTTATAATTCCCACGACTGTATCTATTTTATTATTTTTTGGTTTTTAGTACATTTATCTTAAACATTGCAATGTATGTATAACATAAAACCGTTTGACTTAAAAAGTTTTTTTATCTATTTTAATTTCTTACAATTATTCAAATTTATGCCCTATATTCTTTCTGACAGCGGACATTTTTTTTTATTTGAATCACACAGAAGGCTACGTAATTTAATGCGGTTTTCAAAAACACATTCTGGTTAAAAATCTATTAATATTTGGATGAGCTCATCAAGTTTAAGTGAAATAAATTATACCCTAATAGGACTGGCATGGCTTAAAATTTCTAAAATATTTTAACAATTTCTGCTCTTGAAGGCGGTTTTATGATGGTGGACATGTTCTTTCGTTGTGCTTATTTGACGGCGTCTACGAGTCGTTCTTGCTCTGGTATGGGACAGTGTCATTATCACTGTAAAGAGGTAAAAGAAGAGGAAAACGACTTAACGTATTAGAAAATATGGAGATTTACGAACAGAAGACATTCGTAGGTAAAATAATAAATGAACAAATAAACACCGCATCAGATATATTATTTGAGCCGCTTAAGCTATTATACCGAAAAGAGGACAGAAAACCTGAAACCGACATAAACAAAACAACCCACAAGAGGACAATAACGGACATTTACCTGCCTGTTTAATGAGGATACAAAAATAGATTTAGATACCTAAACACAGACTCGCACGCACGCACGCATGCACGTCGCCCGAACGCACGAATACACGAACACATCACACGAACACGAAGTACGTGACCAAACGATGGAAGTTATAGTCCAACCATTGACCGACGGCGTCATATCTTTGAGTTACCTCACGCAATCGTTGAAAATCGACACCATTCACGCACGTAAACGCACGCATACCCAACGCAAGAATCAGTTGTTTTCCTTTGTTTACATTCTGCATTGTTTTTGGTTTGTTTGGAATGAGTTGAATAACAGCGTTACCATTGTACAGCAAAGTATACATGCAGTTTTTGATTTCGTAGTAACTTGTGTTTGGTTTCGTAGTAATTTTTCTTGAAAATCGTATTATTCATAGAATTTATTAATAAATAAATTTTTAAATTGAAAATGTTGTATCATGATAATTTAAAACCAAATATTAATTGCAGTTTTGTTTACTTCTGACTCCGTGCTTCTACATTTTCTACTACTATTTCTTAAAGGCTTTTAACCCTTCTGTTACATTTAGGTCATTTGATGACCTTTTTTTGCTTAATTTTCTCATAAATGCTAATATGAACAAAATTTTAGAATTTCCCTCAATGTATTTCTGCATTGAGGAAAATCCTTTCGCAAAAGCATAAAAAGAAGGATTTTGCATTATCAAACAAGTGGTAACATCAAGAGTTACGTGTGCGCCCCTTCAGGTCATTCAGTGACCGTCAGTGTTATTTTGTGCGCTAAAGCTGATTTTTATTAAATTGGTATAAAAATGAAAGAGTGAAAACTTCGGTAAGTATTTTAGCTCCAATATTTTATTATTTGTGATATATTTGCAGATTAATATATGTATGGTTTAGAGCCAAATCGCCTGACACAAAGCCAAATAGAGTATATCATTGATAATGATGTGGATGTTGATGAGTGTAGTGAAGTTGAGGGCGAAGACAATATAATCGATTAGTTTGAGCCCGATGGTTCTTCTTACGAATATGCAGGAAGTGATAACGACGAATTAATTGACCTTGTATTGGAAAATGAAGGTAGTACCCACTCCCGTGTATTATTCCACAGATAGAAATATTGAGTGGCCGATTAGGCAGAATAGTGGTAGGACCACAATAGAAAATATAATTTACCGAAACAGCTTCTATAATTCTACAAAATCAGAAGTGCATACAACTGGCCAACTGGCCAACTTGTTGAAACATTTGCATACAAAAGACAAACATGGACAAAATCATACAGAGTTACCGTTTCCACAATCTTTGGTCTTGAACATAAAAATTACAAATATATTAAGTATATGCATTTAAATAAGTGTATAAACCGATAAATAATCAATTGAACTAATACATTTTGAAAATTTCCATTGAAATTATACTTCCATATCGATATATATGAAAAACACAGGTAAGGTCATTCCGTGACCTTAATGTCACATGCGTAAGTTTTTTTGAATGTAACAGAAGGGTTAAGAATATGTACATTAGGCATATAAGAAATTTTGACGAAAAATTTGGCATACCACCACGTGGTGGCAAATATTGTACAAGTAATGAATATCACTTTTTTAGGTGATTTCGGTTCAAAAACGTTCCGCGCAAAAATGGATTTCTAAAAAAAGTCAGATTTTTTTTTAATTTTTTTTAATATTTTTATTTTTACATTTTTGTCAATTGTTATATGAAATAAGTTTTAAGTTTAAAGTATATGATGCTTTACACAATGGTAAAATGTCTTGCACAATTTTAATTGCACGCTCTGCGCAGATGTACAAAACTTTTTTTGTTTTTTTCAGCAGTTCTGATAAAAAAGTAATTTCGTTTTGCGCGGAAACTTTATTGCAATTTCGCAAAAAAAAAAAAAAAATAATGGGGTTCATACTTTTTTATGCTCTATTCGACTATAGTATGCCGTTTTTCGTATTTGCAAAAATTGTAAAAAGTTATATGCCTAATGTACATAGGTATGTGCACTAAGAAATCTAATTTTTGCAATTAATAAAATGCAGCAATTATATACAAATACTGTTTTTGTTTTAATTTTTGGTAATAATATTCACCGCGATTATTTTTTAATTTATGTATTGCATATGTACGTATTTCGGTCTTTTTGTTGTTTATGCTTGTTGTCAAATTCACGAGTCTTGCCGGCTCGCCGAGTATTATTCACCTGACAGCTTTTAAAAATTTGCTATCTGGGGTAATTTTGCTAAATTGAACAGTCAAAAATATTCACAACAATCAAATGTATTAAATGCAACAGTCAAAAATATCCACAATAGTCAAATTTAGTAAAGAAAACACAGCAGGAAAAACTTAATTTTCTTCTATTTAAATTTTTATCTCCATATAAAAACACATAAAAACGATTGATACAATATGTAGTAAAATTTAGTAAAAACAAGTAAGGAAGCCTAAGTTCGAGTGGAATCGAACATTAGATACTCAGCTGTATGCTTTCATTGTTTGTTTGCGTTTGTTCGATATAGGGTGTATTTTATATAAAGCGATTGCCGCATAAAGTGGGCGTAGCCACCCCCATTTTCAACATTTTTATCAGTCATCCAACTAAGCATATGAATATTATTCTTTGTGCAAAATTTCATTCCTTTATGACTTCTAGTTACAAAGAAGTCTTGTTACAAATTCCCAAAGGGTGTTCCAGAAATATCTTTGTTAAAAAGTAGGCGTGGTCATAAACCGATTTCAATGAATTTTTGCGTGTCTATTAACACAAGTTATAAAAGTGTATAAACCAAGTTTCGTCATAATATCTCAATTATTTGTCGAGTTATGGGCTCCGAAATCTCGTTGATTCCTTTGTCTGAAAAGAGGCGGTGCCACGCCCATTTTCCGAAATTTTTCTATTTTTTGGTTCCGATCTATTGTAGAACTCATGCGACAAAATTTCAATGAATTATCTTTATATTTGACAAAGATATCGCTTAAAATGTTTTTATTAGGCCACTTTATGATACCCATATATAAAAGTGGGCGTGGCCGTCAACCAATTTCGCTAAAATTTTGAACATGTATTACTAGAAGTAGTGAAAGTGTATAAACCACGTTTCGTCATAATATATCGATTATTTGTCGAGTTATGGGCTCAGAAATCTCGTATATTCCTGCTTCTAAAAGGAGGCGGTGCCACGCCCATTTTCCAAAATTTTTGTATTTTTTTTGTTTTACGTCCATAGTTGGACACCTTCCGCTGGCCGCTGGCCGCTGTGGTGCGGTGGGTAGAGTGCTCGCCTGCTATGCCAGAGGTCTCGGGTTCAAACCACGGTCCGAGCCAAACAAATTTTTCTAATTAGTAAAAATCCAATTATTGGGTTTTTTAAGAGCAGCGGTCACCTCTCGGCAGTGGGCGGCATACCCTCCGAGAGTATTTCTGCCATGAAAAAGCTTCTCACAAAAAATGCATTCGCCGTTCGGAGCCGGCATAAAACTGTAGGTCCACCCAATTAGTAGGAAAAACAAAAAGGAGCGCACCTCGAATTGGGAGAGAAGCTCGGCCATAAAACTCGTCAGAGTTATAATAGCGCCATTGTAAAAAAAAAAAAAAAAAAAAAAAAGTTGGACACCTTCCATAAAATTTCAATGATATATCTTTATATTTGATAGAGATATCGCTTAAAATGCTTTTATTAGGTCAATTTATAATACCCATGTATAAAAGTGGGCGTGGTCGTCAACCGATTTTGCCAATTTTTCGTCCAAACATTTGCCTAAGTAAGTATATCACGCCTACCAAATTTCATCGATATATCTTCAACGGTTTCTGAGTTATGACTCATAAAACTTTCAATGTTTGCCCCTTAATAAGTGGGCGTGGAACCGCCCATTTTCCAAAATTTCACCATATTTCTTCATAAGGGCCTGAGCTCAATACGTGTGTAAAATTTTATCAGTCTAGCTCTATTAGTGACTGAGATACAAAATTTCCGATTTTTACCATATAGGGGAGGTGGGCGTGGTCATGGTCCGATTTCGCCCATTTTCAATACCATCCGTTCCTGTCTTGATACCAACTTACATTTCAAATTTCAACAAAATATCTCAATTTTTGCGCGAGTTATCGTGCTCACAGACGGACAGACGGACGGACATGGCTCAATCGATTTCTCTTTTCACCCTGATCATTTTGATATATATAAGTCTATATCTATCTCGATTATTTCATTCTGTTACAATCCACCGTTAGGAAATTAAAACGATAATACTCTGTGTACTAGTACAGCTGAGTATAAAAACGCCAAAAAACCTTCATTTTCGCTATTTACATTTTTATTTCCGTGTAAAAAAACGATTGCGGCAATAGTCAAATTTAGTAAAAGAACGCAAGAAAAAACTTAAATTTTTTATTACATTTTTATCTCCATATTAAAAAAAAAAAATACACTTATGTTAACATAATTTTATAATCGGCAACATTCGGAATAGTTATTGAGGTACTTTGGGAGCATATTGAAAGATTCCTACTAATTTACTACAAAATGATCGCTCCGGCAACCCTGTTGCAAAGAGAGCAATCAGCTGACACGTTATTACGTGAAAAATAAAACTGAGCTAGGTTTCTACGATACGTGCGTCAAGAGAGCCGTCGTCATGCGTTGGTGATTGGGCATTTACACTACAACTCCATAAGACAGGTTGTGTCAGCTGACACGGGCTACGTGCGTGCGTCGTTGACTGGTTGGGCTATTAGTTACTATAAGTACTATTGTACTTACTCAAAATAACTCAGAACGAAAAAAGACACTGAAGATGGCGCATATTAGCCGAAACCGAAATCAAAACTTTTTCAAAAATCGCAAAAAATTAAAAATTTTGACATTGACCAGATGTCATTTAGCGAGGTGTGGTTCAATTACTACAAGTTGTATATTGTTAGAAGCGTAACTCCAGCGAAAATAATTTTTGAATAAAGTGATAACAAAAAACACAAAATTACCGTTATCTCAAAAACGTAACCATACAAAAAATTAAAAAAAAAAAAAATTGTTCTGAGCTCAGCAGGCCCATACGTATACTCCCCCATAACTGAAATTCTTCGTATTTTTTGTTTTTTGATTTATTTATAGCATAGTGAATTCTACATTAATGAAATGTTTAAACAGCGTGCCTTTTGATTATCGGTATTTTACATTAATGAAATGTATAAACAATGTACCTTATGTACTAGTCAGCGCCAAAGATACTAAAAAAACAAATGTACTACTTTTAGTTTTATTACTATAGCGTTTTCAAGTCAAATTAAACCTTTTTCAAATGAAAATTTTAAATTGAAAAAGGTTTAATTTAACCAGAAAATGCTATATATATAAGTGAAGTATTTAATTCCTATTTGTTGTTCTTTTGTTAATTAATTAATGTTATGCGTTAAAAAAAAATTAAAGACTTTGAAAAGGAAAATGTAAAGAAAACCATCCCTCTTTTTAAAGTTCAATTTAGCCAGAAAATTCTATATATCGTCGTTTAAAGTGCATTTTCGCGTAGCGGACGGTGGTTGAATTTTAAAGGAGAGAATAAAAACTATTTCATTTCAAAACCGTTACTTACTTATTTCTCAATAGTTATACACTCCATGTTAATAAAAGAGATGTTTCAACTAGTTTATCGTTGGACATTCACACGAGGAATCGTTTCACTGCTCGTAGTTTGTCTTTAATCGACAAAACATATGATAAAAGTACTACTCGCTCACCACTATGAAACCCTAAAACTCGCTTATAATCGAGCTTACTAGCTTTTTTCCACATTCTAGCCCTACTTATCTCACGTCCATCGTTGTCGGTTGAACAACTGCCTAATTATAGTGTAACATTACAAAACAAACATTTTAATCAACGATTGTAGACAATTGACGTGGCCCACGGTTTTATTTTAGTCTAGTCTATGCAAATGTTTATAATTCCCACGACTGTATCTATTTTATTATTTTTTGGTTTTTAGTACATTTATCTTAAACATTGCAATGTATGTATAACATAAAACCGTTTAACTTAAAAAGTTTTTTTATCTATTTTAATTTCTTACAATTATTCAAATTTATGCCCTATATTCTTTCTGACAGCGGACATTTTTTTTATTTGAATCACACAGAAGGCTACGTAATTTAATGCGGTTTTCAAAAACACATTCTGGTTAAAAATCTATTAATATTTGGATGAGCTCATCAAGTTTAAGTGAAATAAATTATACCCTAATAGGACTGGCATGGCTTAAAATTTCTAAAATATTTTAACAATTTCTGCTCTTGAAGGCGGTTTTATGATGGTGGACATGTTCTTTCGTTGTGCTTATTTGACGGCGTCTACGAGTCGTTCTTGCTCTGGTATGGGGACAGTGTCATTATCACTGTAAAGAGGTAAAAGAAGAGGAAAACGACTTAACGTATTAGAAAATATGGAGATTTACGAACAGAAGACATTCGTAGGTAAAATAATAAATGAACAAATAAACACCGCATCAGATATATTATTTGAGCCGCTTAAGCTATTATACCGAAAAGAGGACAGAAAACCTGAAACCGACATAAACAAAACAACCCACAAGAGGACAATAACGGACATTTACCTGCCTGTTTAATGAGGATACAAAAATAGATTTAGCTACCTAAACACAGACTCGCACGCACGCACGCATGCACGTCGCCCGAACGCACGAATACACGAACACATCACACGAACACGAAGTACGTGACCAAACGATGGAAGTTATAGTCCAACCATTGACCGACGGCGTCATATCTTTGAGTTACCTCACGCAATCGTTGAAAATCGACACCATTCACGCACGTAAACGCACGCATACCCAACGCAAGAATCAGTTGTTTTCCTTTGTTTACATTCTGCATTGTTTTTGGTTTGTTTGGAATGAGTTGAATAACAGCGTTACCATTGTACAGCAAAGTATACATGCAGTTTTTGATTTCGTAGTAACTTGTGTTTGGTTTCGTAGTAATTTTTCTTGAAAATCGTATTATTCATAGAATTTATTAATAAATAAATTTTTAAATTGAAAATGTTGTATCATGATAATTTAAAACCAAATATTAATTGCAGTTTTGTTTACTTCTGACTCCGTGCTTCTACATTTTCTACTACTATTTCTTAAAGGCTTTTAACCCTTCTGTTACATTTAGGTCATTTGATGACCTTTTTTTGCTTAATTTTCTCATAAATGCTAATATGAACAAAATTTTAGAATTTCCCTCAATGTATTTCTGCATTGAGGAAAATCCTTTCGCAAAAGCATAAAAAGAAGGATTTTGCATTATCAAACAAGTGGTAACATCAAGAGTTACGTGTGCGCCCCTTCAGGTCATTCAGTGACCGTCAGTGTTATTTTGTGCGCTAAAGCTGATTTTTATTAAATTCGTATAAAAATGAAAGAGTGAAAACTTCGGTAAGTATTTTAGCTCCAATATTTTATTATTTGTGATATATTTGCAGATTAATATATGTATGGTTTAGAGCCAAATCGCCTGACACAAAGCCAAATAGAGTATATCATTGATAATGATGTGGATGTTGATGAGTGTAGTGAAGTTGAGGGCGAAGACAATATAATCGATTAGTTTGAGCCCGATGGTTCTTCTTACGAATATGCAGGAAGTGATAACGACGAATTAATTGACCTTGTATTGGAAAATGAAGGTAGTACCCACTCCCGTGTATTATTCCACAGATAGAAATATTGAGTGGCCGATTAGGCAGAATAGTGGTAGGACCACAATAGAAAATATAATTTACCGAAACAGCTTCTATAATTCTACAAAATCAGAAGTGCATACAACTGGCCAACTTGTTGAAACATTTGCATACAAAAGACAAACATGGACAAAATCATACAGAGTTACCGTTTCCACAATCTTTGGTCTTGAACATAAAAATTACAAATATATTAAGTATATGCATTTAAATAAGTGTATAAACCGATAAATAATCAATTGAACTAATACATTTTGAAAATTTCCATTGAAATTATACTTCCATATCGATATATATGAAAAACACAGGTAAGGTCATTCCGTGACCTTAATGTCACATGCGTAAGTTTTTTTTGAATGTAACAGAAGGGTTAAGAATATGTACATTAGGCATATAAGAAATTTTGACGAAAAATTTGGCATACCACCACGTGGTGGCAAATATTGTACAAGTAATGAATATCACTTTTTTAGGTGATTTCGGTTCAAAAACGTTCCGCGCAAAAATGGATTTCTAAAAAAAGTCAGATTTTTTTTTAATTTTTTTTAATATTTTTATTTTTACATTTTTGTCAATTGTTATATGAAATAAGTTTTAAGTTTAAAGTATATGATGATTTACACAATGGTAAAATGTCTTGCACAATTTTAATTGCACGCTCTGCGCAGATGTACAAAACTTTTTTTGTTTTTTTCAGCAGTTCTGATAAAAAAGTAATTTCGTTTTGCGCGGAAACTTTATTGCAATTTCGCAAAAAAAAAAAAAAATAATGGGGTTCATACTTTTTTATGCTCTATTCGACTATAGTATGCCGTTTTTCGTATTTGCAAAAATTGTAAAAAGTTATATGCCTAATGTACATAGGTATGTGCACTAAGAAATCTAATTTTTGCAATTAATAAAATGCAGCAATTATATACAAATACTGTTTTTGTTTTAATTTTTGGTAATAATATTCACCGCGATTATTTTTTAATTTATGTATTGCATATGTACGTATTTCGGTCTTTTTGTTGTTTATGCTTGTTGTCAAATTCACGAGTCTTGCCGGCTCGCCGAGTATTATTCACCTGACAGCATTTAAAAATTTGCTATCTGGGGTAATTTTGCTAAATTGAACAGTCAAAAATATTCACAATAGTCAAATGTATTAAATGCAACAGTCAAAAATATCCACAATAGTCAAATTTAGTAAAGAAAACACAGCAGGAAAAACTTAATTTTCTTCTATTTAAATTTTTATCTCCATATAAAAACAAATAAAAACGATTGATACAATATGTAGTAAAATTTAGTAAAAACAAGTAAGGAAGCCTAAGTTCGAGTGGAATCGAACATTAGATACTCAGCTGTATGCTTTCATTGTTTGTTTGCGTTTGTTCGATATAGGGTGTATTTTATATAAAGCGATTGCCGCATAAAGTGGGCGTAGCCACGCCCATTTTCAACATTTTTATCAGTCATCCAACTAAGCATATGAATATTATTCTTTGTGCAAAATTTCATTCCTTTATGACTTCTAGTTACAAAGAAGTCTTGTTACAAATTCCCAAAGGGTGTTCCAGAAATATCTTTGTTAAAAAGTAGGCGTGGTCATAAACCGATTTCAATAAATTTTTGCGTGTCTATTAACACAAGTTATAAAAGTGTATAAACCAAGTTTCGTCATAATATCTCAATTATTTGTCGAGTTATGGGCTCCGAAATCTCGTTGATTCCTTTGTCTGAAAAGAGGCGGTGCCACGCCCATTTTCCGAAATTTTTCTATTTTTTGGTTCCGATCTATTGTAGAACTCATGCGACAAAATTTCAATGAATTATCTTTATATTTGACAAAGATATCGCTTAAAATGTTTTTATTAGGCCACTTTATGATACCCATATATAAAAGTGGGCGTGGTCGTCAACCAATTTCGCTAAAATTTTGAACATGTATTACTAGAAGTAGTGAAAGTGTATAAACCACGTTTCGTCATAATATATCGATTATTTGTCGAGTTATGGGCTCAGAAATCTCGTATATTCCTGCTTCTAAAAGGAGGCGGTGCCACGCCCATTTTCCAAAATGTTTGTATTTTTTTTGTTTTACGTCCATAGTTGGACACCTTCCATAAAATTTCAATGATATATCTTTATATTTGATAGAGATATCGCTTAAAATGCTTTTATTAGGTCAATTTATAATACCCATGTATAAAAGTGGGCGTGGTCGTCAACCGATTTTGCCAATTTTTCGTCCAAACATTTGCCTAAGTAAGTATATCACGCCTACCAAATTTCATCGATATATCTTCAACGGTTTCTGAGTTATGACTCATAAAACTTTCAATGTTTGCCCCTTAATAAGTGGGCGTGGAACCGCCCATTTTCCAAAATTTCACCATATTTCTTCATAAGGGCCTGAGCTCAATACGTGTGTAAAATTTTATCAGTCTAGCTCTATTAGTGACTGAGATACAAAATTTCCGATTTTTACCATATAGGGGAGGTGGGCGTGGTCATGGTCCGATTTCGCCCATTTTCAATACCATCCGTTCCTGTCTTGATACCAACTTACATTTCAAATTTCAACAAAATATCTCAATTTTTGCGCGAGTTATCGTGCTCACAGACGGACAGACGGACGGACATGGCTCAATCGATTTCTCTTTTCACCCTGATCATTTTGATATATATAAGTCTATATCTATCTCGATTATTTCATTCTGTTACAATCCACCGTTAGGAAATCAAAACGATAATACTCTGTGTACTAGTACAGCTGAGTATAAAAACGCCAAAAAACCTTCATTTTCGCTATTTACATTTTTATTTCCGTGTAAAAAAACGATTGCGGCAATAGTCAAATTTAGTAAAAGAACGCAAGAAAAAACTTAAATTTTTTATTACATTTTTATCTCCATATTAAAAAAAAAATACACTTATGTTAACATAATTTTATAATCGGCAACATTCGGAATAGTTATTGAGGTACTTTGGGAGCATATTGAAAGATTCCTACTAATTTACTACAAAATGATCGCTCCGGCAACCCTGTTGCAAAGAGAGCAATCAGCTGACACGTTATTACGTGAAAAATCAAACTGAGCTAGGTTTCTACGATACGTGCGTCAAGAGAGCCGTCGTCATGCGTTGGTGATTGGGCATTTACACTACAACTCCATAAGACAGGTTGTGTCAGCTGACACGGGCTACGTGCGTGCGTCGTTGACTGGTTGGGCTATTAGTTACTATAAGTACTATTGTACTTACTCAAAATAACTCAGAACGAAAAAAGACACTGAAGATGGCGCATATTAGCCGAAACCGAAATCAAAACTTTTTCAAAAATCGCAAAAAATTAAAAATTTTGACATTGACCAGATGTCATTTAGCGAGGTGTGGTTCAATTACTACAAGTTGTATATTGTTAGAAGCGTAACTCCAGCGAAAATAATTTTTGAATAAAGTGATAACAAAAAACACAAAATTACCGTTATCTCAAAAACGTAACCATACAAAAAATTAAAAAAAAAAAAAAAATTGTTCTGAGCTCAGCAGGCCCATACGTATACTCCCCCATAACTGAAATTCTTCGTATTTTTTGTTTTTTGATTTATTTATAGCATAGTGAATTCTACATTAATGAAATGTTTAAACAGCGTGCCTTTTGATTATCGGTATTTTACATTAATGAAATGTATAAACAATGTACCTTATGTACTAGTCAGCGCCAAAGATACTAAAAAAACAAATGTACTACTTTTAGTTTTATTACTATAGCGTTTTCAAGTCAAATTAAACCTTTTTCAAATGAAAATTTTAAATTGAAAAAGGTTTAATTTAACCAGAAAATGCTATATATATAAGTGAAGTATTTAATTCCTATTTGTTGTTCTTTTGTTAATTAATTAATGTTATGCGTTAAAAAAAAATTAAAGACTTTGAAAAGGAAAATGTAAAGAAAACCATCCCTCTTTTTAAAGTTCAATTTAGCCAGAAAATTCTATATATCGTCGTTTAAAGTGCATTTTCGCGTAGCGGACGGTGGTTGAATTTTAAAGGAGAGAATAAAAACTATTTCATTTCAAAACCGTTACTTACTTATTTCTCAATAGTTATACACTCCATGTTAATAAAAGAGATGTTTCAACTAGTTTATCGTTGGACATTCACACGAGGAATCGTTTCACTGCTCGTAGTTTGTCTTTAATCGACAAAACATATGATAAAAGTACTACTCGCTCACCACTATGAAACCCTAAAACTCGCTTATAATCGAGCTTACTAGCTTTTTTCCACATTCTAGCCCTACTTATCTCACGTCCATCGTTGTCGGTTGAACAACTGCCTAATTATAGTGTAACATTACAAAACAAACATTTTAATCAACGATTGTAGACAATTGACGTGGCCCACGGTTTTATTTTAGTCTAGTCTATGCAAATGTTTATAATTCCCACGACTGTATCTATTTTATTATTTTTTGGTTTTTAGTACATTTATCTTAAACATTGCAATGTATGTATAACATAAAACCGTTTAACTTAAAAAGTTTTTTTATCTATTTTAATTTCTTACAATTATTCAAATTTATGCCCTATATTCTTTCTGACAGCGGACATTTTTTTTATTTGAATCACACAGAAGGCTACGTAATTTAATGCGGTTTTCAAAAACACATTCTGGTTAAAAATCTATTAATATTTGGATGAGCTCATCAAGTTTAAGTGAAATAAATTATACCCTAATAGGACTGGCATGGCTTAAAATTTCTAAAATATTTTAACAATTTCTGCTCTTGAAGGCGGTTTTATGATGGTGGACATGTTCTTTCGTTGTGCTTATTTGACGGCGTCTACGAGTCGTTCTTGCTCTGGTATGGGGACAGTGTCATTATCACTGTAAAGAGGTAAAAGAAGAGGAAAACGACTTAACGTATTAGAAAATATGGAGATTTACGAACAGAAGACATTCGTAGGTAAAATAATAAATGAACAAATAAACACCGCATCAGATATATTATTTGAGCCGCTTAAGCTATTATACCGAAAAGAGGACAGAAAACCTGAAACCGACATAAACAAAACAACCCACAAGAGGACAATAACGGACATTTACCTGCCTGTTTAATGAGGATACAAAAATAGATTTAGATACCTAAACACAGACTCGCACGCACGCACGCATGCACGAATACACGAACACATCACACGAACACGAAGTACGTGACCAAACGATGGAAGTTATAGTCCAACCATTGACCGACGGCGTCATATCTTTGAGTTACCTCACGCAATCGTTGAAAATCGACACCATTCACGCACGTAAACGCACGCATACCCAACGCAAGAATCAGTTGTTTTCCTTTGTTTACATTCTGCATTGTTTTTGGTTTGTTTGGAATGAGTTGAATAACAGCGTTACCATTGTACAGCAAAGTATACATGCAGTTTTTGATTTCGTAGTAACTTGTGTTTGGTTTCGTAGTAATTTTTCTTGAAAATCGTATTATTCATAGAATTTATTAATAAATAAATTTTTAAATTGAAAATGTTGTATCATGATAATTTAAAACCAAATATTAATTGCAGTTTTGTTTACTTCTGACTCCGTGCTTCTACATTTTCTACTACTATTTCTTAAAGGCTTTTAACCCTTCTGTTACATTTAGGTCATTTGATGACCTTTTTTTGCTTAATTTTCTCATAAATGCTAATATGAACAAAATTTTAGAATTTCCCTCAATGTATTTCTGCATTGAGGAAAATCCTTTCGCAAAAGCATAAAAAGAAGGATTTTGCATTATCAAACAAGTGGTAACATCAAGAGTTACGTGTGCGCCCCTTCAGGTCATTCAGTGACCGTCAGTGTTATTTTGTGCGCTAAAGCTGATTTTTATTAAATTCGTATAAAAATGAAAGAGTGAAAACTTCGGTAAGTATTTTAGCTCCAATATTTTATTATTTGTGATATATTTGCAGATTAATATATGTATGGTTTAGAGCCAAATCGCCTGACACAAAGCCAAATAGAGTATATCATTGATAATGATGTGGATGTTGATGAGTGTAGTGAAGTTGAGGGCGAAGACAATATAATCGATTAGTTTGAGCCCGATGGTTCTTCTTACGAATATGCAGGAAGTGATAACGACGAATTAATTGACCTTGTATTGGAAAATGAAGGTAGTACCCACTCCCGTGTATTATTCCACAGATAGAAATATTGAGTGGCCGATTAGGCAGAATAGTGGTAGGACCACAATAGAAAATATAATTTACCGAAACAGCTTCTATAATTCTACAAAATCAGAAGTGCATACAACTGGCCAACTTGTTGAAACATTTGCATACAAAAGACAAACATGGACAAAATCATACAGAGTTACCGTTTCCACAATCTTTGGTCTTGAACATAAAAATTACAAATATATTAAGTATATGCATTTAAATAAGTGTATAAACCGATAAATAATCAATTGAACTAATACATTTTGAAAATTTCCATTGAAATTATACTTCCATATCGATATATATGAAAAACACAGGTAAGGTCATTCCGTGACCTTAATGTCACATGCGTAAGTTTTTTTGAATGTAACAGAAGGGTTAAGAATATGTACATTAGGCATATAAGAAATTTTGACGAAAAATTTGGCATACCACCACGTGGTGGCAAATATTGTACAAGTAATGAATATCACTTTTTTAGGTGATTTCGGTTCAAAAACGTTCCGCGCAAAAATGGATTTCTAAAAAAAGTCAGATTTTTTTTTTAATTTTTTTTAATATTTTTATTTTTACATTTTTGTCAATTGTTATATGAAATAAGTTTTAAGTTTAAAGTATATGATGATTTACACAATGGTAAAATGTCTTGCACAATTTTAATTGCACGCTCTGCGCAGATGTACAAAACTTTTTTTGTTTTTTTCAGCAGTTCTGATAAAAAAGTAATTTCGTTTTGCGCGGAAACTTTATTGCAATTTCGCAAAAAAAAAAAAAAAATAATGGGGTTCATACTTTTTTATGCTCTATTCGACTATAGTATGCCGTTTTTCGTATTTGCAAAAATTGTAAAAAGTTATATGCCTAATGTACATAGGTATGTGCACTAAGAAATCTAATTTTTGCAATTAATAAAATGCAGCAATTATATACAAATACTGTTTTTGTTTTAATTTTTGGTAATAATATTCACCGCGATTATTTTTTAATTTATGTATTGCATATGTACGTATTTCGGTCTTTTTGTTGTTTATGCTTGTTGTCAAATTCACGAGTCTTGCCGGCTCGCCGAGTATTATTCACCTGACAGCTTTTAAAAATTTGCTATCTGGGGTAATTTTGCTAAATTGAACAGTCAAAAATATTCACAATAGTCAAATGTATTAAATGCAACAGTCAAAAATATCCACAATAGTCAAATTTAGTAAAGAAAACACAGCAGGAAAAACTTAATTTTCTTCTATTTAAATTTTTATCTCCATATAAAAACAAATAAAAACGATTGATACAATATGTAGTAAAATTTAGTAAAAACAAGTAAGGAAGCCTAAGTTCGAGTGGAATCGAACATTAGATACTCAGCTGTATGCTTTCATTGTTTGTTTGCGTTTGTTCGATATAGGGTGTATTTTATATAAAGCGATTGCCGCATAAAGTGGGCGTAGCCACGCCCATTTTCAACATTTTTATCAGTCATCCAACTAAGCATATGAATATTATTCTTTGTGCAAAATTTCATTCCTTTATGACTTCTAGTTACAAAGAAGTCTTGTTACAAATTCCCAAAGGGTGTTCCAGAAATATCTTTGTTAAAAAGTAGGCGTGGTCATAAACCGATTTCAATAAATTTTTGCGTGTCTATTAACACAAGTTATAAAAGTGTATAAACCAAGTTTCGTCATAATATCTCAATTATTTGTCGAGTTATGGGCTCCGAAATCTCGTTGATTCCTTTGTCTGAAAAGAGGCGGTGCCACGCCCATTTTCCGAAATTTTTCTATTTTTTCGTTCCGATCTATTGTAGAACTCATGCGACAAAATTTCAATGAATTATCTTTATATTTGACAAAGATATCGCTTAAAATGTTTTTATTAGGCCACTTTATGATACCCATATATAAAAGTGGGCGTGGTCGTCAACCAATTTCGCTAAAATTTTGAACATGTATTACTAGAAGTAGTGAAAGTGTATAAACCACGTTTCGTCATAATATATCGATTATTTGTCGAGTTATGGGCTCAGAAATCTCGTATATTCCTGCTTCTTAAAGGAGGCGGTGCCACGCCCATTTTCCAAAATTTTTGTATTTTTTTTGTTTTACGTCCATAGTTGGACACCTTCCATAAAATTTCAATGATATATCTTTATATTTGATAGAGATATCGCTTAAAATGCTTTTATTAGGTCAATTTATAATACCCATGTATAAAAGTGGGCGTGGTCGTCAACCAATTTTGCCAATTTTTCGTCCAAACATTTGCCTAAGTAAGTATATCACGCCTACCAAATTTCATCGATATATCTTCAACGGTTTCTGAGTTATGACTCATAAAACTTTCAATGTTTGCCCCTTAATAAGTGGGCGTGGAACCGCCCATTTTCCAAAATTTCACCATATTTCTTCATAAGGGCCTGAGCTCAATACGTGTGTAAAATTTTATCAGTCTAGCTCTATTAGTGACTGAGATACAAAATTTCCGATTTTTACCATATAGGGGAGGTGGGCGTGGTCATGGTCCGATTTCGCCCATTTTCAATACCATCCGTTCCTGTCTTGATACCAACTTACATTTCAAATTTCAACAAAATATCTCAATTTTTGCGCGAGTTATCGTGCTCACAGACGGACAGACGGACGGACATGGCTCAATCGATTTCTCTTTTCACCCTGATCATTTTGATATATATAAGTCTATATCTATCTCGATTATTTCATTCTGTTACAATCCACCGTTAGGAAATCAAAACGATAATACTCTGTGTACTAGTACAGCTGAGTATAAAAACGCCAAAAAACCTTCATTTTCGCTATTTACATTTTTATTTCCGTGTAAAAAAACGATTGCGGCAATAGTCAAATTTAGTAAAAGAACGCAAGAAAAAACTTAAATTTTTTATTACATTTTTATCTCCATATTAAAAAAAAAATACACTTATGTTAACATAATTTTATAATCGGCAACATTCGGAATAGTTATTGAGGTACTTTGGGAGCATATTGAAAGATTCCTACTAATTTACTACAAAATGATCGCTCCGGCAACCCTGTTGCAAAGAGAGCAATCAGCTGACACGTTATTACGTGAAAAATCAAACTGAGCTAGGTTTCTACGATACGTGCGTCAAGAGAGCCGTCGTCATGCGTTGGTGATTGGGCATTTACACTACAACTCCATAAGACAGGTTGTGTCAGCTGACACGGGCTACGTGCGTGCGTCGTTGACTGGTTGGGCTATTAGTTACTATAAGTACTATTGTACTTACTCAAAATAACTCAGAACGAAAAAAGACACTGAAGATGGCGCATATTAGCCGAAACCGAAATCAAAACTTTTTCAAAAATCGCAAAAAATTAAAAATTTTGACATTGACCAGATGTCATTTAGCGAGGTGTGGTTCAATTACTACAAGTTGTATATTGTTAGAAGCGTAACTCCAGCGAAAATAATTTTTGAATAAAGTGATAACAAAAAACACAAAATTACCGTTATCTCAAAAACGTAACCATACAAAAAATTAAAAAAAAAAAAAATTGTTCTGAGCTCAGCAGGCCCATACGTATACTCCCCCATAACTGAAATTCTTCGTATTTTTTGTTTTTTGATTTATTTATAGCATAGTGAATTCTACATTAATGAAATGTTTAAACAGCGTGCCTTTTGATTATCGGTATTTTACATTAATGAAATGTATAAACAATGTACCTTATGTACTAGTCAGCGCCAAAGATACTAAAAAAACAAATGTACTACTTTTAGTTTTATTACTATAGCGTTTTCAAGTCAAATTAAACCTTTTTCAAATGAAAATTTTAAATTGAAAAAGGTTTAATTTAACCAGAAAATGCTATATATATAAGTGAAGTATTTAATTCCTATTTGTTGTTCTTTTGTTAATTAATTAATGTTATGCGTTAAAAAAAAATTAAAGACTTTGAAAAGGAAAATGTAAAGAAAACCATCCCTCTTTTTAAAGTTCAATTTAGCCAGAAAATTCTATATATCGTCGTTTAAAGTGCATTTTCGCGTAGCGGACGGTGGTTGAATTTTAAAGGAGAGAATAAAAACTATTTCATTTCAAAACCGTTACTTACTTATTTCTGCGTACAAACTTAAATTTAGATAGTTACGTAGATCAGTTTGTTAGCTAAAATATCAACTTAGTGTAAAAAAAGAAACAAATTGAATTATTAGGACTCCTTTTTATACTCAGCTGTACTAGTACACAGAGTATTATTGTTTTAATCACATAACGGTGGATTGTAACAAACATTGAAAGCTTTATGAGTCATAACTCAGAAACTGTTGAAGATATATCGATGAAATTTGGTACGCATGATATACTTACTTAGGCAAATGTTTGGACGAAAAATTTTCAAAATCGGTTGACGGCCACGCCCACTTTTATATATGGGTATTATAAAGTGACCTAATAAAAACATTTTAAGCGATATCTCTGTCAAATATAAAGATATATCATTGAAATTTTATGCCAGGAGTCCACCTGCGGACATACAACGAAAAACACAAAAATTTTGGAAAATGGGCGTGGCACCGCCTCTTTTTAGAAGCTGGAATATACGAGATTTATGAGCCCATAACTCGACAAATAATTGATATATAATGACGAAACTTGGTGTGTACACTTTTATTACTTGTGGTAATACATGCTGAAAATTTTAGCGAAATCGGTTGACGACCACGCCCACTTCTATATATGGGTGTTATAAAGTGGCCTAATAAAAACATTTTAAGCGATATCTTTGTCAAATATAAAGATAATTCATTGAAATTTTGTGGAAAGTGTTCCACAATAGACCGGAAACAAAAAATAGACAAATTTTTGAAAATGGGCGTGGCACCGCCTCTTTTTAGACAAAGGAATATACGAGATTTCTTAGCCTATAACTCGACAAATAATTGAGATATTATGACGAAACTTGGTTTATACACTTTTATAACTTGTGTTAATAGACACGCAAAAATTTATTGAAATCGGTTTATGACCACGCCTACTTTTTAACAAAGATATTTCTGGAACACCCTTTAGGAATTTGTAACGTGACATCTTTGTAACTAGAAGTCATAAAGGAATGAAATTTTGCACAAAGCATAATATTCATATGCTTAGTTGGATGAATGATAAAAATTTTGAAAATGGGCGCGGCTACGCCCACTTTATGCAGCACTTGCTTTATATAAAGTACCTACACCGTGTTTCCATCAAACGCAAACAAACAATGAAAGCATACAGCTGAGTATCTAATGTTCGATTCCACTCGAACTTAGGCTTCCTTACTTGTTTTCATGTGCGGTTGTTTTGGCACAAAAATCACGCACATGCGGTTATGAAAGGCAAAATGTTCAATATAATTCTTTTTTTAGTATTTAATCAAGAAAAAAAAGTAACAAAACTTATACATATATTACATTTTAAGCTAAAACGCAAAAATGCACTTTATACGACGATATATATGTGAAGTATATAATTCCTATTTGTTGTCCTTTTGTTATTTAATTATTGTACATATGTATAAAATATTTATGTATGTTTGTAATTGAGGCCCCATTGCTTGCTTGTTTTTACAGGCGCAAGATGGCTGTTATTTCCGGTCACAACAACTTCCTTCCGTTGCATCCCAAACGAATTTCAAATTTCACTCTCCATAAAATCTGCGTATCGCCGCCTAAGAAGTTAACTTCAAAAATCGACAGCTCTAAATCAAAGTCAATGATGGAATGCAATCAGACTTTTAGATAATACAGCAAAGAAAATTACATAAATGGTTATGCTTCACACATAGGCTTGTCCAGTCAAGATAATTTATGCTAGGTCCGCCACTGCTAACCCGGTGCTCTGATGTGAGGGAAAGAAAAGGGAAAATGAAAGGAAATTGGCGGGGAAGGGAGTGTGAGTGGAAGAGAGGGTAGGAGTTGAAGAAAGAGTAGAGGAAGAGGCAGAGAAAAATAAAGAGAAAGGTAGAGGGAAAAACTTATTGTCACATAAAGCTATCATTCGTCATTGCGAAGCGGGACGGGTATTTGCTAGCAAATGTATATATGGAAAAAAAGTATGGTGAAAAATAACACAGTCCAACAAATTTACAAAAATTTTACTCAACACGGACAAACGCTATTAATTATGAAAGAGGATGTCCCCCAAACCAACTTTGCCGAACAGAGTACTAGTCCAGAGGGTCTGAGTTTTTTTAGAGGGGGTTAAAGTCTTAGGTGCAATTACATTATCGAAAATATCATATAAAAAATTACCTCAAATTAAGTTTTTTTAGCTTGGACTTCTTCTACAGAATCTAATGAGCAATTTCTCTGTGGAAGCGTTTAACCCTCTAACTCCAACGAAAATGGCTCTTTTTAACCCTTTTTGGAGATACGTGGAGAGAATATCAATTAAAAAAATTCAGATAGAGGGTTAAAATGTTCTAGAAAATTATTCGCCATAAAATTTCAGTATGGGTCCCCTCAGACAAAATCTTTGTATGTACAAATAAAGCAAAAGACCACAGGATATAATATTCACAAATTACGCCATAAAATATGCAACACATTTTATATGTACACTAGCTGACCCGGCAAACTTCGTTCTGCCCAAAATAGATTTTTTATTAATTTCATTTCAGAAATTGTTATTACACCGGTATTATTTTTAATAGAAAATTAATGATTTTTTACTACTTCATTGTGTATACAACTTCAAAAATATATAATTTTAGTATTCAGTTTAAGGCTGCACGATACACAAAATTTTTAGTTTTCTGTTCCGGATATTTATTTTCACTGAGTATTGGCTATTTTAACTAAGTAAGAGTATTGATATAGTATACCTCCATAATGGTTTTCAGGCCCCTCCTCCAACCCTTTTAGATATATTCAGCCTCAAAAGTTTAGTACGTATGGGAGGCGCAATGCCCCATTTTTCGATAAATCTTTTTTTTTTTTTGGGTGAACATGGTATTGATATCGTATATCTGCATAGTGATTTCTATGAACATGCCATGAACGCTTTTAGGGATATTTAGCCTTAAAACTTAATAACGCATGGGAGGTGCCACGCCCCCTTTTCCCAAAACTACTGTTTTTTCATAAGCATGCTATTGATATCGTTAATCTCCTGATCAATTTTCAGGTCCCTGACTTAAATCCTTTTAAAGATATTCAGCTTAAAAAATTAAGTGTTGTTGGGAGGTGCCACGCCCCCTTTTCGTATAACTCCTATTATTTTGCGTTAATATGAAATAGTTATCGTTTATCTCCACACCAATTTCCAAGTCCCTAGCGTAAACAATTTTTGAGATATTCAGCATGAAAAATTAAGTTTGTATGGGAGGTGCCACGCCCCTTTTTCCGATAACCCCCACTTTTTTGCGTGGTAATGGTTTTGATATCACCTACCTCTATACCAATTTCAGCTCCCTACTTTGAACTGTTTTAGAGATAATCAGCTTTAAAAATTAAGGTTGTATGGGAGGTGCCACGCCCCCTTTTCTAATAACCCCCACTTTTCTGAGTGAGAAGGGTTTTGATATCACCTATCTCTATACCAATTTTCAGCTCCCTACCTTAAACTGTTTTAGAGATAATCAGCTTTAAAAATTAAAGTTGTATGGGAGGTGCCACGCCCCCTTTTCTGATAACCCCCAATTTTCTGAGTGAGAAGGGTTTTGATATCACCTACCTCTATACCAATTTTCAGCTCCCTACCTTAAACTGTTTTGGAGATAATCAGCTTTAAAAATTAAAGTTGTATGGGAGGTGCCACGCCCCCTTTTCTGATAACCCCCACTTTTCTGAGTGAGAAGGGGTTTGATATCACCTGCCTCTATACCAATTTTCAGCTCCCTACCTTGAACTGTTTTAGAGATAATCAGCTTTAAAAATTAAGGTTGTATGGGAGGTGCCACGCCCCCTTTTCTGATAACCCCCACTTTTCTGAGTGAGAAGGGTTTTGATATCACCTACCTCTATACCAATTTTCAGCTCCCTACCTTGAACTGTTTTAGAGATAATCAGCTTTAAAAATTAAGGTTGTATGGGAGGTGCCACGCCCCCCTAACATTTTTAAATTTTTTCTTCGACTAAACCTTCGCGAGGTAACAACAAACAAACCCACCTAAGGAAGTATTTGATTTGGTTCAGCCGTTTTCAAGTTTTAGCGTTTCAATTAAATACCAAATCATTTTTATATATATAGATATATACATTAGATGCATTTTTTGCAGTAGATCCTCCGGCACCGGAATATGAGAATAGGTTGTTGTAAGTAAATAAATTGATAAAAAAAATTAACTTTTGCAAAAACTGAATGGAGCTACACAAAAAACAGCGCAATTTTCGAGAATTTCAACGTGAATTTAGGTTTATGTACGAAAAGTTAGGATTTTGCACAAAAAAAATCTAACCGTACGTAGAAATAACCGCTAAAACGAGTGGCGTATTCAGTTTTTTGTTAAACTCCCCAGGGAAGGTAATATCGCGGCCTGATCATTTTCTTTTTTTCTTACAAATATTCAAATTTATGCCCTATATTCTTTCTGACAGCGGACATTTTTTTTTATTTGAATCACACAGAAGGCTGCGTAATTTATTGCGGTTTTCAAAAACACATTCTGGTTAAAAATCTATTAATATTTGGATGAGCTCATCAAGTTTAAGTGAAATAAATTATACCCTAATAGGACTGACATGGCTTAAAATTTCTAAAATATTTTAACAATTTCTGCTCTTGAAGGCGGTTTTATGATGGTGGACATGTTCTTTCGTTGTGCTTATTTGACGGCGTCTACGAGTCGTTCTTGCTCTGGTATGGGGACAGTGTCATTATCACTGTAAAGAGGTAAAAGAAGAGGAAAACGACTTAACGTATTAGAAAATATTGAGATTTACAAACAGAAGAAATTCGTAGGTAAAATAATAAATGAACAAATAAACACCGCATCAGATATATTATTTGAACCGCTTAAGCTATTATACCGAAAAGAGGACAGAAAACCTGAAACCGACATAAACAAAACAACCCACAAGAGGACAATAACGGACATTTACCTGCCTGTTTAATGAGGATACAAAAATAGATTTAGATACCTAAACACAGACTCGCACGCATGCACGTCGCCCGAACGCACGAATACACGAACACATCACACGAACACGAAGTACGTGACCAAACGATGGAAGTTAGTTACTATAAGTACTATTGTACTTACTCAAAATAACTCAGAACGAAAAAAGACACTGAAGATGGCGCATATTAGCCGAAACCGGTTTGTCTCCAAACCAAACTTGACAAGGGATGACGGAAGATCGTTCCACAATACATCATATTTTAATAGTCTTTCGGATGAGCTAATGCCTGTGGTTATAGCATTTATACCTTGAGCGAAAAAAACTGTGGATGTAGTAATAACAAAAAAACACGAAATTGCCGTTATCTCAAAAACATAAACTGTTAGGGAAGAAGTTCTTACGTATTCAAATATTATGCGCCAATTTGAGACAGAGACTATAAAAAAATCAAAGGAAACAGGCAGCTTTGTCTATTTTGTCGAGCAATGTAATTGGTCCAAAATCCAAATGTATGTTTAGCGTTATAATCACCTGCTGCAAGAAATATTGGGCCCAACTTGGAAACTAATTCAGTAAATTGGGATTCTGTTATATTGAAGCGAGGAGGACAGTATATTGCAGTTACAGTGAGCCCACTAGAGCTATCTTCTACGTGCACTGATGTTGAGTGTATATAATTCCTGCAATAATCTCCGTTTTCTAATAAGTATTCCGGTTCCACCTCTAGCTTTACCTTCGGGGTGCTTGGTGTCGTAGAACGCAAAGCCGTCAATACTAAAATTACTAAAGGCCGTCAAATGAGTTTAAGAGACTAGCGTTATGTTTATCTGCTGTCTTTCTAGAAATATTTGGAGTTCATTCCGGTGTTGGCTTAGGTCGCTAGCATGCCAAAAATCTATATTGAGTGAATTCATGGTCTTGTTAAGATTGTATATAATAGGAGGTTTTGGTTCCTAATTAATTCTTGCATCATATTTTTCTTTGATTTCATACGATCTTGCATCATTTGCACAAAACTGTTTAAGGTTTTTTATAAGTTTGTAAGTGGAGTGGGAGTCTCCTGCGTTTCAGGCTCCTCTATACCTCAAAGGGCTTGGGAATATGTCCTGAAATGGTTCTGGCGAACATTATTATTGACCGTATTTGGAACATTTTAAGGTTTTGGAACTAGTTGAGTCTTTGGGATCAAGGCGGCGCAAGTGGTTTTCTTAGTACCCTTTTCCTTTAAGGAAGTATACAATGAGCAGCCTCTGTAATTTGCAGTGTGATTTTCTCCGCAATTACTACATTTCTTTAATTTTGAGTTGTCTCTTGGTTTCACACAATCCTTGGAGGTATGTAAATCCCCACATATAACGTAAACACTAGGCAAGGTACAGTACCGCTTAGTGTGCCCAAACCCCTGACAGTTGTGGCATTGTACAGGGCCCGACCGTTTGTGTGGTTCTTCCAACGAGATAAGACGGTGTAGAAGGTACCGCAGGTTGTATATGGGATGTAAATCTCCCTTCTTTAAGAGTTGGAGCTCTGGATATATTTCTACTCGAAACATTGGCTGTCGTATGTTCGATTAATTTTTTATATTGTCTACATATCGTACTTTAAACCCTTTTTCTTTTAGAGCATTCTCAATTTCAGTTGGACTTACGGAACTTTCTATTCCTTTCAACACAAGACAACACAAGCCGCGGCTACTCTTCAGTTGGAATGTATATAAAGACTTTTTGTTTTTTTTTCGTTGGTTACTTTACGGAAGTATTCCTCACCGAATGTTTGGACTTTGACGTCCTGGATACTTCCCTTTTTAATTATTTTCCCCTATCAAAGATATCAATTTGTTTACAAGTAAGCCAGAACTTGTTTCTCTCAGGTTTGGAATTTTATCCGGTATTTAAGGAGTCTTATCAAAATTTTGCGCAAGGAGCCTAAATTTCTTATTAGCTAATGCTACTTGTGGTGCATCTTTTGGTGGTTCTTCCACCGTGGAAAGTTTTAAAAGCTTATTAGGTTTACCACTTTTTCCGTGGACCACTTTCTTTTTACTAATATATAGCGGTCTTTTCCGGTCTGAACCTTTTCGCCTACTTTTAGCATTTCACTACTCGTTTTAGAGTTAGATGCAGCTGTTGCGCTATTTGGATTCCCTGAAGATTGGGATAGAGAAAATTGTGGAATATTTCCTGGAATAGCGGGAGAGCAGGATCGTGCTCTTTTTCGTCTATTTTATCTGTAGGTACCTTTATGTTGGCTTCATTGTCGCTGCACCTCAGTGTGAAACACCCATTGTTCCTCAATCTGTTAATGTTAGAGTGAGTGCCTGTATCACTAATGTATTTTATTTTATTTTAATTTATTTTATTTTTATTATTATTTTATTTTACTTTATTTCATTTTATTTTATTTAGTTTTAATTGAAAGGGGATGTCTCCCAAACCAACTTTGCCGAACAGAGTACTAGTCCAGAGGGTCTGAGTTTTTTTAGAGGGGGTTAAAGTCTTAGGTGCAATTACATTATCGAAAATATCGTATACAAAATTACCTCAAATTAAGTTTTTTAGCTTGGACTTCTTCTACAGAATCTAATGAGCAATTTCTCTGTGGAAGCGTTTAACCCTCTAACTCCCACGAAAATGGCTCTTTTTAACCCTTTTTGGAGATACGTGGAGAGAATATCAATTAAAAAAATTCAGATAGAGGGTTAAAATGTTCTAGAAAATTATTCGCCATAAAATTTCAGTATGGGTCCCCTCAGACAAAATCTTTGTATGTACAAATAAAGCAAAAGACCACAGGATATAATATTCACAAATTACGCCATAAAATATGCAACACATTTTATATGTACATATATACATTAGATGCATTTTTTGCAGTAGATCCTCCGGCACCGGAATATGAGAATAGGTTGTTGTAAGTAAATAAATTGATAAAAAAAAATTAACTTTTGCAAAAACTGAATGGAGCTACACAAAAAACAGCGCAATTTTCGAGAATTTCAACGTGAATTTAGGTTTATGTACGAAAAGTTAGGATTTTGCACAAAAAAAAAATCTAACCGTACGTAGAAATAACCGCTAAAACGAGTGGCGTATTCAGTTTTTTGTTAAACTCCCCAGGGAAGGTAATATCGCGGCCTGATCATTTTCTTTTTTTCTTACAAATATTCAAATTTATGCCCTATATTCTTTCTGACAGCGGACATTTTTTTTATTTGAATCACACAGAAGGCTGCGTAATTTAATGCGGTTTTCAAAAACACATTCTGGTTAAAAATCTATTAATATTTGGATGAGCTCGTCAAGTTTAAGTGAAATAAATTATACCCTAATAGGACTGACATGGCTTAAAAATTCTAAAATATTTTAACAATTTCTGCTCTTGAAGGCGGTTTTATGATGGTGGACATGTTCTTTCGTTGTGCTTATTTGACGGCGTCTACGAGTCGTTCTTGCTCTGGTATGGGGACAGTGTCATTATCACTGTAAAGTGGTAAAAGAAGAGGAAAACGACTTAACGTATTAGAAAATATGGAGATTTACAAACAGAAGACATTCGTAGGTAAAATAATAAATAAACACCGCATCAGATATATTATTTGAACCGCTTAAGCTATTATACCGAAAAGAGGACAGAAAACCTGAAACCGACATAAACAAAACAACCCACAAGAGGACAATAACGGACATTTACCTGCCTGTTTAATGAGGATACAAAAATAGATTTAGATACCTAAACACAGACTCGCACGCACGCACGCATGCACGTCGCCCGAATGCACGAATACACGAACACATCACACGAACACGAAGTACGTGACCAAACGATGGAAGTTAGTTACTATAAGTACTATTGTACTTACTCAAAATAACTCAGAACGAAAAAAGACACTGAAGATGGCGCATATTAGCCGAAACCGGTTTGTCTCCAAACCAAACTTGACAAGGGATGACGGAAGATCGTTCCACAATACATCATATTTTAATAGTCTTTCGAATGAGCTAATGCCTGTGGTTATAGCATTTATACCTTGAGCGAAAAAAATTGTGGATGTAGTAATAACAAAAAAACACGAAATTGCCGTTATCTCAAAAACAAAAACTGTTAGGGAAGAAGTTCTGACGTATTCAAATATTACGCGCCAATTTGAGACAGAGACTATAAAAAAATCAAAGGAAACAGGCAGCTTTGTCTATTTTGTCGAGCAATGTAATTGGTCCAAAATCCAAATGTATGTTTAGCGTTATAATCACCTGCTGCAAGAAATATTGGGCCCAACTTGGAAACTAATTCAGTAAATTGGGATTCTGTTATATTGAAGCGAGGAGGACAGTATATTGCAGTTACAGTGAGCCCACTAGAGCTATCTTCTACGTGCACTGATGTTGAGTGTATATAATTCCTGCAATAATCTCCGTTTTCTAATAAGTATTCCGGTTCCACCTCTAGCTTTACCTTCGGGGTGCTTGGTGTCGTAGAACGCAAAGCCGTCTACTAAAATTATTAAAGGCCGTCAAATGAGTTTAAGAGACTAGCGTTATGTTTATCTGCTGTCTTTCTAGAAATATCTGGAGTTCATTCCGGTGTTGGCTTAGGTCGTTAGCATTCCAAAAATCTATATTGATTGAATTCATGGTCTTGTTAAGATTGTTTATAATAGGAGGTTTTGGTTCCAAATTAGTTCTTGCATCATATTTTTCATTGATTTCATATGATCTTGCATCATTTGCACAAAACTGTTTAAGGTTTTTTATAAGTTTGTAAGTGGAGTGGGAGTCTTATCTGTAGGTACCTTTATGTTGGCTTCATTGTCGCTGCACCTCAGTGTGAAACACCCATTGTTCCTCAATCTGTTAATGTTAGAGTGAGTGCCTGTATCACTAATGTATTTTATTTTATTTTAATTTATTTTATTTTTATTATTATTTTATTTTACGTTATTTCATTTTATTTTATTTAGTTTTAATTGAAAGGGGATGTCTCCCAAACCAACTTTGCCGAACAGAGTACTAGTCCAGAGGGTCTGAGTTTTTTTAGAGGGGGTTAAAGTCTTAGGTGCAATTACATTATCGAAAATATCGTATACAAAATTACCTCAAATTAAGTTTTTTAGCTTGGACTTCTTCTACAGAATCTAATGAGCAATTTCTCTGTGGAAGCGTTTAACCCTCTAACTCCCACGAAAATGGCTCTTTTTAACCCTTTTTGGAGATACGTGGAGAGAATATCAATTAAAAAAATTCAGATAGAGGGTTAAAATGTTCTAGAAAATTATTCGCCATAAAATTTCAGTATGGGTCCCCTCAGACAAAATCTTTGTATGTACAAATAAAGCAAAAGACCACAGGATATAATATTCACAAATTACGCCATAAAATATGCAACACATTTTATATGTACATATATACATTAGATGCATTTTTTGCAGTAGATCCTCCGGCACCGGAATATGAGAATAGGTTGTTGTAAGTAAATAAATTGATAAAAAAAAATTAACTTTTGCAAAAACTGAATGGAGCTACACAAAAAACAGCGCAATTTTCGAGAATTTCAACGTGAATTTAGGTTTATGTACGAAAAGTTAGGATTTTGCACAAAAAAAAATCTAACCGTACGTAGAAATAACCGCTAAAACGAGTGGCGTATTCAGTTTTTTGTTAAACTCCCCAGGGAAGGTAATATCGCGGCCTGATCATTTTCTTTTTTTCTTACAAATATTCAAATTTATGCCCTATATTCTTTCTGACAGCGGACATTTTTTTTATTTGAATCACACAGAAGGCTGCGTAATTTAATGCGGTTTTCAAAAACACATTCTGGTTAAAAATCTATTAATATTTGGATGAGCTCGTCAAGTTTAAGTGAAATAAATTATACACTAATAGGACTGACATGGCTTAAAAATTCTAAAATATTTTAACAATTTCTGCTCTTGAAGGCGGTTTTATGATGGTGGACATGTTCTTTCGTTGTGCTTATTTGACGGCGTCTACGAGTCGTTCTTGCTCTGGTATGGGGACAGTGTCATTATCACTGTAAAGTGGTAAAAGAAGAGGAAAACGACTTAACGTATTAGAAAATATGGAGATTTACAAACAGAAGACATACGTAGGTAAAATAATAAATAAACACCGCATCAGATATATTATTTGAACCGCTTAAGCTATTATACCGAAAAGAGGACAGAAAACCTGAAACCGACATAAACAAAACAACCCACAAGAGGACAATAACGGACATTTACCTGCCTGTTTAATGAGGATACAAAAATAGATTTAGATACCTAAACACAGACTCGCACGCACGCACGCATGCACGTCGCCCGAACGCACGAATACACGAACACATCACACGAACACGAAGTACGTGACCAAACGATGGAAGTTAGTTACTATAAGTACTATTGTACTTACTCAAAATAACTCAGACACTGAAGATGGCGCATATTAGCCGAAACCGGTTTGTCTCCAAACCAAACTTGACAAGGGATGACGGAAGATCGTTCCACAATACATCATATTTTAATAGTCTTTCGAATGAGCTAATGCCTGTGGTTATAGCATTTATACCTTGAGCGAAAAAAATTGTGGATGTAGTAATAACAAAAAAACACGAAATTGCCGTTATCTCAAAAACAAAAACTGTTAGGGAAGAAGTTCTGACGTATTCAAATATTACGCGCCAATTTGAGACAGAGACTATAAAAAAATCAAAGGAAACAGGCAGCTTTGTCTATTTTGTCGAGCAATGTAATTGGTCCAAAATCCAAATGTATGTTTAGCGTTATAATCACCTGCTGCAAGAAATATTGGGCCCAACTTGGAAACTAATTCAGTAAATTGGGATTCTGTTATATTGAAGCGAGGAGGACAGTATATTGCAGTTACAGTGAGCCCACTAGAGCTATCTTCTACGTGCACTGATGTTGAGTGTATATAATTCCTGCAATAATCTCCGTTTTCTAATAAGTATTCCGGTTCCACCTCTAGCTTTACCTTCGGGGTGCTTGGTGTCGTAGAACGCAAAGCCGTCTACTAAAATTATTAAAGGCCGTCAAATGAGTTTAAGAGACTAGCGTTATGTTTATCTGCTGTCTTTCTAGAAATATTTGGAGTTCATTCCGGTGTTGGCTTAGGTCGTTAGCATTCCAAAAATCTATATTGATTGAATTCATGGTCTTGTTAAGATTGTTTATAATAGGAGGTTTTGGTTCCTAATTAATTCTTGCATCATATTTTTCATTGATTTCATATGATCTTGCATCATTTGCACAAAACTGTTTAAGGTTTTTTATAAGTTTGTAAGTGGAGTGGGAGTCTCCTGCGTTTCAGGCTCCTCTATACCTCAAAGGGCTTGGGAATATGTCCTGAAATGGTTCTGGCGAACATTATTATTGACCGTATTTGGAACATTTTAAGGTTTTGGAACTAGTTGAGTCTTTGGGATCAAGGCGGCGCAAGTGGTTTTCTTAGTACCCTTTTCCTTTAATGAAGTATACAATGAGCAGCCTCTGTAATTTGCAGTGTGGTTTTCTCCGCAATTACTACATTTCTTTAATTGTGAGTTGTCTCTTGGTTTCACACAATCCTTGGAGGTATGTAAATCCCCACATATAACGTAAACACTAGGCAAGGTACAGTACCGCTTACTGTGCCCAAACCCCTGACAGTTGTGGCATTGTACATGGCCAGACCGTTTGCGTGGTTCTTCCAACGAGATAAGACGGTGTATAAGGTACCGCAGGTTGTATATGGGATGTACATCTCCCTTCTTTAAGAGTTGGAGCTCTGGATATATTTCTACTCGAAATATTGGCTGTCGTATGTTCGATTAATTTTTTATATTGTCTACATATCGTACTTTAAACCCTTTTTCTTTTAGAGCATTCTCAATTTCAGTTGGACTTACGGAACTTTCTATTCCTTTCAACACAAGACAACACAAGCCGCGGCTACTCTTCAGTTGGAATGTATAGAAAGACTTTTTGTTTTTTTTTCGTTGGTTACTTTACAGAAGTATTCCTCACCGAATGTTTGGACTTTGACGTCCTGGATATTTCCCTTTTTAATTATTTTCCCCTATCGAAGATATCAATTTGTTTACAAGTAAGCCAGAACTTGTTTCTCTCAGGTTTGGAATTTTATCCGGTATTTAAGGAGTCTTATCAAAATTTTGCGCAAGGAGCCTAAATTTCTTATTAGCTAATGCTACTTGTGGTGCATCTTTTGGTGGTTCTTCCACCGTGGAAAGTTTGAAAACCTTATTAGGTTTACCACTTTTTCCGTGGACCACTTTCTTTTTACTAATATATAGCGGTCTTTTCCGGTCTGAACCTTTTCGCCTACTTTTAGCATTTCACTACTCGTTTTAGAGTTAGATGCAGCTGTTGCGCTATTTGGATTCCCTGAAGATTGGGATGGAGAAAATTGTGGAATATTTCCTGGAATAGCGGGAGAGCAGGATCGTGCTCTTTTTCGTCTATTTCATCTGTAGGTACCTTTATGTTGGCTTCATTTTCGCTGCACCTCAGTGTGAAACACCCATTGTTCCTCAATCTGTTAATGTTAGAGCAAACCTGTTAAATAATGATTATTAATCGTAATGATTACCGGCTTGATTGATTATTTTTTCAACTGTCCATTTAATGATTGATTACCCAATCTTTTCAAATTTTAATGATTATTTTGCAATTACCATTAAAAAAAATCATAAAAAATCAAAAAAAAAGAAAAATAATCATAAAAAATCAAAAATAATCAAAAATAATCAAAAAGAATTATTTTGATGGTTTTTTATTATTTTTGATTATTTATGATTTTTTTTGATTTTTTATGATTTTTTTTTGATTTTTTTTAATTTTTATCAATATGCTTTAAAGAAATATGCACATTTGTACGTATGCAGGTATGTATATAGCCTTTTAAGGCAGACTCCCGACGGCTTGTTGGTAGTACCGGGGGGTTCCATACGATGAGCGTAGGTGGTGTAGTGCGGTTAAAGTCCCACACTAACAGGATAAAGGCTCTATATGCTTCCTCCTCGTATATTTGTGCAGAGAGGCATACACATTTATACATATCTTACAAGCTTGGAATTATTGTTAATTTGTCATTGACCGTACATGGTACGATGCACGTTTATATTTAATTATTTATCTTTATTAATTAATTTAAATTTATTAATTGTTTAAAGTGGCCAAATCAAACATTTTAGTGTAACATTCGCTGTTGTACTAACTCATAAATTGGGCTTTAATACAGAATTTCTCGTAGTTAGGTATACAATGAAAAGCAACTAATATTGCGCTGTCTTCGACTGTATCGAGACTTTATGACATTCATGAATGAGGAAAAGAAGCGATACATAGTCTCATTTTCATTAATTTATACAGTGAATTATGTGTGTTTTTTATGGAGATGTTATAGTCCAAAATGTCTATATCTGAACAATCCGTTGTATGGGACCTATATGTTATAGTGGTCCAATTTCTCTTAAGAAGTCACCCAAATACCAAATTTCAAGTAGATATCTCAAAAAAATGAGGGATTAGTTTTCGTTTATACAAACGACTCAGCTCATGATCCTCATCATAGCGGTTATATTTTGGTGGATCTGTCATGCCTCCTTCTGCATTTTCCGTGAGTTTGTCTGTATATTTTATTGCCAAATTTGAAATAATTCTGGTCCAGGGTTATTTTCAGCGTATTTACGATCTCTGTTGCAATGTCTTTGTTCGTTTTCTCTGTCAGTATTTTAGTTAGAGCTTTTAGTATTTCTGTCTTTGGTATCGAGGGGTATAGATCCTTCACCTAAAGTGATACCTGTTTTGAGTCCTTGGGTACGTTCAGAATTCTCAGTTTGTTGACTAGTTCCGTTGTGTTTTTGATTGCTAGTAGCATATTTAGATGTTTTGAAAGTCTATATCCTGGTGCCGATTTATGGTTTACTATTGGTCGCATAGGTGTTCCTGTTTTGTGGATTTTAGGTAGTGCGATCAGTGATGGGGCAGATGGATTCATTGATGTGAGAGTGTAGGCTACTTTGCTGTCTCTTATATTTTTCGCTTGTTTTATTGCACGCTTTATTGCCATTTGGTATTCTCCGTTGGGTCTTTCCTCATCACTCCGCAGCCCATTTCTTTGATTAGTTGACCTGTTTTTGCTGTGTATTCCTCTTCCTCCATTAGCACAGTTGTATTTCCTTTGTCTGTTTCACACTTCATCAATTTTTCCAAAAAAAAAGGAAAAATTCTTAATTTCATATAAGTTGTATTTATTGTTCATCATACGCCATACCGTTTCAGCCCTAGTTATTGCCCTATTGTATTCTTTTAAAAGGCAGAAATATTACGTACTTACGTTCCGACATTGTTCCTCAAATAGGATTATTTGGGAATTTGTATTCGTCTTCGCATGCCTACTACATAATAAAGCAGTAAACGATTTGCTATGTTGCAAATAGATTTACGTAAAGATAATCTCTGTCATAATCAGAATTCTTTATTCGCTCTTCCCTGTCCTTATACTGAACCTAGAAATGAATCTTCCCCAGGTGTAGGAAGGGTTTGTATCCGTATCTAGTACGAAAAACTTCGAACGAGCCAAGGTCTATACAAATTTTGTACTTCTAAATTTGTCGACATTTTAATTAGTGCAGTTGTCGCTGTAGAATACACAATGACTTGGATACACCTGTCCCCATATTTACTGCAGGGTTCCGTACTTTAATATGCGTTCACATACATTTGTACAAACAAACTTTATGCCTCTCTGACCAAACATATATGCCTACCTGAATACTTATGTGCATGCGTATCCAAATTTCTTTACAACAATATTGAAAAAAATCAAACAAAATAAAAAAAAATCAAAAAAAATCATAAAAAATCAAAAAAAATCAAAAATAATCATAAAAAATCAAAAATAATTAAAAACAATAAAAAAAAATTATTTTGATTATTTTTGATTATTTTTGATTTTTTTTGATTTTTTTTTTTATTTTTTTTGATTTTTTTGATGGTAATCATTAAAATTACTTTTTTTCAGCAAAAGAATTAAAATAATGATTACCAATTAAAAAACAAAACAATTTAATTGATTACTAATCCTAATCGGAATTTAACAGGTCTGTGTTAGAGTAAGGGCCGGTTTCACCATCTCCGATTAAGCACTTAACCAGAGATTTTTGCCCGGTTAAGCAATTTATTTGACAGCTCGCCATACAATTTACGTCAAACTAACCAGCGATTAAATTAACCGGAGATGGTGAAACCGGCCCTAAGTGCCTGTATCACTAATGTATTTTATTTTATTTTAATTTATTTTATTTTTATTATTATTATTATTTTATTTTATTTCATTTTATTTTATTTAGTTTTAATTAAAATCCATTGTTTACAATATATTTATACGTATATGTATGTAGAACTACACGCTTGGAATAGTGCAGATCTCTGCACTCTGGCCAGCCAATAGTAGAAACTCAATATCGGTAGTACGAATGTTGAAAGCTGCTACCTGTAGGGATGGCAAAAAAATTAAATAACCGATTAACCGGTTTTTAGATGAATGGAAAGCGTTCGATTATTAATCGCTATTAATTGTACGGAAATAACCGATTATAACCGTTTTTCGATTAAAATTATTAATAAATTAATACGTTATAAAACCCATTTATTCAAGAAAACATATGTTAAGTTTTACAAATTTACGTTACATACATAGGTCTTAAGGTGACCGAAATTTTGTAGTACGCCAGGAGGAAAAACAAACAGATTTTTATACATACTATGTATCAGAGCTGTAAAAGGCTGCAATAATCTTCCCAGCAATCATTCTACCAGTTTTATTGCAACAAAAATTTATTGCAGTTTTTCGATTGTTAAAATTGCAATTTGAAATAATTTGTGTTCCATAGATTGCAATAAGCATTTATAAAAAATGTTTGACTGTAAAAAAACTACAATCAGCAATAATTTACATTCCATTTCAATACATTTAATCTTATATGTAAATTATATTTTATGACATCTTCCAAAAAAAATAAATAAAAACATTATAAACGCATTCGAACGAGCAAACGATAAGCAGATACCTGTCAAAATTTAATTGTATACGGTGTTACTAGCGCAAATATTTTGTGGCAGTACGACATCATAGCATCAGAGTTGTATTTGTTGTTTTCGCCAATATAGAACTATTTCTAATTTGGCAAAGCGGGAAATTCTCAACTTCGATGTTTTCCTTTCTATCATTTTCGATTTGAGAGGAAAAAGCTTAATCGAAAAAAATAATCAAAAGAAAAAAACCGATAAATTTTAACCGTTAACCGAAAGAAATTAACTGATTATAATCGTTTTTCCGGTTATTGTTGCCATCCCTTGCCACCTGCTGAACTTCACAGCAGTACAATACTGAGTTTTCGTGCTCCGTACTGATGGTTTTAAAAACCTTAAGAAATACTGTTTTTTTTTGATTTTGTACTGATTTATACCAGACATGGGTATACTCAATTACAAAATTTTCCAATTACAATTACTTGTAATACATGTAATTGTAATGGAAAACTTAAATTAAAATTACATGTAATTGGCATCGACACCTTCAATTGCAATTACATGTAATTGTAATGGAAAAACACCAATTACATACATGTAATTGTAATTGAAGTTTTTCCATTACAATTACACGTAATTGTCATCGAGAGGTGTCAATTACAAGTAATTGTAATGAAGCGCATCAATTACAATTTTTATAGTTTCTTTTTTGGGCCAAATTTTTAATTATTATTGATTTTTTGGAGCTTTTCGGCCGTTTCATTGAAGTCAAAACCTCTGGTTTTTCTTTTCCTCCTACGCGTTTCGATGCTAACGCATCTTCTTCAGGGAGTCTGTTTATTGGGTAAAACATAAAACGAATTACATTAAATCAACATCACACTTTTTTATAAAAAATCACAATACGTACATATGTTTACTTTTGCACATACATATTTAACTTACATTTAACAAATTTTTTATAACTGAAAACAAAAAACAAGTAAACAAAAACTACATATGTATTCAATCTACATTCTCGCACTTGTTGCTTCGTCCGTTGACTGAGATTGCCGTCATATATGCACAATTTATGTTGTCCACATCTTCCTTGTAATTCATTGTGTAGTTGATTTTTTGTTGTATTCGTAGGCCCTCTAACGTCATTCTTGTTCTCTCTCTTCGCTCATAGTCCAATATTTTTGCATTGTCAAAATCCGCTGTGTGGCCTTTATTCGTTAAATGTTCTGCTAGCGCTGTTGTTGTCTTCTTATTTTTGGCGTCTGTTTTATGTTCGTTAATTCTTACTCCGAATGCTCGCTTTGTTGTCCCTATATAAATTTCGTTGCATTTTTCTCCTTTCCTCCCATTGCATTTGATTTCGTACACAACATTATGTTGTTGTTCCTTGTTTATTTTGTCTTTCGTTTGTGTGAATATTTTTTGAAGTGTTTGGTTGGGTCTATATGCAAATTTTATTTTGTTATTTCTTGTAATATTTTCCAACTTCTTATTGTCTGTTAATCCTGGTATGTATGTAACACCTGTGTATACGCATTTTTCATTTTCTCTTTGTTGCTCTATATGTTTTTGATTGCAGTTGATTTTTGTTGTTGTTGTTGTTATCCATTGGTCTATTAGTTTATTAGGGTAGCTATTTTTTTGTAGTATATTTTTGATTTTTATGTTATTAGTTTTCATGAATTCTTCATCACTCAAAATCTGTACTTTTTTGATGAAACTTATTGCAGTGTTTCTTTTTTGACTCCACGGATGATTTGAGTGATAGTTAATCATTCTGGAGGATGCGACTGCTTTTGAATACCAATTCGTTTTTAACTTTTTATCACATTTAATTATTTCTATATCTAGGAAGGGTAATTTATTTTGTTGTTCTTTTTCTACTGTGAATTGGATTTTGTTATGTTGTCTGTTTAATGTCTCTAGTATATCTTCCACGTCCTTTGTCTTGATTATAGCAAATATATCATCTACATATTTAATTATGTATTTGATACATATGTCCTTACTTTCAATTTCAGCGATGCTGTCGTCAATTATTTTGTCTAAAACTATGTCAGCAACAGTGGGTGATAGCGGATTTCCCATTAATAATAATAATAGTACAATGGCGCTATTATAACTCTGACGAGTTTTATGGCCGAGCTTCTCTCCCAATTCGAGGTGTGCTCCTTTTTGTTTTTCCTACTAATTGGGTGGACCTACAGTTTAAAGCCGGCTCCGAACGGCGAATGCATTTTTTGTGAGAAGCTTTTTCATGGCAGAAAAACACTCGGAGGGTATGCCGCCCACTGCCGAGAGGTGACCGCTGCTCTTAAAAAACCCAATAATTGGATTTTTACTAATTAGAAAAATTGTTTTGGTGTTTTGCTCGGACCGTGGTTTGAACCCGAGACCTCTGGCATAGCAGGCGAGCACCCTACCCACTGCACCACAGCGGCCACATTCCCATTGGTATCCCATAAATTTGTTGATAAAAGTGCCATCGTATGTGAAGTAATTATTTTCTCTTAAGCAGAATTCTAGGCATGTTTGAAATTGTTTCCTTGTCAGAGTAGTATGTTTTTCCAGAGTTTCCCATTGATTCATGATCGTGCGGATTGCTAGTGTTATGGGTATATTAGTAAATAGGGAAACAACATCAAAAGATATTAAAATTTCATCATCCTCCACCGAAATATTTTTAAGGTTTTCTTTTAATTCCTGCGAATTCTTTACATTAAGGTTGTCCGAAATGATATTTTTCAATATTTTGCCTACATGTTTGGAGAGTTTATAGCATGGGACACCCACCGATGATGAGATTGGTCTGAGTGGAGTGGTCTCTTTGTGTATTTTGGGTAAGCCATATAATCTCGGCGCTGTTGCTGCGGTGCAGGTTAGTTGCTTTTTTAACCCAAGATTAATGCTATATTGCTTGTATAAGTCGTTGATGATGTTGTTGTTTTTTCTCAGCAATCGTTGTGTGGGATCAGTCCTTATTGTTTTGTATGTGTTTTTGTCACTTATTAATTTTTCCATTTTTTCTTTGTAGTCCAACCGGTACATCATAACTGTTTTGTTTCCTTTGTCCGCGTTTGAAATAATTATTTCTTCTTTATTATTGTTGATGAACCTCTTTGTGTCTTCGAAAATTTTAAGTATCAGTTTCTCTTTAGGATTGTTTCTTAGTTTGTTTTTGTATGTGTTTATTTTAGTAGATACTTTGCACCTTAATGTGTCCTTCTCTCGTTCATCGTCCACCGCTTGGATACCTTGTTCTATGTCGGCAATCAAATGTATTGGGGAGAACGTTTTTCTTGAGACTGGTAAAGTAAATTTATTCCCCATAGATAACAACCATTGGCTTTCCGGAGGTACTACTAAATCCGTTTTGTTAATAAACCAGTCTTTATTTGTTGTCAAACCGTAAGCCTCAATGTTCCTTTTTACTTGAATTTGAATTTTGTTTTTAAGTTGGTTTTCTGTCTGTACTGCTATTTTTTCTGTGAATTGTTTTTCGTTTGACAAAACTAGATTTAGATCTTTTTCGGTTAACCTCTTTTTAAGGTCATCCCTAATGTGACATAAGCTGTTTTTGATAATTTTGATTTGTGTATTTGCTTCTTTTATTTCCAAATTCAGTATTTTCTCTGTGAAATTCTTCTGTATCCGTTCCATTTCCTTTCTCGTTTTCTCTAACTTGAAACCCTGTACAATTTTGTTCGTCTTACCCTTTAGATGTGGCGGTGTAATTCCAAAATCTTTACATTGCAATAGAAACTTAAGCCTTTGTTGTTGTTTTGCTAGCTTTTTGCTGATTTTGTTGTATTGTTTGATGACATAGGTGGTGATGTCATCATATTTATACCTAATATGTTGGAAGAAATGTTTCATTTTTTTTTTGTTTGCGTTCGTTTTATGTTTTACAGATGTAATTTCGGTTGAGCTCTCCGCTTAGTTAATATTGTTTCTTTTTTGGGCCAAATTTTTAATTATTATTGATTTTTTGGAGCTTTTCGGCCGTTTCATTGAAGTCAAAACCTCTGGTTTTTCTTTTCCTCCTACGCGTTTCGATGATAACGCATGTGGACAACATAAATTGTGCATATATGACGGCAATCTCAGTCAACGGACGAAGCAACAAGTGCGAGAATGTAGATTGAATACATATGTAGTTTTTGTTTACTTGTTTTTTGTTTTCAGTTATAAAAAATTTGTTAGATGTAAGTTAAATATGTATGTGCAAAAGTAAACATATGTACGTATTGTGATTTTTTATAAAAAAGTGTGATGTTGATTTAATGTAATTCGTTTTATGTTTTACCCAATAAACAGACTCCCTGAAGAAGATGCGTTAGCATCGAAACGCGTAGGAGGAAAAGAAAAACCAGAGGTTTTGACTTCAATGAAACGGCCGAAAAGCTCCAAAAAATCAATAATAATTAAAAATTTGGCCCAAAAATGAAACAATATTAACTAATCGGAGAGCTCAACCGAAATTACATCTGTAAAACATAAAACGAACGCAAACAAAAAAAAAATGAAACATTTCTTCCAACATATTAGGTATAAATATGATGACGTCACCACCTATGTCATCAAACAACACAACAAAATCAGCAAAAAGCTAGCAAAACAACAACAAAGGCTTAAGTTTCTATTGCAATGTAAAGATTTTGTAATTACACCGCCACATCTAATGGGTAAGATGAACAAAATTGTACAGGGTTTCAAGTTAGAGAAAACGAGAAAGGAAATGGAACGGATACAGAAGAATTTCACAGAGAAAATACTGAATTTGGAAATAAAAGAAGCAAATATACAAATCAAAATTATCAAAAACAGCTTATGTCACATTAGGGATGACCTTAAAAAGAGGTTAACCGAAAAAGATCTAAATCTAGTTTTGTCAAACGAAAAACAATTCACAGAAAAAATAGCAGTACAGACAGAAAACCAATTTAAAAACAAAATTCAAATTCAAGTAAAATGGAACATTGAGGCTTACGGTTTGACAACAAATAAAGACTGGTTTATTAACAAAACGGATTTAGTAGTACCTCCGGAAAGCGAATGGTTGTTATCTATGGGGAATAAATTTGCTTTACCAGTCTCAAGAAAAACGTTCTCCCCAATACATTTGATTGCCGACATAGAACAAGGTATCCAAGCGGTGGACGATGAACGAGAGAAGGGCACATTAAGGTGCAAAGTATCTACTAAAATAAACACATACAAAAACAAACTAAGAAACAATCCTAAAGAGAAACTGATACTTAAAATTTTCGAAGACACAAAGAGGTTCATCAACAATAATAAAGAAGAAATAATTATTTCAAACGCGGACAAAGGAAACAAAACAGTTATGATGTACCGGTTGGACTACAAAGAAAAAATGGAAAAATTAATAAGTGACAAAAACACATACAAAACAATAAGGACTGATCCCACACAACGATTGCTGAGAAAAAACAACAACATCATCAACGACTTATACAAGCAATATAGCATTAATCTTGGGTTAAAAAAGCAACTAACCTGCACCGCAGCAACAGCGCCGAGATTATATGGCTTACCCAAAATACACAAAGAGACCACTCCACTCAGACCAATCTCATCATCGGTGGGTGTCCCATGCTATAAACTCTCCAAACATGTAGGCAAAATATTGAAAAATATCATTTCGGACAACCTTAATGTAAAGAATTCGCAGGAATTAAAAGAAAACCTTAAAAATATTTCGGTGGAGGATGATGAAATTTTAATATCTTTTGATGTTGTTTCCCTATTTACTAATATACCCATAACACTAGCAATCCGCACGATCATGAATCAATGGGAAACTCTGGAAAAACATACTACTCTGACAAGGAAACAATTTCAAACATGCCTAGAATTCTGCTTAAGAGAAAATAATTACTTCACATACGATGGCACTTTTTATCAACAAATTTATGGGATACCAATGGGAAATCCGCTATCACCCACTGTTGCTGACATAGTTTTAGACAAAATAATTGACGACAGCCACGCTGAAATTGAAAGTAAGGACATATGTATCAAATACATAATTAAATATGTAGATGATATATTTGCTATAATCAAGACAAAGGACGTGGAAGATATACTAGAGACATTAAACAGACAACATAACAAAATCCAATTCACAGTAGAAAAAGAACAACAAAATAAATTACCCTTCCTAGATATAGAAATAATTAAATGTGATAAAAAGTTAAAAACGAATTGGTATTCAAAAGCAGTCGCATCCTCCAGAATGATTAACTATCACTCAAATCATCCGTGGAGTCAAAAAAGAAACACTGCAATAAGTTTCATCAAAAAAGTACAGATTTTGAGTGATGAAGAATTCATGAAAACTAATAACATAAAAATCAAAAATATACTACAAAAAAATAGCTACCCTAATAAACTAATAGACCAATGGATAACAACAACAACAAAAAAAAATCAACTGCAATCAAAAACATATAGAGCAACAAAGAGAAAATGAAAAATGCGTATACACAGGAGTTACATACATACCAGGATTAACAGACAATAAGAAGTTGGAAAATATTACAAGAAATAACAAAATAAAATTTGCATATAGACCCAACCAAACACTTCAAAAAATATTCACACAAACGAAAGACAAAATAAACAAGGAACAACAACATAATGTTGTGTACGAAATCAAATGCAATGGGAGGGAAGGAGAAAAATGCAACGAAATTTATATAGGGACAACAAAGCGAGCATTCGGAGTAAGAATTAACGAACATAAAACAGACGCCAAAAATAAGAAGACAACAACAGCGCTAGCAGAACATTTAACGAATAAAGGCCACACAGCGGATTTTGACAATGCAAAAATATTGGACTATGAGCGAAGAGAGAGAACAAGAATGACGTTAGAGGGCCTACGAATACAACAAAAAATCAACTACACAATGAATTACAAGGAAGATGTGGACAACATAAATTGTGCATATATGACGGCAATCTCAGTCAACGGACGAAGCAACAAGTGCGAGAATGTAGATTGAATACATATGTAGTTTTTGTTTACTTGTTTTTCGTTTTCAGTTATAAAAAATTTGTTAAATTAAGTTAAATATGTATGTGCAAAAGTAAACATATGTACGTATTGTGATTTTTTATAAAAAAGTGTGATGTTGATTTTATGTAATTCGTTTTATGTTTTACCCAATAAACAGACTCCCTGAAGAAGATGCGTTAGCATCGAAACGCGTAGGAGGAAAAGAAAAACCAGAGGTTTTGACTTCAATGAAACGGCCGAAAAGCTCCAAAAAATCAACAATTTTTATAGTTTGATGAAATATAATTATAAACTCGCGTTTATAAGAAATTAAATAAACATAATACGTACATACATATATGTATACGTGTATATATGTATATTAAGGTGGAGTGAAAACATATGGAGATTTTTTTTGTCCTTTTTTTGAACGAACCAGCAGTGAAACGTTGCCTTTATGCGAGTTAATGAACCCCACAACATTTTATGGCGATAGGATTGATTGATTTTATAATTTTAGAAATTTCACATTTGTACCAGATCGTGCTATTTTTTCAACTTTGTGGGGCTGGGGGCACCTCTAAACATGCGAGTAGGTCAATAAAATTTTATAGGCTAGAAAGGTGCCGTTCTGGCTTTGGAACAAATTGAATTTCCAAAAAAAAATTTTCACTACACCTTAATACATATGTATATATATACATTAGATGAGTTTTTTTTTTGTATGAGATTCTTTAAACCTTTGCAAATCCTTCCTGCGGCACCGGAATATGAAAATAGGGTGTTATAGAGCATAGATGGCCAGCCAATGGCTGCAGTGACTCCGTTTGTCTCCCAACAACATCGCAGTGGCTTCGAGTGGCTCCCAACAACAAGCAATTTCAATTTCGACAGAATATCGCGCATTTCTTTTTTTCACAGAAATCGTCGTCGCGGCGAGCACTCAAACCTAAAGGTTTTGGCCCAATGTACGCTTGCTTTTCTGGCTTTGTTTGCTTTAGTTTGCTTTGCTTTACTTTGAAAGCTTCTATAGCCCATTGGTGGTGTGGCCGCTGTGGTGCAGTGGGTAGAGTGCTCGCCTGCTATGCCAGAGGTCTCGGGTTCAAACCACGGTCCGAGCAAAACACTAAAACAATTTTTCTAATTAGTAAATATCCAATTATTGGGTTTTTTAAGAGCAGCGGTCACCTCTCGGCAGTGGGCGGCATACCTTCCGAGAGTATTTCTGCCATGAAAAAGCTTCTCACAAAAAATGCATTCGCCGTTCGGAGCCGGCATAAAACTGTAGGTCCACCCAATTAGTAGGAAAAAACAAAAAGGAGCGAATTGGGAGAGAAGCTCGGCCATAAAACTCGTCAGAGTTATAATAGCGCCATTGTATTATTATTATTATTATAGCCCAATGGTAGCTGTAATAACTCACCTGTTATACTTTTGTACACAATGATGAATCACACAAATGTATTAATAAAGTATATTTAATTATAGTTGAATGTGGTACAAGTATTATTTCTGGTACCCAATAAATTCACAGCCGCACGTAACCAATTCAGATATTCAACTACACTCAACTAACTCTAGGCAACTAACAACTACTCGCTCGCATTCATCAAACGTCATCCACTGTCATCAGTGCACGCACACACGCACATACAGGTCTATACATATCTCCCTTATTTTTGAGTCTTCTTTCCAGCTACGAATTTGAAGCAGTGGGAATTGTTGATGATGAAACTGTTACAGCCTTAGGCTGTAGGTGTTGTCGACGACGCCTCGCTTTGTGGCTCCATGTCACTTGCGCCCTTCGTTGGTACTGTTGTTGTGGTAGCAGCCGGTGTGATTAATTCTGTAGCGTTTTCGTGTTCTCCTGAAACAAAAGGATTATCGTTTTTGGTAACCGGCAGTCTTTTGATATGGCTTATGTTTCTCCTCAACGACCTCCCATTCGCCGCTATTGTCACGTCGTTACCATTCACTTCCTTTACCACATACTCCGTTGGATCGAACGTTGGTGTGAGTTTGTGTGGGAATATAACATTTCGTAGAAGCACTTTATCTCCCACTTCAATATCAGGTTCTTTCGCGCCGCGCTTCGTATCTGCCTTCTCTTTCCCCTTCCATTTGTTGATCATGTCTAAATCTCTGGCCGCTGAATCCAGCATATCGCCTGTCAAGTCTTGTATCCCTGGGATCTTATCTCTGATAACGCGATTGAACATAAGTTCAGATGGTGATGTACCAGTTTTACCGTGAGGGGTAACATTGTACATGAGCGTAAAGTCCTGGATTTCTTTCTTGTAGTCTCTATTGTTGTTGTGCGCTATTATTAAGCGTTTTACTAACGATCGGTTCATGTTCTCGACCTCTCCATTAGCCTGCGGCCAGTATGGAGGGGTTGTGATTAGTTCCATATTGTGTGTTTGACAGAACCTCTTAAACTGCGCACTCACAAATTGCCGGCCGTTGTCCGCTCTTAATGAATTTGGTATCCCCAACCGGCTAAAAATCTCTCGCAACATGGAAATTATGACTTCAGATGTAATTCTTTTAGTGAACTTGACCTCTTGATATCGGGAATAATAGTCGATCAATACCAATACGTATTCATCATTTGGGAGTGGACCGAGGAGATCAGTGGCCACGCATTGCAATGGTCCATTCGGGAACGAGTGTCTTTGCATTGGTGCTGGTTTATTTGGCTGGGAAACTAGTAAGCAATTTACGCATCTTTTCACAAATGATTCCGCATCTCTGTCTATTAATGGCCACCACACTTTGGACCGTAATCTCCGCTTCATGGCCGATTCCCCCGGATGTCCTTCATGGGCCAGCTGTAGCGTTTTTTCTCTTAAAGTTTTTGGTATAACGATTCGGGTGCCTCGAAGTAAGATGTCGCCTACCGCCGACAATTCGTACCGAAATGGATAAAACGTGCTAGTTTTGTTCGTCTCCCACAAGTCATTTTTCACGTATGATACAGCGTCTACCAATTCCTGATCCTTGGTACTTTCCTTCGCAACCTCGCATATTCCCAAAGCTGAAGGTATAGAGCTCTCGACAATATGAAAAATTTTATGGTTGTGGTCGTTGTCAAAGGTGTTTGCGTTCACGACTTTGCAGAGCCTTGACACAGAGTCCGCAATATTCTCCTTGCCTGGACGATATATCGTCGGTCTCCTGCCAGAAACACGAATGTGAAATTTTTTTCAAGTGCGATGTCTGCTCTTTATGGGGTATATATTGATGTAATAACAATTAAAATTTTCTATAAATGCTTGTGTAAACATACATACATAATATGTACGTGTATGTACATAAGTATATATACAAATATTAATTGTTATTATATCAATATATACCCGATAAAGAGCAGACATCACACTTAAAAAAAATTTCACATTCGTGTTTCTGGCAGGAGACCGACGATATGACCTTAAATTTGAATGGTTGTAACCGAAGGAGCCACCTTTCTATCCTAGCGGGTGGTTTCGACGTCGGCTTGAAGATTGTCTCTAACGGCTTATGGTCAGTGACTAGCTCGAATTCCAACCCCATCAGGTAATAGTAATACCTCTCGACTGCCCAAACCAGTGCCAGACTCTCTTTTTCCGTTTGGGAGTATCGCTTCTCTGTGTCGGAAAGACTTTTGCTTGCGAATGATATGATTTGGGCCTCGCCAGTGGGATCGGTTTGCAACAATACCGCGCCAAGCGCCACTGGACTAGCGTCCGCTATGACGCGTGTTTTTTTGTGGGTCAAAATATGCCAGCTTAGGTATCTCAGAGAGCGCGAGTTTTAGTTTATTGAACGCATCTTTTTGGGGTTCATCCCAAGTGAACTTGCAATTTAGCTTCAGTAAACATCTTAACGAATCAGTTGTGCTGACGAGATCGGGGATAAATTTGCCTACGTACGTTACCAACCCTAAGAAGCTTCTCAGCTCTTCCTTTGATTGTGGAGCCCGAAAATCCCTGATCGTCTGGACTTTACTAGGATCTGGAGCGATGCCCTCATCGGATAGCAAATGGCCAAGAAACTTGAGTTGCCTTACCTTCCACACACATTTCGTTTCATTCAGTAGGAGATTGTTGTTTTTGAATATATTTACCACTAGTTTGACGGCTTCGTCGTGTTCTTGCTCTGTTTTTCCGAATATGATAATATGATCTATGTAATTTAGTGCGTTTTTGCACGAGCATAAAAGCTTTTCTATCACGCGTTGAAATATTTCCGGAGCCGAGTTTATTCCAAACATCAGTCTCTTGTACTGAAAAACGCCTTTGTGTGAGATAAACGTAGTGATGTGGTGGCTGGACTCGTCCAACTCCAACTGGTGGTATGCCCATTTAAGGTCAATTCTTGAAAAGAATTTGGCTCCTAAATACTTTTTGGTTGCTTGTTTTTCCGACAGGGTAGGAATATGATGTATTGTGGAACGATCCTCCGTCATCCCTTGTCAAGTTTGGTTTGGAGACAAACCGGTTTCGGCTAATATGCGCCATCTTCAGTGTCTTTTTTCTTTCTGAGTTATTTTGTGTAAGTTCGATAGTACTTATAGTAACTGACTTCCATCGTTTGGTCACGTACTTCGTGTTCGTGTGATGTGTTCGTGCATTCGTGCGTTCGGGCGACGTGCATACGTGCGTGCGTGCGAGTCTGTGCGTTTAGGTATGTGAATCTATTTTTGTATCCTCATTAAACAGGCAGGTAAAAGTCCGTTATTGTCCTCTTGTGTGTTGTTTTGTTTATGTCGGTTTTAGGTTTTCTGTCCTCTTTTCGGTATAATAGCTTAAGCGGTTCAAATAATGTATCTGATGCGGTGTTTATTTGTTCATTTATTATTTTACCTACGAATGTCTTCTGTTTGTATATCTCCATATTTTCTAATACGTTAAGTCGTTTTCCCTTATGTTGTATGTGGAGAATTTTAGCTGTTTTTCCTATTTTCATTGGTGTACATTTGTTTTCCGCCATGTGGTTGGCGAAATTTGATTCCACTGTCGTTGATGATTTCCTTATTTTCTTATTGTAATCTCTTACGTGTTCTCGATATCTCGTCTTGATTTGGCGTCCTGTTTGTCCTATATAGCTATTTTGGCATTCGCAAGTCAATTTGTATACGCCTTGTTTGTCAAAGGGGTCTTCCTTGTTAATGTTGTTTCATAGAAGTTTTTCCATGTTGTTCCTCGTTTTAAATGCTGCATTAATGTTATAATTTTGGAAAACTTTAGCCAACTTGTAAGATGTTGCTCCGGTATATGATAAGACTGCCCATTTCTTCTCTACCTTTTCTTTGTTTTCCGATTTCTTTGAAGTTATGTTTTTCTGTATTTTCTTCACCAAACTTTTTTGATATCCGTTGTTCTCCGCGATTGTGTATATTGTGCTGAGTTCCTTGTTGTAAGCTTCCTTTTCTAACGGGGTCCGTTCAAGTCGTGTTAATAAATGTCTGAAAACGGCGTTCTTGTGTTGTTGAGGATGGCTAGATTTATTGTGTATTACTGTATCCGTTGCTGTGGGTTTTCTGTATATTTCGTAAGTAAATTTGTTAGTCTCCTTGTTTATTTTAATTGTGAGGTCTAAGTAGTTGATTTTTCCATTTTTCTCTGCATCCATGGTGAATTTTATATTTTTGTGTTGGCCGTTGAGGTATTCGAAATTCGAAGAAAATACAGAAAAACATAACTTCAAAGAAATCGGAAAACAAAGAAAAGGTAGAGAAGAAATGGGCAGTCTTATCATATACCGGAGCAACATCTTACAAGTTGGCTAAAGTTTTCCAAAATTATAACATTAATACAGCATTTAAAACGAGGAACAACATGGAAAAACTTCTACGAAACAACATTAACAAGGAAGACCCTTTGACAAACAAGGCGTATACAAATTGACTTGCGAATGCCAAAATAGCTATATAGGACAAACAGGACGCCAAATCAAGACGAGATATCGAGAACACGTAAGAGATTACAATAAGAAAATAAGGAAATCGTCAACGACAGTGGAATCAAATTTCGCCAACCACATGGCGGAAAACAAATGTACACCAATGAAAATAGGAAAAACAGCTAAAATTCTCCACATACAACATAAGGGAACACGACTTAACGTATTAGAAAATATGGAGATATACAAACAGAAGACATTCGTAGGTAAAATAATAAATGAACAAATAAACACCGCATCAGATACATTATTTGAACCGCTTAAGCTATTATACCGAAAAGAGGACAGAAAACCTAAAACCGACATAAACAAAACAACACACAAGGGGACAATAACGGACTTTTACCTGCCTGTTTAATGAGGATACAAAAATAGATTCACATACCTAAACGCACAGACTCGCACGCACGCACGTATGCACGTATGAACGTCGCCCGAACGCACGAATGCACGAACACATCACACGAACACGAAGTACGTGACCAAACGATGGAAGTCAGTTACTATAAGTACTATCGAACTTACACAAAATAACTCAGAACGAAAAAAGAAACCGGTTTGTCTCCAAACCAAACTTGACAAGGGATGACGGAGGATCGTTCCACAATACATCAATTTGGCTCCTCTAAGTTTTTTCATAAATACCTCAAATGTGGGGAGTGGATAATTTTCGCGTAATACGGCTTGATTTGCCCTACCCATGTCGATGCACAGTCTCATTTCGCCCCCTTCTTTGACGACAATCACTATTGGTGAAATCCACGACTTTGGCCCCGACGCCGGTTCGATTATATCCAGTGCAAGCATTTGGCCTATTTTATCTTCGAACTTCTTTTCCAACGCCACAGGGACTCGTCGCATTGCCTGTTGTACCGGCTTAACATCTGGATTTAATGATAATTTAATTTTCACCCCAAGCATCTTTGGAAAAGGTTCTACTATATCCACCCGATTCACATTTGTTCCCAGTCTCAGAACTCCTAACTTCGTTGCCGTGTCGCGCCCTAATAGTGACTGACATCCATTTTCAATCACATAGAAGGTAGCAATTTTTTCTACATTACGTATTCCTATCGGTGCTTCAAATACTCGCAGGACATTAAGTGTTTGGTTCGACGCGTAAGCTTTGAAACGAGTGGACGAGTCTTCTCGTTCGTTCCATAGAACTGCTGCGTTGTTCTTTAACAATTTAAAATCATTTTCACTAACCAGGTTGAATTGTGTACCCGAGTCAATAATCATTGGTATGCCACAACCCCCAATGTCACATTTCAAATTTTCATCATCAGACGCCTCATTTGTAATCTTGAAGCAATTCAGCTCTCGAACTTCTTCTTCCGGTTCGCTTTCGTCCTCTACATTACGCACCTTAAACGACCCTGATGACCGCTTTTTGGATGGACTATGTCCACTACTGTTTTGTTTGCGCTTTTTGGTCTTGCATTTTCTTGCGAAATGTCTCACCAGACCACATTTGTTGCATTACAGGAATCCCGCTGGACATTTCAAGTCCTTATTCCCGTGACCTTTTTGACCGCATCTCGTACACTCGTCCACATCATGTCTCCCTCCGGAAATCCTGTTGACTTTTTCTTCGTTTGATTTTGTGAACATGGACCCCGATTGCTTACTGATTTGTTCGTAGATTTGACAGGATTCGATTATTTCCTTCAGACTCTGTACCTTTTCGAGCAATTTCCTTTTAAGGTCAACAGGGGCCCAAGAGTCAATAATTTTGTCTTTCACGCAAATGTCAACAATTTCCGACGCCGTTTTCCCAAACTTGCACTTAGACACTTGGTTTCTAAGACGCAACAAGTATTTATTAAAATTCTCGCCCTCGCTAGGGGACAGATTACGGAACAGATGCCTCTCAAAAGTCGAATTACGCTTTGGTGAAAAATATTCGTCCAGTTTATCTACCAGCACTTTGAAAACATTCGTCTTTCCATCGGGTTCAACCACTGCACCCGGAATATTAAATGCCACTTCCTGCAGCTGTGGACCGCCCAAATGTAACAATTTGTTCTTTTTCTTTATTTCATCATTTATATCTTCTGCCTGAAGGTATAAAGAGAAATATCTCTGCCACTTTTCCCATTCTGATCGTATCAGCGCTCCGTCAATATTATCGCACAGAAACGGGCGGATTTCTGTCATTTTGTACAATTAAATGTACTGCCTCCAATTTCTCTGAAATCAATAATTAAGTTATACTTTTGGCTATGTTCAGAAACGCAGCATGAAACGCAACAGCGGCAGTAATTATTTTTTTTTTTTGATTATTCTGATGAGCGACGCTTCATGCAAAATTTACGTCTATGAACGCGCTGCTTGTACTACAAAAGCAGGTTGCGCCTCAAACTGAGCCCCTGAACAAAGCCTATATATACCCAATTAAATGCGCAAATTTGTTACCTATGGGTTGCCTCCCACTCGGTTCGTTTGTCGCTACTGCAGTGCCTTTAACACCTGCCCACTGACAAAATTCAATTCGTCTCGTTTGATTCGTGTTGGTTTGTAACCACTGCAGTGTCTTTAACACCTGCACCCCTGACAAAATTTAATTCGTCACTTGCAAATCTGAAATCAGGTAATTAGATCGCCTTTTAATTATTTCTGATATGCACAATTCAATGTGCTAATTCAGGTTTATTTATGCTACCTTCGATTTATTTCTTTCACTTATCGTGTCTATTTATCGATAGCACAATTTAATGTGTCTCAGCTTTAGCGAAATATCTGGAATGAAATATTTTCTCGTTACCATTACTGCAAATTCAGCGACTACGTATTCGCTTGAATAAGATCCACAAAAGAAAATGGTCGACACTGCCGCCACTTCCAATTGTGAAAATCTAATTTTTATTTTCGAACTTTCGATCCCATCCTCGTCGCCACTGTAATAACTCACCTGTTATACTTTTGTACACAATGATGAATCACATAAATGTATTAATAAAGTATATTTAATTATAGTTGAATGTGGTACAAGTATTATTTCTGGTACCCAATAAATTCACAGCCGCACGTAACCAATTCAGATATTCAACTACACTCAACTAACTCTAGGCAACTAACAACTACTCGCTCGCATTCATCAAACGTCATCAACTGTCATCAGTGCACGCACACACGCACATACAGGTCTATACAGTAGCTTTGAACGCTGAGCGGCAATCCAAAGAAATAAAACAAAAGGTTTGTTTCTTATTAAGTATCTAGCTATGAATATTTATCCAAGTTCGTGCTAGCATTCTGAATATCTCTTCAAAACCAATTCCGGATATCTATTTATCAAATATAAGAAAAATACTTGGCTTTAAAACTTTCTCACAAGTTTTCTCATAAATAAACAACACAAAACTACAAGTCGTCAAATCACTAACGTTGACGGCAACAGCTGTTTGTTCGATCGCAAATGTTGTTAAGGAAATAGCTAACGAATATCCAAGGTGACAAAAATATCGTTTAGTTCGCTAAACGATAACGCATGTTTTTAAAATTGTGTAGTGAATTCCGCTACAGGTCGGTTCTTCAGATCAGCTGACTTCCTGTTCTTCTTCGACAGCTATCCAATTTGTTTACCTCTGCATATCCTATACATGCATTTGTGTTTACAATTCGTCAAATTCTTCATTTTCTGAGTTTATCCATCATTCTTCCGTGAGCTGAATGTTAAGTTATTTCGTCTTCCTTACAGTTTTGACATCTCAGTCACCAGAGTTCGACATTAAGCTCACGGCGTGTATGTGTGTATGTATCTTGAACCGACCTGTTAAACTGACCTTGAATATATGTGTGTTTTGAAAACACATTAAGCCGGAATTACAATAGCGCTGTGGCAGTAGCAGCGATCGTTTTTCGAAATCAGCTGATTTTTAGAAACTACGGTTTGCAATGAAGCGGCACATAATACAGCAGAGGCAGCTGGCAGCACCGCTCCGTTTAGCCCAAATTCTAAATTCGCTGCCGCTGCCTTGAATCGCAGCCAACTTCTAAGTGTGGATGTGAACTTATGTCTGTTTCCGTACTATCCAATGTAATATATTTTTACTAATTTTGTGTTTCCGTACTTTGAGCGGGAGAGAATTTAATTTTTACTTAATTGATTTCCACTAGCAAATATTGCTGGCGGGATGCAAAAGCAAAGAAGAAGAAAGAGCAGAGGAAAAAATTAAACAAGATTGATTATTTTAATTGAAAAAAGTGGACATGAAAATGGTAAGTAAATTTATGTCACCACGTATCCAAGGTAAAAAGGAAACAGACCTAATATATAAAGAAGTCACTGCCAAATACTGCGAACGCTCTATTGTGTTTGGTCTGGCAGTCACTGCTCGTATTAGACGCATCAGCTGATTTCGAAAACTGTCGCTGCCCGCTGCCACATCGCTGATGTAATTTGGGCTTTAGGCGAGTTCCTCTGGCTGTGATCCAGATCCGCATAAAAGTTTTGCATGCAAATGGAACAACAATTTTGTGATCCTGATGTTTATCTGGATCCATTTCGGGTCCGTATAGATTGTAATAGATTTTTTTGATCCAGATAAACATCAGGATCAATAAATTGTTGTTGCAGTTGCTTGCAAATTTTTTGTCCGGATCACTGCCACGGGAAATCACCTACATATTAATAAAGCATTGAAGTACGCGGTAGGACTTGGGATCATCGTTTTATTAATCCCTATACTTCGTGTATATTTTATATACTCGCTTTTAACATTATATGTCCTAGGAAGGGAAGTAATAAACACAAACAAATTAAAACAAAATAAAAAAAATGGAACAAATTTTGATATTGCTCGGAAAGGATATCAATTAAAGTACTCTTCTGCTCTCGCTTGGGGAGATCTCGCTCCAAGTTCTACTGGGTAATTTTGTAATTTTTTTAGCTTTCGATTTTTGTTTTGATGTGTGAAACATTTTTTTTAGCTTATTTTAGCTTTTTTTTTTTGAGAATCTAGCTGGAACTCTGGAAAAGTTCTGGCAACACTGGTAACTACTGATTGAGGGGGCAATACAGTAAAATATCGTTAATTTGAATTTTAAACGCACATGGTTAAATATAACCAGCGTTGTATTTTCAATTCTTGAGATTACCTTCAAAAATATTCAAATTAAACAATATTTCCCAAAATTCCCCACACAAATTTTGAAATCACATTACCCGTAAAAATTTCGAAAATTTTGATGTGCTCGACATTTTATACATCTTGTGTTTAACTTATTTTTTGCATAAAAATAAATCTTTTCCGCCTTTTTTTTCTTAGCTGAAAATCTGATATTATTTTGTCGGGTTGTGTTATCAAGAGATTGTCAATAAATAAGATAAATAAGATATTTTCCGCAAACGTCAAAGCTGTGTGATCGATAATTATTTTGCTCCTTAATTTTGTGCTTTAATATTGTATAATAATTTACTTTAATTTAAAAGTTCATTGCGAAAAAGTGATTAATTTAGTGCACAACAAAAGCAATAAAGTTAAACTGATTTTGGTTAATTATTTATTGAATATTTTTAATTTAAAATTTCAATTGTGATTGCCGAGTCATTTTGCATATTGTTGTTGCAGTTGTGTGGCTAATCTTTTTTAACATAAATTGTTTTTGTGTTTTTTGCGTTCTTTATTTTGCACTTTTTCATTTTCATTTTTATATTCTCTTTCTCTTGTCACAGCTGTTTGCGTCTGCTTTTTAAGCGTCTTGCTGTGCATCTCAAACTGCTCACTGTCATATACACTACACTACTTTCCAAACTGTCACTAACTTACTAACTTTACAGTCTTTCAAACTGTTCGTAGCTATTAACCCTTTCGGTTCTATCATTCGTTTATGATTGTTTACTTTATATTATCTGTAATAGAATTTTATACTCTAAATATGTCTTGCATATATAAAAACTGTTCTGTTAAAAGTGAGTCCGAGCGTTTCGTGTCTTGCTGGCTGTGTGATGGGTTAGCTCATATAAAATGTGCAGGCATAACTGGCAGAATGCTGGATTTGATAAATGACAGAAAGGGCTTACGTTGGTCATGCGTGAATTGTAGGTCGACCGAAGTAGATCTTTCTAAACTTTTCAGCCAAACGAGAAGTGGTTTCTCTGAGATTGGAAAAGAGCTACTTTCTTTGCTTGAAAAATCAAGCACTACGAAAATCTGTTTAATTCATTTAAATGCCTAGAACTCTCTTCTTCATCATCGGCATCTTTACCTTCTTTACTTGGTACGACGGGTGATTCCACTGCTGCACCACGTAATGTGCCAGTGTTGAAAAATCTGCAGTTAAATCCTGTACAACCACAGGAGTAACTTATTGACTTAGCTTCACCGAATCCGCATTCTGTGGGGTCTTGTTCTACTCATCTTCATATTCTAGGTCTTCTAATGCACCTCTCGAAAGTATTTCGGTACAATCAACTATGCCCGAAACGACTGAACCAATTGTTAATAAGTTGGTTGTCGTTCCTCCGAAGAAATCAATATTCGTATCTAGGTTTGATAAAGACACAACCGAGGATGATCTAAAGGGCTATATTTCGTCCACAATCTCTACTGGAAATATTTTTATCAAAAAATTCAACTTTTCATACACAAGAGACATTTCTTCTTTTAAATTTGATGTATCTCCTCAAGATTATCAAACTTTACCGAACAGTTCATTTTGGCCACCTGGTGCTTTTGTTCGCGAGTTTGAAAACAGGCCTAAAATACATGGTCACAATACGGCGAAAATTTCTCGCACTGCTTCAAAAAACTGAGTATAACCTTAAATTCCGCATTAAATATTTTCTATCAAAATGTCCTGAACACCAAATTAAGTGATTTTTATTTAAAAACGATTGACTGCGTCTATAATGTAATTTCTTTTACCGAAACATGGCTTAAGCCTCATGTTTTTGATTTTGAAATCTTTTGTAACCATTATCAGGTGTATAGAAATGATCGCATAAACAGAATCGGCGGTGGTGTCAGAGAACGTAGATAGTAGAGAAGGAGCAAATGTTGCGTCGCCCGAATTTAACAGAATTTGCGTGCACACATAAGAGTGAACGTACCGATTTAGCCACTCAGAGTTCCTTTTCCGTATCGAAGACAATTTACTCGTTGATTCACTCTTGCGCACTCGTTGTGCCAATAGTTAAATTCGTGGGGAGTTTAATCGCGAATTTATTTATGAATTTATTTGCCTTTATATGCGATGCACCGATGTCATCAATTTCTTACAACCGCTAAATTTTTTCAAAATTTTCCTATCGAGTTTTAATTTAGGAATTAAAAAAAAACGATAAAAATTAATTTAAAGATACTTTAAAAGTGCCGTTGCTGGGACTCGAACCCGCGATATGCAATAATCGGGCCTGCATAGCGGCGGTTAGATTTTTTTGTCAAATTTCGCTGAACAGAAGGAACAACCAACAACAACAAGAATAAAACATACTACTGTACGCGATTGTTCACACACATACAAATCTTCATTTGTATATGTACAATATTTTGCACAAACTTTGACTTCTTTGCGCAGATCAAACGGCGAAGGGTTGTCGGCCGGTATAAATCACCGCTGACAGTGCGCAGGCCCGATTATTGAAGTGGCCGCGCTTGTTCATATGAATGCGCACATAAGCAGGTGTTGAACCATTGCCATTGTACGCGAGGTTCATCACTTTTGAATTACCCGCATGTCCACTGACTTGATCTGAAATCTATTTGGAGTTAAAATTTGACAAAATTTCTTCGACTTGTGAAGTGATGGACAGCAAAGAAATGTAGAGGGGCAAGGAAACACAGCACTTGTTGAGGTGTATGTACATTGTACAATAACAAAATCTCGTAACGTTTGCCCCTTGTCACCTTGTCTCCTTGCCCAAGAATTTATTTCAAGTCGAGTTGGACTAGAATAAATAATAGCTTAAAAAACTAAAAAACACGCTTTAATCTTAAAAATCGTACTAAAAATTGAGAAATAATTTAATTAGAAACAAAATGATGAACGAAAATATAAGTATTTAAGGAAAAGCGTGGGGTGCTCAGTATGTCAAAAAATATTTAAAATCGGTGTTTTTTTACTAATAATTTTATTTTGACTTTTTTGAGATTTCATATATCGTACTCTTTAATTTCGCAACTAGGTATATCTTTGTGCTAGTTGTACGAATCGAATATTTTCATGTTCAAATATTATTGAGCACCCCCACGCTTTTCCTTAAATACTTATATTTTCGTTCATCATTTTGTTTCTAATTAAATTATTTCTCAATTTTTAGTACGATTTTTAAGATTAAAGCGTGTTTTTTAGTTTTTTAAGCGTTTATTTATTTTTGACTTTTTAGTGAAATTTTTCATTAAAGGATGTTTTATGCGGACGCAAGAATAAAAGTAAAAAGAAGTCTGATGGGATGTGGTGTTCTCCGAAATAGATCTACATACATATGTATTTATAACTTCTACCAAAAATCCCAATATGCAGTGAAGTAAACTAGCTTATTATGCAATATTTTCCAAACCCTTTTATTCAAGGTTTTCCAAACTAGTTTGGAAATACAAAATTTCCCAAACGTTTTGTTATCTTTTACAATCAGAAAGTGAAGAGAAGTTGAGGTGAAGCATTTGAAAAGAACAAAAAAAAAAGAAACCTGATTGAATAAATTCGAATTTAGACAATAAAGCTCCGAATACGTTTGTAGCGTAATGGTGAGGTATGCTGCCTACGGACCAAGGAGCTCAGGTTCGAGTCCCAAGTGGCGCATTTTTTTTTTTTTTTTTATTTTTTTTTTTTTTTTTTAGAGAAATTTTTTTCACCTCACGTTTACAAAACATTGTATAAAAATGTAATTAGGGTTCCTTTTCGTTGATTCAGCACTTACTATTAAATGAATTACAAACAAAACCAGTTCTTGCTTTGCATACATATGTATGTACATGCGGTTGTTTTTATTGCAAACACAACAACGACAAAACAGAAAGCTTGTTACACAAAACACAAATTCAGTTCTTGCTCTACATACGTATGTATGTACATTGTACATGCGGTTGATTTCATTTCAAATACAACAAACCCAAGACAGAAAGCTTCAAGCTTTATTTTTGAGTGAATTTATGCATTGAGTTTATCGCCATCACTATGAACGATCGCTGGCTGTTGTGCGTTAGTTCGCTCGCTATTTGAGTGGTTATATGTTTTTCTTTGAACATTTGTTTGTGATTTGAGAAGAATGTATTTTTGAGCGTTCGTGAGTGAGTTTTTCCGTACCCCGCAAGCTTGTTACTTATTGGCTTGTATACGGGAGTGAATTGAAATTCATAGAGGCTATTTTGAAGAAAGGTAACATAAAAGCCGCAATGAAGCGTAAAATATAATGTTGAATGTCCTACTATATGGTGCCGTTGGGCTGTTGATGTCATGTTTCGAATCCGGAGGAGAATAGAAATAATAGAGAGAACACAAAAAAGTGAATGTTTGAAAGATATAATAATTTAGTTAAATGTTGCAACTTTTAGGATGGGATGAAGTTACATACATACATACATACATACATACATACATACATACAGGTGAAGCTAATAAAAGCGTGTTAAAAATTACTGAAATTGTCGTCGATTTGCGTGAAGACAATGTTGCCAGTTTTCTCTTGATTTTTTGTGATTGCGTTATGAATGAAAATGTTATTGTTGTTTTTTGATAGCTTTGGAGGACAGTAGGGTTTGCGTTTGGATAGCACATATGTATGTTTGTACTACGTATGGATGTACGCATGCTTTGAGGAATTTGCGAATGAGTATGTATGTATGTATGGATGAGCACATATGTACTTTTGGAAGTACATATGTACATATGTACATACATACATATTTTCACAAAAATAGAGTAATCAAAAATGCCGTCGGCAATTTCGATTTGGTATGCAATTTATTATATATGTATGTATGTACATATGTATGGCTAAGTTCGATGACATGGTGGTTGATGGTTGGTCATCAACAAATGTTCAAGATGGTTGTTGGTTGATTGTTGGTGATCAACAAGGATGATAATGATTGATTGGTGGTCACCAACATGTTAGTAAATTTTATGATGATGGTTGTTGGTCATCAACAAATGTATAAGAAAATATTTTTAGGGTCAACATAATATTTTTATATGCTAAAAATTGATAATTCGATACAAAAAATACATACATACTTACCGGTTGTTGTGTACACACCAACATCTTATTCAATGATTTTTAGTATAGAAAATGCTAGGGGTCGCGGGTTCGAGTCCCAGCAACGGCACTTTTAAAGTATCTTTAAATTAATTTTTATCGTTTTTTTTTTAATTCCTAAATTAAAACTCGATAGGAAAATTTTGAAAAAATTTAGCGGTTGTAAGAAATTGATGCATTGATAGCATCGGTGCATCGCATATAAGGCAAATAAATTCGCGATTAAACTCCCCACGAATTTAACTATTGGCACAACGAGTGCGCAAGAGTGAATCAACGAGTAAATTGTCTTCGATACGGAAAAGCAACTCTGAGTGGCTAAATCGGTACGTTCACTCTTATGTGTGCACGCAAATTCTGTTAAATTCGGGCGACGCAACATTTGCTCCTTCTCTACTATCTACGTTCTCTGGTGGTGTCTTGTTTGCTGTAAAGTCCTCATTACATTTTGAGGTGGTCAGTACACCTAATATTGGTAGTGTGGAGTCGATTTGAATTCGAATTAAGCAAGGAAAGGATTGGATTTATTTATTTGCTTGCTATATCCCGCCAGCCTGCAATATAAGCGTTTATATGGAATTAGCATCTGTGCGTAAAGATGTACACGCGATGATGAACTCCTCTGACTCTATGCTTGTGTTAGGCGATTTTAACCTTCCGTGCATTTCTTGGAGCGTTTCAGAGGAGAATATTATTCCAAACTCATCGGGATCGGACATGAATAGCTTTTTCGATCAGATTGCGGATCTTTCCCTCAACCATGTGAACATATTTCAGAATGCGTTCGGGAAAATCTTAGACCTAGTTTTTGTAGATGATAGCTCTAAGTATGTCCTTCACCGCTGTGACCCTCTTGTTCTACCGGAGGACTTATACCACCCTTCTCTAGAGATTACATACGAAATTGTAAACAATATTAGTGGCTGCATTTCTAGTTCAGCTAACACAAGTACGTACTTTTCCAAGGCCAACTTTAAAAAACTTAATCATGAGTTAGCTAGTTTAACATGGCCAAAATTTAATGACGATGTCGAGCAAAACGTTTTACTTTTTAATAAAATTATTCATTGCCTACACGTGTTCGTGAGTACAGTGAGCCATTACAGCCTTGGTTCACAAAAGAGCTTAAAACTTTAAAAAATAAGAAATCCCGAGTTTTCAAATCATACAAGAAATCGGGCTTGCATGCCGACTACTTAATGTATGCTGAGCTTAGACGCCAATACTTTGTGTTAAATAAAAAATTCTATAGAGCTTATATACGTAAAATTAATTCTAATTTTATTCGTAATCCAAAATCGTTTTACAGTTTCGTAAACTCCAAGAGAAGAGTTAATGGGTTTCCGTCTGCTTTGAGATATCAAGACAACACTTCAAGTGATAGTCAAGAAATTTCCAATCTTTTTGCACAATTTTTCAAACATAATTATTCCAACATAGAAGAACTCCCATTTCGTAACTATCCATATCGATTATCTGCTAATACATCAATTTACAAACCAAATATATCTGCAGATGACATGTTATCGGCTTTATTATCATTAAAAGAGTCATTTAGTTATGGTCCTGACCAGATACCAACATGTTTTCTAAAAAAATGTGCCATAAACCTATTTAAACTACTAACTGCATTATTCAATAGTTCCTTAGAACAAGACATTTTCCCTATGCTCTGGAAAGAGTCATTCATTATTCCCCTTCATAAAAGCGGGAGTAGGTCCTCCATAGAAAATTATTGAAGTATAGAAAATATTTCGGCTATTCCTAAATTATTTGAAGCAATAGTTACCAATAGATTGTCTCATTCAACGTCCTCATTACTTTGTGATTCCCAACACGGTTTCTGTAAGGGTAAATCAACGGTAACAAACCTACTGGAGTTTACCACTAGTGTTTCTAATGGATTTTCTCAAAACTTGCCCACTGATGTTATATACACGGACTTCAGCAAAGCATTTGATAAAGTCAATCACTCCTTGCTGATTCTTAAACTTGATCTTCTTGGCTTTCAGCCCAGCCTTTTGCAATGGATATCTTCATATCTTTTAAATATAACACAAAGGGTGATTTTCAAAAATGCTTACTCGTCTATTATTAATGTTACTTCAGGAGTACCTCAAGGCAGTCACCTTGGCCCGATTCTGTTTTTGCTATTTATTAACGATATAACTACTACAATTAAACACTCAAAAATTTCATTGTATGCGGACGACGTAAAGCTTTTTAGATCAATCTCTTCATTTGATGAACTTTGCTTCAAAGAAGATTTAAATTCCTTAGTTTCTTGGTGTGACACTAACTTAATGCCACTTAACCTCAATAAATGTAAATTCATGCGCTTTTTCCGGAAAACCGTACAGCCAGCTTCTTATGCAATAAATGGCTTAGGTCTCGAACAAGTAAATGAGTTTGTGGATTTAGGTGTAATAATGGACTGCAAACTTAGTTTTAACATTCATATTAATGCTACAGCAAATAAGGCAAGAGGTGTCTTAGCGTCTGTAAAACGTTGGTCAAAGGAATTCAGCGACCCATACATAACTAAAACACTCTTTACAACTTTAGTAAGACCTATATTGGAATATGGTTCCATAGTTTGGAATCCATACTATCAGATTCACTCTGATCGCTTAGAGTCAGTCCAAAAACAGTTTTTGCTTTAAGAAATTTGCCTTGCGACTCTGGTTACAATCTTCCACCGTATACTAGCCGTTTAAAACTCCTTAATCTTCCGACTCTTGCAAGTCGACGAGAAATGTTAGGGGTAATATTTATCGTTAAGCTCTTGAATGGCTAAATTCTTTCTCCTTTCTTGCTAGCTGAAATAAACTTTAACATTCCTTCTCGTTCAACAAGACACTTCAACCCAGTGGCGGATCCACGGGGGGGGGGAGGGTTTGGGGGTTCCTTGTGGTTTATCATATATCCCAAATTAATGCCTTTATAGATTCTGCTCCCAAATTTCCCAAAATTATCAAGGACAACTCTATCATTCCAAAAGCAATGGTTGGATGGGTTTCATTTATTTTCAGATTATATTTTATATGCACATATCCACAAGGTGAAACATGTACAATTGAATCAGTTCATTAAAATAGTTGTCCTTGTAGGCAACAATAACATACAATTACAACTTATAGTTAAATAGAAAATACCCGAAATTTAGAGAAATTAAAATTCAACAACTATTTACAGCGAAGGTTAAGTGTATAGCTATTTCACGAAAAACCATTTTCGATCATCAGCACTCTTTCCGGAAGTGGATGCTACCGGGGATTGAACCCGAGTACATTCCATCTTCAGTCGCAATGACCCAACGCATAAACACACTCGGCCATTGAGACTCTGTGCAAGCTGTTGGATTTTCCCCACTTTTGCCTTTTGGGTCAGAATTTTTCAAATCAGCACAACATTTTTTTTTTTCTTAGATTTTTATGATTCGCGTCTTAATCGATAGCTCTCCGTGTCAAGAAAGACACGGTTTTGGGGGTTCAAACCCACCCCCCCCCCTCTTGTGGTTTATCATATATCCCAAATTAATGCCTTTATAGATTCTGCGCCCAAATTTCCCAAAATTATCAAGGAAAACTCTACCATTCCAAAAGCAATGGTTGGATGGGTTTCATTCAGAGTTCGCAAATAAACTGAACCCTACGGAAACGCTACGCCAAAAACAACACTAAACGCGCACGCTACGATAGCGTTTGTGCTCATGTAAACAAACACAAACCGAACCCTAAACGAGCGAAAGAACACAAACCTAACGCTACCTATTTCGTGCTTCGCTGGCAGCGAAAATGAACACTACGCTAATTGTAGCGTTCTTTTGCATGTTTATACCAGAAATGCGCATATGTAGCTGATATCTTTTCGTCCTGAGAGGTAAAGGCCAAGAAGGATGCAATGAATATATACATACATACATATGTACATACATACATACATATGTACATACATACATATATATGTACATACATACAGATATGTACATTAAGCTGGTCCAAAAAAAATTGGAAACGAACAAATTGCGGAATATGGCTGGTTTGATGCTATTATTCATAAACAATACGAGTTCTATTTTTTGCAAAGCATTTTTGCATGCATAAGGTGGTCCAAAAAATTAGAACCGAAAAATCATTGCAGGACAAGGCGATTTTATTTGATGATAAGAAACTTTATCTTGTCGACTAAGGACTTACCAAAAAATATGTAACATTACTAATGTAAAAGAAAGTGGACATTTTAGGACATTTTCTTGGCCTCTAAATATGCATGTTTCGGTAGAGCTTTATTTTCTTCATATTAATATGAACAACCCCAATGTATATAGGAATGTGTATATATCAGCGATGCGCAGCCTCTTGCCCGCGGGCAGACCAGCTGTTTGCGATTCACACCTATACTCACAGATTGTCACTAATACAGACAAATAAAGAGCGTAAAACGAGCGCTTACGATGGGACCAGGCGATCGTCGCTTAGCAAAAAGAATTAATTTGCCTTCGACTGTCGTGAAATCAAGTGGTCGTGCTTGAAATTATTTTGTTTTATTTGCAGAAGCCAGACAACAAACAAAACTATCAAGAGTTTGCATATAACATACATACGTATGTATTTGTATACGTACGTTGTTTCATAATTTCGCTAGGCGTGCGCAGCATGACCCTGCTCGCTCAACATCTGCATGCAGACTGATTATTGTTTGTCGTTTTCCACTTTGGCCTACAGTAGGCGCACCAATACACACTAATTTTCGGAGATTGTTTGAATGTGTTTGTGTGCCCATCCCTGGTATATATCAGACCGCAGCAAAATTATGAGAGGGATTGTGTAAGAGAGCGCAGAGCGATATGTGTCACAATGGCGGTCTGATGCAAATGTCCACAGCCATATACATATATGTACATATATTCATTTGCATCTAACTTGGCCTTTACTCTCTGCCACTCAGGACGAAAAAAATAGGTACCTTTTACTTGAAAAAAATCTAAAAAATTTGCGAGGAAATGTGCAAGAAGTACAACATGCAATTAGTTAGTTTTCTATTATTTGCTTGACTGCATCCAAAACAACATGCCGCGTCCTAAAAATAATATATTGTATGCCTTTTTTCATGTGATGGAAAATAAAACATGTGTTTGCAAAAATTAAGAGTGCAAAAAAATTTTAAAAGGACATTTACCAAATTTAGAGCAACACTTAAAAATTTTCCACCCTAACACACTAAAAACTATTCCTACCTCACATACATACATATGTATATATGGGCACCCAAGCAAGTCACAGCCGTTGTATGTTATAAAATTTAATTTTTTTTAATTCTAGATATTTTAAATAATTTTCCAAATCTAGGCTTAAAAATTCCCATATTACATAAACTTTTTAACCAAAATAATTTTTACAAGTCTTTTATTAAAGAAAATATATACATACATACATATGTACATATGTGCATCCATTAATGAAAAACATATGTTAGTATATACATACATACATATAAAATATGTATACATACATGAAACGTCGATTTGCACAACTAAATTTGCAAAATTTAAAAAAGAACACTAACTGAACGCTATAATAAAAGAACGCTAAGTAGGGTTCATTTCCACTTAGCGTACTTCCACCAGCTAAACTACGCGTAGTGTTCTGTTTGTGTTCATTTACACAAACTTAAACGCAAACACTACAAGTACCGTTAGGTTTGTTAGGGGTTGTGTTTGTGTATATCGTTGTCGCATGAACGCTACGCTACGTTATTGAATGTTATCGTAGTGTTTAATTGCGAACGCTGGTTTCATTTATTTTCAGAACGAGTAATGCAAAAAATTAGTGAAATATCTGGGGTGGTTGCTAAATTTGAACATGATATGCATTGTTTGGATGCGAGAGTGAGTAAACTAGAACAACTCTGCGAAAACGAAAACCAAAACAAAGAAATAAATCAGCTGCGTATGAATCTGGATGAGATGGAAAATTCAATTGTGTCGACTGACATAATTATGTACAACATTCCGCAAACTGCTGATGAAGATTTACCTTCTGTGTTCTCTCAGCTGTGTAATGCGATAAATCTTGACCCACTTCCCCTCCGATCAACTTTTCGCACTAGTAAACGTCCTAAAAACCAAACCAACAACAAAACGCCCTCCCCAATTATAGTTAAATTAAATTCTGCCCATGATCGCTCTCGATTGTTTATGGCAGTTGCAGGCTTTCACAAAACCAACCAAAAATCACTCACACTTCGCAATATTGGATTCAATACGGATGAAAAATTCTACGTTCATGAATGCCTGACAAAGAAGAACCGTGAAATTATGAGACGGGCTACAGAGCTAAAAAAAACAAAAGAAGCTAGTGAGTGCGTTTTCAATAAAGGGGCAAGTTTATGTAAAGAAGCGTGAAGGAAGCTTGGGAGTAAAAGTGCTGGATCGTGAAAGCGTAGATATATTAGCGGCTGCTGCTTAAAATGTCCATATGTATGTTTATTTTATGCATTTAACTCAACTTTATTTGTTTATGTTTAAGAGTTATTATTTCCATATGATTTATTCCACTTATTCTCAACTGCTTACTTTCCTTGTTTCTCTCTTCCTACCTTATTATCTTCTTTTTGCAACTGTTCATTTTGAAAGCATGTACATATGTAATGTCTATTGTGAATGACATGTATAATAACATTGGCGGTGATAATCTTAGGCTTGGTTTAAGGCTTGTGTGCAAATACAACACAGGTTTCAATATTTGTCATTTTAATGCACGCAGTTTATCGATTGAAAAACTTGATTATCTGAATTCTGTCTTTCGTGATATAAATATTGATGTGATCTGTGTTACAGAAACATGGTTCAAGCCTTCCATCGCCGATATCTCTTATGGCCTCTGTGACTTCTCATTGGTAAGAAATGATAGGTCCTCGGGGCATAGAGGAGGTGGTATTGCTGTATATTATAGGAGCCGCCTTAAATGTAAAATTGTATATAAATCTGTGTGTCACGATGTAGTTGAAGGTCTTTTTGTTGAGTTTAATGATGGTGTTCAGAAATGTCTAGTTGTGTGTGTGTATAATCCCCATAGATCTAATGATCTTAACCCGATCTTTAACAGAATATATGAACTGTCCCTTAATTATATAAATGTTGTAGTGTGTGGAGACTTCAATGTTGATGTTTTACTTATCAATGCTAAACGCGACCAACTACTGAATTATCTTAGTTCTGGTGGTCTTAATATAGCTAACAAATATGCAACACGTTTTGCTCCACATTGTAAACCAAGCATGTTAGATATTTTCGCTGTAAGTAATACTAAAATAATTAATCATGTAGACCAGTTTTCCTTAGATGGAATCTCGGACCACGAACTCATATTTTTATCTCTGAATATTGATTTTAACAAAATGAACGCTATCACAAACTTGACGTATAGAGACTTTAAGAATATTGATTCATCTGCATTGTTTGATGACGCCATGTCGGTGGATTGGTGCTCGTGCTCGTTCTTTCCTAATATTGACGACAAGCTAAAAGAATTCAGCAAATATGTGCAATATTTATATGACAAATATATCCCTACTCGTACTATAAATATAAGGAGTAACAAAAAACCTTGGTTAACGAAAGATATCTTTCGTCTTATTAAACAAAGGAGTAAGGCATAAAAATGCTGGAAAAAGTATCCCACTGAGGCGCACTGGAGTTCCTACAAAAAACTTAATAATAAAGTGGTAAAAGAAATTCGATCCAGGAAAAGAATTTATTTGGAAAATAAACTCAATGCTAATTTGCCAACTAAAACCCTGTGGACAAACTTGAAATCTCTAGGAGCCTGCACTAAAGAGAGAAAGCCGTGCATGATTAATGCGGAAGAGTTAAATCGTTATTTCATTGGCAACAGTGCAGTTGACAACTCTCACACTTTCAGGCTAAATCAATCACTAATTTCAAAATTGCCTTGGGAATTTAGTTTTGAGACTTTTACCGAAATTGATGTTGCTAAGGGTATATTTGCCATCAAATCAAATGCTGTAGGCGTGGACGGTATAAGCTTACGATTTTTAAGGTTAATTATCCCCTACATCTTACCAATCCTGACACATATATTTAATTATGCCATAACGTCTTCCTCTTCTCCGACTCTGTGGAAGGTAGCTAATGTTATCCCTGTTCCCAAAAACAATTCCAGTGACTGTGTTGAAAACTATAGACCTATAAGTATTTTATCGGCTCTGGCTAAAGTTTTTGAAAAACTACTATCATATCAAATAGTTGCACATTTGGATAACCATAGCCTTCTGAGTGAATTTCAGTCTGGTTTTCGTAGCAATCACAGTTGCTCCACTGCCATTATGAAGGTTGTCGAAGACATTCGTCCTGCTTATGATAGCAAGTTTCTTTCTATTTTAGTACTCTTGGACTTCTCCAAAGCTTTCGACAGTGTAAAACATGATATTCTTCTGCTAAAACTGAGGGTTTGGTCCTACGGCAATTAAACTTATGGATGAATATCTATCAAATCGATGGCAACAAGTGCAATGTAGTAATGTGACATCTGGTCGCAGAAAAATTAATTCAGGTGTACCGCAAGGTTCAATCCTAGGCCCCATACTTTTTAGTTTGTTCATTAACGATATCGTCTACTGTTGCAAAAGTGCCTTAATTCACCTGTACGCTGATGATACGCAGATATACTTCTCGAGACCGCTTGGGCTTGGTGAAGATCTTGTGGCTCGATTAAATGAAGATTTGAAGAGAATTGATGCGTGGGCAAAAGCAAATAGCCTCTGCTTAAATGCAGCCAAAACGCAGCTTCTACCCATTTCAAGTAGTGCCTTCGACCTTAGTAGCTTGTCGTCACTTTTATTGGGGCGAACAGAACTGGTATTCCAGTCTACTGTGACTAACCTGGGTTATAAAATGAATTCTCGTTTAACCTGTACGGATCATATCAACCATTGTGTCTCAAAAATTTATTTTATTTTACGAAATCTTTGGTATACTTGTTATTGCCTGCCAAGTGATGCGAAACTTAAGCTAGTAAAGTCACTTATTGTTCCCCATATCTCGTATTTCGAAACGGTTTACGGGAATCTTGACTGTGAATCGATGAATAAAATTAAAGGTGCCCTAAATAATACAGCAAGGTTTGTCTATTGTAAGAAAAAATTTGACCATATATTAGTATTTTCAAATTATATTCTTGGATTCAATTTAGAAAATTATCTTAACTTTCGTAACGCTTTATTTATGTTCAAGTTAATCAAAAACCGCAAGCCATATTATCTCTTCCGTGAAATTAAATTTGTACAATCGTCTCGAACCCATAACCTAATTGTGCCAAAATTCCAATCGCTAAATGCCTCAAGATTATTCTTTGTCAGTGTTATAAAAATATGGAATTCACTACCTATATCAATTAAATCATCAAAGTCTATTCAATGCTTCAAAACCGCAGTTGCAAATTATCTTCAAACACAGTAAACCCTTTCTTTTCTCTTTACTCTATATATATATATTCTCTGGCATGGATGCTGTTCTCTAAATCCTTCTTATCTCATATGGAACTAATAAGTTTTAGAAAACCTTTACTTATATATTTATATTTATAATTATTTATACACTATTATTTTCTTGTTTAATTATTATTATTATTATGTAAGTGATAATTAGGGTCAAATTTGTAACAAAATCTTGTAATTTGTACGCTTAAAAACTTAATGTTTTACTGTACACATTTGTTTATATTAATAAATTAAATTGAAATTAAATTGAAATATTTTATATGCACATATCCACAAGGTGAAACATGTACAATTGAATCAGTTCATTAAAATAGTTGTCCTTGTAGGCAACAATAACATACAATTACAACTTATAGTGAAATAGAAAATACCCGAAATTTAGAGAAATTAAAATTCAACAACGTTACAGCGAAGGTTGAGTGTATAGCTATTTCACGAAAAACCATTTTCGATCATCACTACTCTTTCCGGAAGTGGATGCTACCGGGGATTGAACCCGAGTACATTCCATCTTCAGCCGCAATGACCCAACGCATAAACACACTCGGCCAGTGAGACTCTGTGCAAGCTGTTGGATTTTCCCCACTTTTGCCTTTTGGGTCAGAATTTTTCAAATCAGCACAAAATTTTTTTTTTCTTAGATTTTTATGATTCGCGTCTTAATCGATAGCTCTCCGTGTCAAGAAAGACACGGTTTTGGGGGTTCAAACCCCCCCCCCCCTTGTGGTTTATCATATATCCCAAATTAATGCCTTTATAGATTCTGCGCCCAAATTTCCCAAAATTATCAAGGAAAACTATATCATTCCAAAAGCAATGGTTGGATGGGTTTCATTCAGAGTTCGCAAATAAACTGAACCCTACGGAAACGCTACGCCAAAAAGAACACTAAACGCGCACGCTACGATAGCGTTTGTGCTCATGTAAACAAACACAAACCGAACCCTAAACGAGCGAAAGAACACAAACCTAACGCTACCTATTTCGTGCTTCGCTGGCAGCGAAAATGAACACTACGCTAATTGTAGCGTTCTTTTGCATGTTTATACCAGAAATGCGCATATGTAGCTGATATCTTTTCGTCCTGAGAGGTAAAGGCCAAGAAGGATGCAATGAATATATACATACATACATATGTACATACATACATACATATGTACATACATACATATATATGTACATACATACAGATATGTTCATTAAGCTGGTCCAAAAACAATTGGAAACGAACAAATTGCGGAATATGGCTGGTTTGATGCTATTATTCATAAACAATACGAGTTCTATTTTTTGCAAAGCATTTTTGCATGCATAAGGTGGTCCAAAAAATTAGAACCGAAATATCATTGCAGGACAAGGCGATTTTATTTGATGATAAGAAACTTTATCTTGTCGACTAAGGACTTACAAAAAAATATGTAACATTACTAATGTAAAAGAAGGTGGACATTTTAAGACATTTTCTTGACCTCTAAATATGCATGTTTCGGTAGAGCTTTATTTTCTTCATATTAATATGAACAACCCCAATGTATATAGGAATGTGTATATATCAGCGATGCGCAGCCTCTTGCCCGCGGGCAGACCAGCTGTTTGCGATTCACACGTATACTCACAGATTTTCACTAATACAGACAAATAAAGAGCGTAAAACGAGCGCTTACGATGGGACCAGGCGATCGTCGCTTAGCAAAAAGAATTAATTTGCCTTCGACTGTCGTGAAATCAAGTGGTCGTGCTTGAAATTCTTTTGTTTTATTTGCAGAAGCCAGACAACAAACAAAACTATCAATATGCATATAACATACATACGTATGTATTTGTATACGTACGTTGTTTCATAATTTCGCAAGGCGTGCGCAGCATGACCCTGCTCGCTCAACATCTGCATGCAGACTGATTATTGTTTGTCGTTTTCCACTTTGGCCTACAGTAGGCGCACCAATACACACTAATTTTCGGAGATTGTTTGAATGTGTTTGTGTGCCCATCCCTGGTATATATCAGACCGCAGCAAAATTATGAGAGGGATTGTGTAAGAGAGCGCAGAGCGATATGTGTCACAATGGCGGTCTGATGCAAATGTCCGCAGCCATATACATATATGTACATATATTCATTTGCATCTAACTTGGCCTTTACTCTCTGCCACTCAGGACGAAAAAAATAGGTACCTTTTACTTAAAAAAAATCTAAAAAATTTGCGAGGAAATGTGCAAGAAGTACAACATGCAATTAGTTAGTTTTCTATTATTTGCTCGACTGCATCTAAAACAACATGCCGCGTCCTAAAAATAATATATTGTATGCCTTTTTTCATGTGATGGAAAATAAAACATGTGTTTGCAAAAATGAAGCGTGCAAAAAAATTTTAAAAGGACATTTACCAAATTTAGAGCAACACTTAAAAATTTTCCACCCTAACACACTAAAAACTATTCCTACCTCACATACATACATATGTATATATGGGTACCCAAGCAAGTCACAGCCGTCGTATGTTATAAAATTTAATTTTTTTTAATTCTAGATATTTTAAATAATTTTCCAAATCTAGGCTTAAAAATTCCCATATTACATAAATTTTTTAACCAAAATAATTTTTACAAGTCTTTTATTAAAGAAAATATATACATACATACATACATACATATGTACATATGTGCATCCATTAATGAAAAACATACGTTAGTATATACATACATACATATAAAATATGTATACATACATGAAACGTCGATTTGCACAACTAAATTTGCAAAATTTAAAAAAGAACACTAACTGAACGCTATAATAAAAGAACGCTAAGTAGGGTTCATTTCCACTTAGCGTACTTCCTCCAGCTAAACTACGCGTAGTGTTCTGTTTGTGTTCATTTACACCAAGGCCCGGCAAATCGACTCACGTGAGTTAATGAGTATAACACACATAGGCTTACGCTCTGTGATTCAGTCGTTGTTTAGACAGCGAAGAAGCAACACAAGCACTGGCTGCGTTGCTTTGTTTGTTATGCGACAGTGTGCCATTGCGTATGTATGACCATGAATAATAAATCATTTTGTACTGCAACCAAATTTTCAAGTTGCAAAATTGCAATGCTTTATTTTTCAATTCATATAATAAAATTTGCTTATTCTTAAAGGTTCTACTAAATCTTCAGTTATAACTTACGCCCCATCCTTGCATACCTTAACAAGTTTAGTTATGTACTTTTGGAAAAATTTCGTAAATGATATCAACTCTCAACTATTTCTCAATGAATATTCTTCAAATAAATTTTTAATGTATATTTTTTACACTAAAAACTCCTTATAGATATTTTTTTATTATTGGAGTTTCCAATATTTTACATTGTTGAATCCAAATTAACTTATAAAAGATTTTTTTAAGTTAATTTCCAATATTTTAGATTGGTGAATCCAAATTAATTTATAAAACATTTTTTCAAGTTAAAAATTCCTAAGTAATACATTTTTCATTATTATTCAAATATTTATTTTATTTTCAAAACGTTGCTATTTTGTACGTTTGCCCCATATGCTTAGTTCTTACACCACTGTTGCATAAATCTCTCTGTTCTCACTAACACAATCTCAGTTTTAGTTTTGCCGGGGTCTGATTTACACAAACTTAAACGCAAACACTACAAGTACCGTTAGGTTTGTTAGGGGTTGTGTTTGTGTATATCGTTGTCGCATGAACGCTACGCTACGTTATTGAATGTTATCGTAGTGTTTAATTGCGAACGCTGGTTTCATTTATTTTCAGATTATATTTTATATGCACATATCCACAAGGTGAAACATGTACAATTGAATCAGTTCATTAAAATAGTTGTCCTTGTAGGCAACAATAACATACAATTACAACTTATAGTTAAATAGAAAATACCCGAAATTTAGAGAAATTAAAATTCAACAACTATTTACAGCGAAGGTTGAGTGTATAGCTATTTCACGAAAAACCATTTTCGATCATCACTACTCTTTCCGGAAGTGGATGCTACCGGGGATTGAACCCGAGTACATTCCATCTTCAGCCGCAATGACCCAACGCATAAACACACTCGGCCATTGAGACTCTGTGCAAGCTGTTGGATTTTCCCCACTTTTGCCTTTTGGGTCAGAATTTTTCAAATCAGCACAAAATTTTGTTTTTCTTAGATTTTTATGATTCGCGTCTTAATCGATAGCTCTCCGTGTCAAGAATTAGGCCCCGAAATATTTTTGCAAAATGAATATTTTTGCAATAGTTATTCGCCAAAAAAGTTTTACATTAACTTCTTTAGAATAATTTATTGTTAATCGACGGTACAATTAAATTTCATACGAACTACGCCACCTGTTAGGTAATTATGTATATTTTAAAATAATTTTTGAAATAAATTTAAAAAAAAATTTCTGTATCCTTTTTAAGGATAATTGTTGTTATCAATGTTCTCCGCCTAGGAAAAATTCGGAAAAAATATTGTAGATGTAATGTAGATGCATCGTAAGCTGAATTCCGAAGAAAAAAGATGGGGACTCTTACCGTTTAATTGCAAAATGTGATTGAACGATTCCCCTCTTCAGCTTAGTAACATTACACTACTCTAAAATTATTAACCTTTAAGTGACGAGGTGAAATTTTGTGACATAGTTTACGACGTGGTGGTAAATTTTTTTCTACGCATTTTACTTAAAACTCTCAATAAAAAATAAATTTTTTTATAATAATTTTTGCATTGGAAAGAGGCCAGTCCTTTTTCAAATGAAATTAATAAAAAAAGTTAATTAAATTTTTTAAATCAACAAAGGTTTTACTATAATTCACAAGGCCTTGTTCTTTCAAAATAGCGAAAACATCACATGAGAAACTTATGGATAAAAGGTAAAACAAAAACTTTCTTTAAACTTTAGAGACGGTTTTTCATAAAAAAATATATATTTTTAAATATATAATAGGAATTTTATTTAAAAAATTTTTTTTGTAGAAAATGCTGGCCAGTCTTTTTGAAGTTTTTTTCATAATAACGTGAGCGTATAAAATGAATCACGAGACGAATTTTTTAGTTTTTCTTCCAATAATCATTTGAAGAAGTGGTAAAATTAATAATCCATGTTATTCAAATTGCTAGTGAGAGAAGTTTTAAATGGAAATAAATTATTTTTGAAGAAAAAGTTACGTTAACGTCGAGGTGTGGTAATTTTTACACCGATATCATAATTTATCCGTTATTGGAGATCTTCCACCATAGAAACTATACTGATCGATAATTATGATGACATGAGTAGATTCTAAACGCATCAAAATGCTGCAGAGAAGCGAGAAGTGGTAAATTTCCAAAAATTGCATTCGAAGAAAAACTAACGTTACCCTAGACGTGGGGTAATTTTTACCCCACCATCATCATTTCTCGTCAAATGTTACACCTTCCTCCATAAAAACAAAACGGGTCAATAATTATAACGAGATGGGAAGATACTAAGAGAATAAACTTGCTGGATGGTAAGTTAAAAGAGATATTTAAAGACACTGTAAGTCGGTGTAAAAATTACCACCACGTCGTATGTTAAAGGTTAATGTGAAATAATTCCAAGAGATTCAGGTATAGGGGAGTTGGTCCGGTCTTCATGAACTCAAAAATTGTTTTCTTTATATTTTGTATGGTTAGTTTTCGAGATAACGGTAAATTTTTGCAGTTTTGGGTATAACTACATTCAAACCTATTTTTCGCTAAGGTTGCAAGTGCGATAACCACAAGCAGTACCTTGTTAGAAAGATAATTAAAATACGCTTCTAACGACATGCAACTTGCAGTGATTGAACAAACCCTTGCTCGTCAAAGTCAGACTGTTTTTGGTTTTTCTGATTCATTTTTTTATTCAAATATTTATCGTTTTTATAAAAAGGATTATGCACAGTAGATAGGGTTGGTCCCCATACGAAAAAAAAAAGTTGTAAAAGTCCGCCCCTAAATTTGAGGCTTATGTTGAGATGGTTAAGGGACACAAAAAAATATTTTTTTTTGATCCCGCGAAATACCGCCGAAATACCGCCGAAATCGTTTTTTTATTGTAACTTTGTTATTTTTCATCCGATTTTTAAAATTGATACGTCATTATTTTCGTATTTTGCAGCTCCACACTTCCTTCTAATGCTCTTTTGAGCTCTGAAGTCGTTTTCACATAGTTGGGTCAGCTAACTTATTTGTATGTCCATGAATTATCCTTTTTGTTTTGCCAAATGAAAGTGCTTCAAAATTTATGACAATGTTGCCTTTAAAGGGTTTTACTAAATTAATAAACAAAGAAGTTACGTCACTACGAATATTTAACGTAGCTATTATTTAATTTATTTTTTTAAGGAATTCAATATATGTAAAGTTGTAAAAGTCCGACCTTAAATTTGAAGCTTATATTGAGAGGATTAAGGGACAAAAAAATTTTTTTTTTTTATCCCGCGAAATTCCGCCGAAATGGTTTTTTTCTTGTAACTTTGTTATTTAACATCCGATTTTTAAAACTGATACGTCATTATTTTCGTATTTCGAAGCTCCACATTTCCTTTTAATGTCCTTTTGAGCTCTGAAGTCAAATAACAAAGTTACAATAAAAAAACTATTTCGGCGATATTTCGCGGGATCAGAAAAAAATAAAATTTTTTTCTTTAATCCTCTCAATATAAGCTTCAAATTTAGGGTCGGACTTTTACAACTTTACATATACTGAATTGCTTACAAAAAATAGTTAAATAATATCTACTTTAAATAACTTCTTTGTGACGTAACTTCTTTGTTTATTAATTTAGTAAAACCGTTTCAAGGCAACATTGTCATGAATTTTGAAGCACTTTCATTTGGCAATACAAAGAGGATAATTCGTGGACGTACAAATAAGTTAGCTGACCCAACTATGTGAAAACGACTTCAGAGCTCAAAAGGACATTAGAAGGAAAAATACTTCAAAATACGAAACTAATGACGTATCAATTTTAAAAATCGGATGATAAATAACAAAGTTACAAGAAAAAAACCATTTCGGCGGTATTTCGCGGGGTCAAAAAAAATTTTTTTTTTGTGCCCCTTAACCCTCTCAACATAAGCTTCAAATTTAGGGGCGGACTTTTACAACATTTTTTTCGACCCTGTCTAATGCACAGTATATATAGTAGATTCTCTACATTACAAAGTTCTGGCCACGGTTGGTATGAACGAGTGGTACGATGGAGTTCCAACTATGGTCATGGTTTACTAGAAACGAGTGCTTAAAGCATTCTTTTCGATTTATGCTCCTCTAGTGAGCATTTAATTACCTACCAATTTTTTACATTTTCTGGCTCACTTTTTTCATTTATCCTTTTACGATCTACTTACTATCAACTGTGGCCATAGTTGGAACACGATCGTACGACTCGTTCATACCAACCGTTCCCAAAACTTTGTAATGTAGAGAATCTACTGTGTATACTGTGCATAATCATTTTTATAAAAACGATAAATATTTGAATAAAAAAATGAATCAGAAAAACCAAAAAAAAATCCGACTTTGACGAGCGTTTGTTTGTTTAATCACTGCAAGTTGCATGTCGTTAGAAGCGTATTTTAATTATCTTTCTAACAAGGTACTGCTTGCGGTTATCGCACTTGCAACCTTAGCGAAAAATAGGTTTGAATGTAGTGATACCCAAAACTGCAAAAATTTACCGTTATCTCGAAAACTAACCATACAAAATATAAAGAAAACAATTTTTGAGATTAGGAAGACCGGACCAACTCCCCTAAACCTGAATCTCTTGGAATTATTTCAAATTAATAATTTTAGAGTAGTATAATGTTACTAAGCGGAAGAGGGGAATCGTTCAATCACATTTTGCATTTAAACGGTAAGAGTCCCCATCTTTTTTTATTCGGAATTCAGCTTACGATGCATCATTACATCTACAATATTTTTTCCGAATTTTTCCTAGGCGGAGAACATTGATAACAACAATTATCCTTAAGAAGGATACAGAAAATTTTTTTTAAATTTATTTCAAAAACTATTTTAAAATATACATAATTACCTAACATGTGGCGTAGTTCGCGTTAAATTTAATTGTACCGTCGATTAACAATAAATTTTTTTAAAGAAGTTGATGTAAAACTTTTTTGGCGAATAACTATTGCAAAAATGTTCATTTTGCAAAAGTATTTCGGGGACTAATTCTTCACACGGAGAGCTATCGATTAAGACGCGAATCATAAAAATCTAAGAAAAAAAAATTTTGTGCTGATTTGAAAAATTCTGACCCTTTTTCATTTTCAACATTAACAAAATTAATAAAAAAAAAATACATACCAACAACAAATGTTCATTGCGAACTGTCAACAAAAATTCAGCACGTTCGGGTTGAATATATGCAAAAGCATATACACACAAACGTTAATGTTGAAAATGAAAGAGGCAAAAGTGGGGAAAATCCAACAGCTGCACAGAGTCTCAATGGCCGAGTGTGTTTATGCGTTGGGTCATTGCGGCTGAAGATGGAATGTACTCGGGTTCAATCCCCGGTAGCATCCACTTCCGGAAAGAGTGCTGATGATCGAAAATGGCTTTTCGTGAAATAGCTATACACTCAACCTTCGCTGTAAATAGTTGTTGAATTTTTTTCCACTTACCCCAACAATTATAAATTGAATTAAATAAAAATTTCGTGCTAAGTACTAAAAAACCCTTTCAAGTAAAAATTAGAGGAATTAAATCTAATACAATAAGCGCGTACTATACAATCCAATCAACCACCAAAAACAAGAATTAAAACGAGTACGAAATTAAAATACTACAAGCGATTCATTCATAAAATTGAAATTTTTCAACAAAGGATAAAAAAAAGTGGCAACAGAGCTTTTCATCAGATCAAGGTTTTTATAAAATTCTAAAATTTGTAGCCCGGCTCATTTTCAACCATCTTTGCATCTTTGCAGTGGCGGTAGAGTATGAATAGAAATAATAACTAAATGTCAAGCAAAATGAATTTATTTTTCGCCGCGAAAAAACAAACGAATTCGAGCTTGAAGAACGATGGGAGGCAACTCGCGATGTCATCATCTTTTTTTGACTAAACGATTTCCACCTCACTCGTCCAATATACCGAATTTTCCCTTCTTATACAATATACGTTCTTTGGTTGCACGTTTGAAAATTTAGAACACGCAGTAGCGACCTCGCGCTTCATATTACATCATATAATAACTGCTACCCTTCACTAGGTGTCGTCAAGTTTATAATATAGTAGCTTCAGAGCCATCTGAAGGCGTAACACACGCATATGCCGGCTTTTTAATTTATGAATTTATTAAATACATGTACGTTATACATGTTATTTAGAACTTCAATTGAAATCTCCTGCACTTTATGTGATGACATACATATTGTTAATTTGGAGGGTTTTGAGTTTGGTGTTTTTAAGGTGCGGGAAATGGTGCAACTAGTATATAGAATAATAATAGTAGGTGGTATTAGTCCATATTTTCACCAGCGTCTGCCCTTAAAAAACATCTTCCAAAAAAAGAAATTTTCAAAACCCCCCCTTACCGAAATCCTGGATCCGCGCCTGCTTCAACCCTATCTATTTAAAGCATTGTAAATCAAACTTTGAATTAAATGAACCTTTCCGGGGTTTATGCAAGAGCTTTAATTCCTATTCCAGCTTTTTAGATATTTCGGACTCACTTTTCATTATAAGGGAAAAAAATACTGTCTTATCTTAACACATAGTAGCGATTATTCTGTTATAATTCTCAGGACTAACTTCAAATGTACTATACTCAGCTGATGATTTTATTTCTCTGTAGCTGAGCAGTTTAAGATCTCGACACTTAACAAACTCTTGCCACTCAACACCTCGGCATTTTATGTAAATAAAAAATATCCGTACGTCATGCGGGTGCGCCTCTCGTGCGGTCGGGCGGGATTGGAGGGCGTGGGTTATTATTATTATTATTATTATTATTATTATTATTATTATTATTATTATTATTATTATTATTATTATTATTATTATTGTTATTATTATTATTATTATTATTATTATTATTATTATTATTATTATTATTATTATTATTATTATTATTATTATTATTATTATTATTATTATTATTATTATTATTATTATTATTATTATTATTATTATTATTATTATTATTATTATTATTATTATTATTATTATTATTATTATTATTATTATTATTATTATTATTATTATTATTATTATTATTATTATTATTATTATTATTATTATTTATTATTATTATTATTATTATTATTATTATTATTATTATTATTATTATTATTATTATTATTATTATTATTATTATTATTATTATTATTATTATTTATGTAAATCTTGATGTAAATGCACTTTAAAAGAAATAAACATTAAACATTAAACATTAAACATTATTATTATTATTATTATTATTATTATTATTATTATTATTATTATTATTATTATTATTATTATTATTACTATTATTATTATTATTATTATTATTATTATTATTATTATTATTATTATTATTATTATTATTATTATTATTATTATTATTATTATTATTATCATTATTATTATTATTATTATTATTATTATTATTATTATTATTATTATTATTATTATTATTATTATTATTATTATTATTATTATTATTATTATTATTATTATTATTATTATTATTATTATTATTATTATTATTATTATTATTATTATTATTATTATTATTATTATTATTATTATTATTATTATTATTATTATTATTATTATTATTATTATTATTATTATTATTATTATTATTATTATTATTATTATTATTATTATTATTATTATTATTATTATTATTATTATTATTATTATTATTATTATTATTATTATTATTATTATTATTATTATTATTATTATTATTATTATTATTATTATTATTATTATTATTATTATTATTATTATTATTATTATTATTATTATTATTATTATTATTATTATTATTATTATTATTATTATTATTATTATTATTATTATTATTATTATTATTATTATTATTATTATTATTATTATTATTATTATTATTATTATTATAAGAATTTTCAAATTTATTTTACTTCATAACGGTTGGTATTGTTCTTAAATTCATGTGCATATACATTAGATAAGGTTGGTCCCAATACGAAAAAAAAGTTGTAAAAGTCCGCCCCTAAATTTGAAGCTTATGTTACAAGTTACAATAAAAAAAACTATTTTGGTGGTATTTCGCCGGATCAGAAAAAAAAGAATTTTGTCTTTAATCCTCTCAATATAAACTTCAAATTTAGGGTCGGACTTTTACAACTTTACATATACTGAATTGCTTACAAAAATTAGTTAAATAATAGCTACATTAAATATTCGTCGTGACGTAACTTCTTTGTTTATTAATTTAGTAAAACCGTTTCAAGGCAAGATTGTCATGAATTTTGACGCACTTTCATTTGGCAATACAAAGAGGATAATTCATGGACATGCACATATGACCCAACAACTTCAGAGCTCAAAAGGACATTAGAAGGAAGTGTAGAGCTTCAAGATACGAAACTAATGATGTATCAAATTTAAAAATCGTATTATAAATAACAAAGTTACAATAAAAAAAAACAATTCCGCCGGTATTTCGCGGGGTCAAAAAAAAATTTTTTTTGTGTCCCCTAACCCTCTCAACATAAGCTTCAAATTTATGGGCGGACTTTTACAACATTTTTTTTCGTAAACACTACCGTTCTCTGCACTAACATTAAACACTGTCGAAGACATGCATGTCCGACTTCAACACCACGACTCTACCAGTGGGTAGAGTGCTCGCCTGCTATATCAGATGTCTCGGGTTCAAACCCCAGTCCGAGCAAACACAAAAAAAATTTCAAATTAGTAAAAATTCAATTATTGCGATTTTTAAGAGCAGCGGTCACCTCTCGGCAGTGGGCGGCATACCCTCCGAGTGTATTTCTGCCATTAAAAAGCTTCTCACAAAAAATGCATTCGCCGTTCGGAGCCGGCATAAAACTGTAAGTCTACCCAATTAGTAGGAAAAACAAAAGGAGCACACCTAGAATTGGGAGAGAAGCTCGGCCATAAAACTCGTCAGAGTTATAATAGCGCCATTGTATTATATTATATTATAGCAGCAGGCATGGAGGATGGCTTCGTGTGTAAAAGTCCACGTAAGCGGGGAAAGCTTCTGACTGCCATCCACCTGGGGGTGGCCAGAGCGATTCTTTTGCATGCGGAGCAAGCAGCTCACGACTTCCGCGCAGTGTCCTCTGGATAGCCACCGAACACCCGTTTGGTGGTGAACTAAAGTGAGAAGGCGATAACTCGACAAGGCCACTCCGACATATTCGGTTTAAGGGCTTGTTGAGGGGAATAACTGCAGCGTCTGTTCACCAGATGGTGCGGCTGCGAGCGGGCGTCTGTCTTGGAGCAAGCGGCTCGCTATATAAACGTGTAACAATATACAACTCCCGCAGGGCGGGTTGTGCGTCGGGCTTGGGACCCACCACGTAAAAATCTTATCCAATGAAAACAACAACAAAGCCTCGGATGAGACCACCCCTTTCTGATGACAACCACGGCAAACGTTTAAAGGACTATGATTTGAGGGTAAGCACCTGGAACGTCCGGACCCTTAATTGGGAAGGTGCCTCTGCCCAGCTGGTTTATGTCCTCGAAAGAGTGAAAGCTGACATCACCGCCATACTAGAGATGCGGTGGAAGGGGCAAGGCAAGAAGAAATGTGGGCCTTGCGATATATATTACAGTGGCCATGCAGAGGAGCGTATATTTGGTGTTGGTTTTGTGGTGGGAAAGAGACTCAGCCGCCGAGTACTGTCGTTCACGCCAGTGAACGAGCGTCTAGCCACCATCCGCATCAAAGCGAGATTTTTCAACATATCTCTCATCTGCGCCCACGCCCCGACGGAAGAGAAGGACGATGCGATCAAAGACACTTTCTATGAGCAGTTAGAGCATGCCTACAACCGCTGCCCCCGTCACGACATTAAGATTGTGCTTGGCGATTTTAATGCCAGGGTGGGTAAGGAAGGTATCTTTGGCAGCACAGTCGGAAAATTCAGTCTCCACGACGTAACCAGTCCCAATGGGACGAGGCTGATCGACTTCGCCGGGTCACGAAACATGGTCATTAGCAGTACCAGATTCCAGCACAAAAAAATACACCAAGCCACATGGTTGTCTCCTGATCGAAAAATGCGAAATCAAATTGATCACGTCATGATCGACGGCAGACACAGCTCCAGCATCCTAGATGTGCGCACAATCCGTGGTCCCAATGTCGACTCCGACCACTATCTTGTAGCAGCCAAGGTACGCACCCGCCTCTGTGCAGCAAAGAATGTGCCAACAGGACAGCAAGGAAAGTTTGAAGTCGAAAGGCTGCACATGACGCAGACAGCCAATGAATACACCACTCGGCTCTCACTCCTGCTCTCTGAGAGAAACCCTTCACCAAACGATGTATCTGAGGAATGGGAACAAATCGCTCGTTCACTTCGTATCGCCGCTGAGGAATCTATAGGATACAAGCGAGCCCACAAAAACACCTGGTACGACAAGGAATGTCGAGATGCCTCGGAAAGAAAGAACGCCGCCTACAGGGCTACATTGTGTGCGGGCGCAACGCGAAGCGTATGGGAGCGTTATCGAACGGCGAAGAAGGAAGAGAGGCGCCTTTTTCGAAAGAACAAAAGGGAGGCTGAAAGGCGCGAGTGTGAAGAGCTTGCTCGAAAATTCTATCAAAAAATCAGGCGGATGACTGAAGGTTTCAAAACCGGGGCAAATTCCTGCCGGAATGATAACGGTGATCTGGTAACTGATGTCCAGAGCATACTTAAGTTGTGGAGGGATCACTTCTCCTCCTTGCTAGATAATGGCAACAGTGAAAGTGCGGAAGGAGAAGATGTACGACCCGAATCCCCAATAGCAGATGATGGTAGGCATGTTCCACCACCTGATCATGACGAAGTGCGAATAGCAGTATCTAGGCTTAAGAATAACAAGGCCCCGGGCGCTGACGGCTTGCCAGCCGAGCTATTCAAACATGGTGGCGAAGAGTTGATAAGGAGCATGCATCAACTCCTATGCAGAATATGGTCGGACGAGCGCATGCCCGACGATTGGAACTTAAGTGTGCTCTGCCCAATCCACAAAAAAGGAGACTCCACAGTACGCGCCAATTATCGTGGGATAAGCCTCCTGAATATCGCATATAAGGTCTTAGCAAGTGTATTGTGCGAAAGACTGAAGCCTATCGTCAACAATCTGATTGGACCTTATCAGTGTGGCTTCAGACCTGGTAAATCTACCATCGACCAGATCTTCACAATACGACAAATACTGGAAAAAACCCATGAAAAAGGATCCGACACACACCATCTCTTTGTCGATTTTAAAGCCGCTTTTGATAGCACGAATAGGAATTGCCTGTATGCCGCAATGTCTGAATTTGGTTTCCCTGCTAAACTTATACGGCTATGCCAAATGACGTTGACTAACACCACCAGCTCCGTCAGAATTGGGAAGGACCTCTCCGAGCCGTTCGAGACCAAACGAGGTTTCAGACAAGGTGACTCTCTTTCGTGCGACTTCTTCAATTTGATGCTGGAAAAGATAATACTAGCTGCAGAACTTAACCATACAGGAAGCATCTTATATCACAAGAGTGTGCAACTGCTGGCGTACGCCGATGACATCGACATCATTGGCACTAACACGCGCGCCGTATGTTCTGCCTTCTCCAAGCTGGATAGAGAGGCTAAGAAAATGGGTTTGGCGGTCAACGAGGACAAGACGAAGTACCTCCTGTCATCACACAAAGAAACAGCACGCCTTGGCAGCCACGTCAATGTTGATAGCTACAAATTCGAAACTGTTAAGGACTTCGTCTATCTGGGAACCAGCATTAACACCAAGAATGATGTCAGCACGGAGATCCAACGAAGAATCACGCTTGCCAATAAATGCTACTTCGGACTAAGTAGGCAACTGAAAAGTAAAGTCCTCTCTCGACAAACAAAAATCACACTCTACAGGACGCTCATCGTTCCAGTCCTCATGTACGGCGCAGAAGCATGGACAATTTCAAAATCAGATGAGATGGCACTTGGAGTATTCGAGAGAAAAGTTCTTCGTAAGATTTATGGACCTTTGCGCGTTGGCGTGGGCGAGTATCGACGGAGATTTAACGATGAGCTGTACGAGATTTACACAGACATCGACATTGTTCAGCGAATAAAGATCCAGCGGCTGCGTTGGGCAGGTCATGTCGTGAGAATGGACGAAGGCGCTCCGGCCAAGAAAGCATTTCTATCGAAACCCGCTGATCGCAAAAGAAAAGGGAGACCTCCACTGCGTTGGGAAAATCAGGTGGACAGCGATGCTGCCTCCCTAGGTGTTCCCAAGTGGCGCCATGCTGCACGAAACAGAAGCAATTGGCGCGCTCTGTTGGACTCGGCCAGAATCGTCTAGACGGTTAAGCGCCAATCAAGAAGAAGAAGCAGGCATGCACTGGCGTTCTCGTTCTTGAAAGGATCGCTGCCCGCAAGTTTCGGTCTACCGTGAAGTATCCGAAAACTAAGATGGTGCTTACGAGAGCCTGTCTCCTAGTATTTCGCAACGTAGATATTTTGCGCAACTGCGACGATTTGAACGATGAAGATGCATGCATGCTAGTTTTGAGTCCGATTCCGCCCAATAAAAAGATTTATATTTTTTATTTGACAAAATTAAGTTTTTAAGACATTTTTATTTTTATTTAGTTTCTTGTGAAATATGTTTTATTGAACTGAATTTACACATCGCGTTCTATGCTTTGCTTAATCGGAACTGTCTCTCAAGTATATTTTAGTTATCTTACTAAGTCATGGTTCTAAAATCGATCGTGTTAGTGATCGGTTAATTGAGTATATGACTTCGTGAGTGCATTAATGAAACATCATTATTAGAATACATACATACATAACTAGCCTTCCGTAAAGTGAACTCGCGTCTCAGCGAATATTGCTTTAATAACGTTTTAAATTTATTTATACATATGTATGTATGTACATATATCAAAAACCAATATTTTTCATTCATTTATCGACAATAAATGATAGAAGGATATGAATTTAATTTGGAGTTTGTGTATACTGTATACTGTGTACATATATTTTGTTTCAAACAATTCGAACATTTTTAATTTAGAAAAAAGTTTTTTTTAATGATATTTTTTTTTATAAACAATAACATAAAAATATGAATTATATTTATTTATTTATGATCTCAAGGCCACGATTAAAAATTTTAAAACACAAATTTTTAATTTTAATTTGGTTTTTATTTGTTATCGATATTTCGACTCCAGCCTGGAGTCATCATCAGGACTGAAAACAATAATAAACACAGATAATTACATTTAGGTATACATATGTATGTATGTATAGATACATATTCTAAAATGTAATCAAAAACGAAATTTACACTAATGCCTGGTTTTCACTAGGTCATATATGACGTCAAATATTGTCAAACAAATGAAAACGGGTTGGCATATTGTGTCAAATGCGTTTGCAGTCAGTTTTGACCACTCGCTGTCATATAAAATGACAGCCATATGAAAACACTCAAATTGTAGTTTGCCAGCGCATTGGGCAACATTTGACACACAAAATTCATTTGCCAGCGTGTTGGCAAACTTGTTTCGTTTGTCAAGCTCACAGCTGATTCGCAGGGCCACGGAGCGTGTCAAGGAGCGACGAGCTAAGGAGCTATGGCTTTTTCACGGAGCGGAGCTGGAGCTCAAATTACAGGTAGAAGCTGGAAGTGGAGTTAAAAATCACTAGCTCTTTATATATCTATATCTGTGGCCACAAGCAATAACCGCTTAAGTCGACTTAAGAAGATTTTGAGTTACATATACCACATTATTCTCCTTTTAAAACTCTATATTTCTGTAAAAACCCCATTCTTATAACTTAATTCAATAAAAAGATATAAATAAAAACATGTAGGTATATTAGGTATATTAAACTTGCTATAACAGCCAAGGTAGATTTATATACTTAATGAAATTTCTGCATGATATTTTGTTTTATTTACAAAATTTGATCGTAACATTGTAAATGGCTCACTGATTTTGCGTCCATGGTTTTTAATCGATTTTTTCTGATTTGTTAAGAAAAGCCTTCGAATAAAAATATAAAAATAAGATTTTCTTTGCACTGCCATAAGCACTCAGATATAAAAAAATTTTATATGTACATATGTGCCTATGATTCATATTTTATGTGCAGAGCAAAGGCACTTTGTATTACAGCTCCCGAGAACTGCCATAAGAAATCGAAATATACAATAACAAAAGTGTAATGAAAAAAAAATTCAAAATATGAAAGCACTGTAAAAAATTTGTATTCAAATAATTTTCATATAAAAAATAAAAAAAAATTTGTATGTATGTGATACTACCATTTGAAAATAAATTCTAAAATAATAGTGGTCTTCATCTAAAGTGATAAAGTAATAAATTTTTAAAGTTTATCAGTTTATCCGCATTTTTACATGAAACCACCTTGGTAAATAATTGTTTAAACTCTTGTCAGTGTCAACTTGATTAATAAATAAAAAAAACCCAATAAAATAAACAAAAAAAAATGCCGAAGGAAACCACAATTTCTTTCTTTTAAATTGAAAAAGTAAAACTGACAATGTGTCAGACTTGAGTTTTACCGAAATTTATAAATGGTTTTAAAGCGACCCTAGATTATGCCATATAGTTCGAGTTTACCTTTATCTCAGGTAAGCGTTGAGCGTCTCTTTTCATCATTAAAAATTGTCGTATCTGATTTAAAACAGTCTTGTTGATTTGAAGCGGAGCCAATATATAAAAAATCGGAGCGAGAACGGAGCCCTATGCAAAAAAAGGATGGGAGCTATTGCCTATATGACACTACGTTTTTTTCTTGTTTTTTTTTGGTGTGGAAAATCCACCGAAAGTCAAAATACAAAAACAATTCTTCTGTAGGTTGAAAAGAAACAAAAACTCCCTCAAAAACAATTTGATTGCCATTCAAACTAAATGAAAATAATATTTATTTCAAGAATTAATTTTTTTTGGAAATTTGAATTTAAATTACTGCAATAAAAGTTATGAAACTCAGATGGCAGAGTAGCTGTGTATTCCATGTTATAAAGAGAAGCCAGTGCGCAGTATACTTTTCTTCCGGACATCTTCTTTCCCCTTACGGCCAAAGCAGAAGCTTACAAGAGGCAAATTTAAAATTTGTATTTCCATATATTTTTTATTTTATATATAATTTATTTTATAGTTGTCAACTTAAAACAATTGTCAGAAAAACCTGCCTAGATGGTATTTTGTTGGTATTTCGTTTGGTTTTTTCAATATAGCTTGCTCGCTTGCACCAACGCAAAACTGTATTTGACCATCTCCTTCACTCCAAAAAACCTTGTAGAATACCGGAAAAAAACGTAGTGCCATATGGGCATAAGAGCAGCAAAAAATTTTGGAAGCGGAGCAAACGAAAAAATCCTTTGCACCGGGGCCCTGGTTTGTCGAGCGCACAGCTGATTGTGATTGTGCGAGTATTATAAATTTATTTACTTATTTTGTTAATAGTATTTTAATATCAGAAAATGGAAGAGTTATTAGTAAACGATTTCCAAGTTTTTGTGCAACCTAGAAATAGCACCACCACAAGAAAACCACGGGTGAGAAAACTGACCTTGCTGTCCGGCTGTCAAAAGCTTTTACTTCACGTTTGACAGCGGAGATGAAAACGGACTGTCAATCAACTGACACGAAAATTTGACGGCAATCTTTGACCCACATTGCTCTATCGACTTCATGTCAGTTTTTGAAACCTAATGAAAACACATTTGACTCAAAATGACATATTGTCATCTAGGACAGTGATTTGACGTCAGTGAATTTGACCTAATGAAAACCAGGCTTAATGCTTTAGTTTGGTCGACTGACAATAAACTTTAGGACAAGGTGGAATATCGATGCCTTACTTTCTCAACCTCGTATCTTAAAAAAATGCGATTTTGAGATTTTCATATCAATCGATTCCTATTTTTCTGTTCTATAACTGCAACAAATTCCTATCTCAATAGATTGTGTCTATAGCAAAAAAAATAGAAATAAATATCTTGGTATCTCAATCAATGCTTTTTTCATAACTGCGTCAAACTCTTATCTTAATATACATGTATATTTAAAGGCGTATTAATCGTTTTGTCATCCCCCGTCCGTTCGTCTGTAAACACTCTAACTCGCGCAAAAATTGAGATATTTTGATGAAATTTGGAATGCAAGTTGGTATCGAGACTGGGACGGTTGGTATTGAAAATGGGCGAAATTGGACCATGACCACGCCCACTTTTCCTATATAGAAAAAGTCGGAAATTTGGTATCTCAGCCACTAATATAGCTAGAGTGATAAAATTTTACCCACGTATTGAGCTCTGGCCCTTATGAAAAAATTTGATGAAATTTTGGAAAATGGGCGGTGCCACGCCCACTTATTAAGTGGCAACTATTGAAAGTTTTACTGTAAAACTTTTACAAGCCCTAACTCGGAAACCGTAGCAGATATATCGATGAAATTTGGTATGCGTGATTTACTTACTTAGGTAAACGTTTTGAGGAAAAATTGTCAAAATCGGCTGACGGCCACGCCCACTTTTATATATGTGTATTGTAAAGTGACCTAATAAAGCATTTTAAGCGATATCTCTGTCAATTATAAAGATATATCACTGAAATTTTGCGGCAGGAGTCCAACTACGGACAAAAAACAAAAAACACAAAAATTTTAGAAAATGGGCGGTGCCATGCCCACTTATTAAGGGGAAAACATTGAAAGTTGTATGAGTCATAACTCAGAAACCGTTGAAGATATATCGATGAAATTTATTACGCGTGATATACTTACTTAGGCAAATGTTTGGACGAAAAATTGCCAAAATCGGTTTACGACCACGCCCACTTTTATATACATATGTGCATTATAAAGTGATCTAATAGAAACATTTTAAGGGATATATCTGTCAAATATAAAGATATATCATTGAAATTTTATGGAAGGAGTCCAACTATGGACATAAGATAAAAAACACAAAAATTTTGGAAAATGGGCGTGGCACCGCCTACTTTTAGAAGCAGGAATATACGAGATTTCTGAGCCTATAATCCTACAAATAATTGAGATGTTATGACGAAACTTGGTTTGTACACTTTAATAACTTGTGGTAATACATGCTCAAAAATTTAGCGAAATCGGTTTATGACCACGCCTACTTTTCAACAAAGATATTTCTGGAAAACCCTTTAGGAATTTGTAACGTGATATCTTTGTAACTAGAAGTCATAAAGGAATGAAATTTTGCACAAAGAATAATATTCATATGCTTAGTTGGATGACTGATAAAAATTTTTAAAATGGGCGTGGCTACGCCTATTTTATGCAGCACTCGCTTTATATAAATCACACCGTATTTCCCTCAAACGCAAACAAAGAATGAAAGCATACAGGTGAGTATCTACTTAGGCTTCCTTACTTGTTTTTTTTTATAATATCCTCTAACAAATAAAAGATTTAATTTAAGCAAAATATTGTTTTTATTTAATAGTTTTGAAGTATCTTCGTTGTATGCATATAAGTGCAGCAAACGAGTAACTTATAAATCAATCAAAAATTAAATTATGGTAAATGCAGAAAACTCGTATCTTAAAAAATTCGTTTTATGCGTAAACTAACATAGATAAGTATATAATTTTTAATTGTGCACATAGTTATAATTCATGTCTTAATAATTGCATTAAAACTTTTACATAAAAAACGACGTTAAAAAAAATAAACAGTATTTTTTGTTTCCTGAAAAGTTTCCTTATTTAAGATACGAGGTTGAGAAAGTAAGGCATCGATATGGAATAATGCGAAGCATAGAAATGTAAACAAATAAAAGTACCGTAAATGTAAACAAATTTTGGAGACATCATAACATAAAAATGTAAACAATTAAAAATGTACCGCAATGGTAAATAAAAATATATAGGAACAACAATACATAAGAAAACACGAAGTAAAACGTAAAGTGTATATATCACTGCAGCTGTTCTTTGTTGTTGTTGCTCTAAGCTCGCGTTGAACACCGGTTTGGATGGGGGATTCGTGCGTACCTACAAACATTTATTTGGACAATTGTTGGTGTTTGAGTACTAAATTTCGATACACATGAGCGCAGTTGTCCGTGTCAGATTTAAAGTTAATTCTCTTGTTATTAGGGGTGTTCAAAATATGTAACATTTCCAGTGTGTATCGTTTATGATAATGCTTCTCATTGGGTCATATTAATAAAAGCCAAGCATTTGCTTTTGCTTAAGATTTCAGACCTTTTACTCAAATATTGAAATTTGGTTCATACAAATTATTGTCAAATTTTTAAAATCTTGAGTAAAAGCATTTGCTTGGTTTTTATTAATACGGCCCATTGTCTAGGATTGCTACATTATCGAAATCTGGATAATGTCCAGTACTGCCGCAATGGTATGACAAGGCCGTCTTGTTGTCCGAAGGATTATTGCGTAGTTTGATATTGGACTTATGTGCGGAAATCCTTGTCTTTAGTTTCGATTTAGTAGTCACCACATATACTTTTTCGCATACATGGGACCCGTCTCCGTTGCATGGGATTTCATATACCACGTTTGATCTCTCGTATTTCGGAATGTTGTCCTTTGTATTGCTGTAGAATCGTTTTAGTGAATTTTTATAAGTGAACGCGACGTTGTAATTTTCCTTGTCATATATACTTGAATTTCTTATTCTCTCTGCTATCCCTGGGACGTATGTCATTGATTTATATATTTTATTCGCTGGTTCTTTCGTAGTTTTCTCTAAATTATTTCCAACGTGGTAGAGGTGGATTAGTTTATTTGTCAAATGGGAAGGAAAATCATTGTTCGTCAGAATTTGCTTAATAATAGGGATATTTTTCTTATGATATACTTTGTCGCTTATCGAGAGAACTCTTGTGATGAAATTTTTGGCAGTATTTATAATGATGTTCCTTTCGTGTTTTGAGTGGAAATTTATGAGCCTCCCTGATGCCAGCTGAATACATTGAACAATTACAATAGATCGGTGAAGTTTACAATAGAGAAAGAAAACAATGGAAAGTTACCGTATTTGGACACCCTAATAATAAGGAAAAACAACACAATAACACTAGACTGGTACGAAAAGCCCACGGCATCAGGGAGGCTCATAAATTTCCACTCAAAACACGAAAGGAACATCATTATAAATACTGCCAAAAATTTCATCACAAGAGTTCTCTCAAGTTCACTTATAAAAATTCACTAAAACGATTCTACAGCAATACAAAGGACAACATTCCGAAATACGAGAGATCAAACGTGGTATATGAAATCCCATGCAACGGAGACGGGTCCCACGTATGCGAAAAAGTATATGTGGGGACTACTAAATCTAAACTAAAGACAAGGATTTCCGCACAATGTCAAACTACGCAATAATCCTTCGGACAACAAGACGGCCTTGTCATACCATTGCGGCAGTACTGGACATTATCCAGATTTCGATAATGTAGCAATCCTAGACAATGAGAAGCATTATCATAAACGATACACACTGGAAATGTTACATATTTTGAACACCCCTAATAACAAGAGAATTAACTTTAAATCTGACACGGACAACTGCGCTCATGTGTATCGAAATTTAGTACTCAAACACCAACAATTGTCCAAATAAATGTTTGTAGGTACGTACGCATCCCCCATCCAAACCGATGTTCAACGCGAGCTTAAAGCAACAACAACAAAGAACAGCTGCAGTGATATATACACTTTACGTTTTACTTCGTGTTTTCTTATGTATTGTTGTTCCTATATATTTTTGTTTACCATTGCGGAACATTTTTAATTTATGTTATGATGTCTCCAAAATTTGTTTACATTTACGGTACTTTTAATTGTTTACATTTCATATGCTTCGCATTATCCCATATTCCACCTTGTTCTAAAGTTTATTGTCAGTCGACCAAACTAATGCCTGGTTTTCACTAGGTCATATATGACGTCAAATATTGTCAAACAAATGAAAACGGGTTGGCATATTGTGTCAAATGCGTTTGCAGTCAGTTTTGACCACTCGCTGTCATACAAAATGACAGCCATATGAAAACACTCAAATTGTAGTTTGCCAGCGCATTGGGCAACATTTGACACACAAAATTCATTTGCCAGCGTGTTGGCAAACTTGTTTCGTTTGTCAAGCTCACAGCTGATTCGCAGGGCCACGGAGCGTGTCAAGGAGCGAAGAGCTAAGGAGCTATGGCTTTTTCACGGAGCGGAGCTGGAGCTCAAATTACAGGTAGAAGCTGGAAGTGGAGTTAAAAATCACTAGCTCTTTATATATCTATATCTGTGGCCACAAGCAATAACCGCTTAAGTCTACTTAAGAAGATTTTGAGTTACATATACCACATTATTCTCCTTTTAAAACTCTATATTTCTGTAAAAACCCCATTCTTATAACTTAATTCAATAAAAAGATATAAATAAAAACATGTAGGTATATTAGGTATATTAAACTTGCTATAACAGCCAAGGTAGATTTATATACTTAATGAAATTTCTGCATGATATTTTGTTTTATTTACAAAATTTGATCGTAACATTGTAAATGGCTGACTGATTTTGCGTCCATGGTTTTTAATCGATTTTTTCTGATTTGTTAAGAAAAGCCTTCGAATAAAAATATAAAAATAAGATTTTCTTTGCACTGCCATAAGCACTCAGATATAAAAAAATTTTAATGTACATATGTGCCTATGATTCATATTTTATGTGCAGAGCAAAGGCACTTTGTATTACAGCTCCCGAGAACTGCCGTAAGAAATCGAAATATACAATAACAAAAGTGTAATGAAAAAAAAATTCAAAATATGAAAGCACTGTAAAAAATTTGTATTCAAATAATTTTCATATAAAAAATAAAAAAAAAATTTGTATGTATGTGATACTACCATTTGAAAATAAATTCTAAAATAATAGTGGTCTTCATCTAAAGTGATAAAGTAATAAATTTTTAAAGTTTATCAGTTTATCCGCATTTTTACATGAAACCACCTTGGTAAATAATTGTTTAAACTCTTGTCAGTGTCAACTTGATTAATAAATAAAAAAAACCCAATAAAATAAACAAAGAAAAAAATGCCGAAGGAAACCACAATTTCTTCTTTTAAATTGAAAAAGTAAAACTGACAATGTGTCAGACTTGAGTTTTACCGAAATTTATAAATTTACGCAACAAAATCGTTCGGTAAAGTGATAAACTTTGCTTAAATATATTTTCATACAAATTTTGACAGATAATTTATTACAATTAATATTTTATCACTTTACCGCATTTACCAGCAGTTTACCACTTTAGATGAAGACCCTTAATATTTTATTGGAATTCATAAAAAAATCTAAATGAGCAAAAAATGTTGCAATGCATATAAAAATTTTGTAGATGTATTGAGCTTTGTACTTTCAATACGAGAGCGTTTAGCAGGCCTGCTATAGAGAATGAAGGTAGGTTTAAAACCGAAGATGGTTTTAAAGCGACCCTAGATTATGCCAGTTCGAGTTTACCTTTATCTCAGGTAAGCGTTGAGCGTCTCTTTTCATCATTAAAAATTGTCGTATCTGATTTAAAACAGTCTTGTCGATTTGAAGCGGAGCCAATATATAAAAAATCGGAGCGAGAACGGAGCCCTATGCAAAAAAAGGATGGGAGCTATTGCCTATATGACACTACGTTTTTTTCTTTTTTTTTTTTTGGTGTGGAAAATCCACCGAAAGTCAAAATACAAAAACAATTCTTCTGTAGATTGAAAAGAGACAAAAACTCCCTCAAAAACAATTTGATTGCCATTCAAACTAAATGAAAATAATATTTATTTCAAGAATTAATTTTTTTGGAAATTTGAATTTAAATTACTGCAATAAAAGTTATGGAACTCAGATGGCAGAGTAGCTGTGTATTCCATGTTATAAAGAGAAGCCAGTGCGCAGTATACTTTTTCTTCCGGACATCTTCTTTCCCCTTACGGCCAAAGCAGAAGCTTACAAGAGGCAAATTTAAAATTTGTATTTCCATATATTTTTTATTTTATATATAATTTATTTTATAGTTGTCAACTTAAAACAATTGTCAGAAAAACCTGCCTAGATGGTATTTTGTTGGTATTTCGTTTGGTTTTTTCAATATAGCTTGCTCGCTTGCACCAAAGCAAAACTGTATTTGACCATCTCCTTCACTCCAAAAAACCTTGTAGAATACCGGAAAAAAAACGTAGTGTCATATGGGCATAAGAGCAGCAAAAAATTTTGGAAGCGGAGCAAACGAAAAAATCCTTTGCACCGGGGCCCTGGTTTGTCGAGCTCACAGCTGATTGTGATTGTGCGAGTATTATAAATTTATTTACTTATTTTGTTAATAGTATTTTAATATCAGAAAATGGAAGAGTTATTAGTAAACGATTTCCAAGTTTTTGTGCAACCTAGAAATAGCGCCACCACAAGAAAACCACGGGTGAGAAAACTGACCTTGCTGTCCGGCTGTCAAAAGCTTTTACTTCACGTTTGACAGCGGAGATGAAAACGGACTGTCAATCAACTGACACCAAAATTTGACGGCAATCTTTGACCCACACTGCTCTATCGACTTCATGTCAGTTTTTGAAACCTAATGAAAACACATTTGACTCAAAATGACATATTGTCATCTAGGACAGTGATTTGACGTCAGTGAATTTGACCTAATGAAAACCAGGCTTAAAGCATTAGTGTAAGTTTCGTTTTTGGATACATTTTAGAATATGTATCTATACATACATACATATGTATACCTAAATGTAATTATCTGTGTTTATTATTGTTTTCAGTCCTGATGATGACTCCAGGCTGGAGTCGAAATATCGATAACAAATAAAAACCAAATTAAAATTAAAGATTTGTGTTTTAAAATTTTTATCGTGGCCTTGAGCTCATAAATAAATAAATATAATTACAATAAAACGGCCAAAAAAACTACATCAAAATGTTTATACGAAGAGCACATCGGAAAGAAAGCAAAGGTTATAAAAATATGAACTAAATTTAAGACGTATGTACGCTAATATATTTTATTTTGAACGACATTTCGAGAAAAAAAATAGTAAAAACATTTTTTAATTATATTTTCAGTTATACACACATCAATATGAAAATCTTAAATTAATTTAAAATATGATTTCTTTCGAACGAAAATTCGAAAACGTTTTTAATGAACATCTTTTGTTTTGTTTTTTTTAGTACAATTAGAAAAAAGTTATTGAAACAATAAGCATTAAGTATTATTTTTCTTTTAAATATATATAAATGTGTCATTTTGCCTAAAACTTGAGAGTTCTGAGATTATTCTACATTTGAGAAATACATTTTGTATAAGTTATAATACATAATACAAAGAAGTAAAGATACTTACATTCTATATACTCGTACGTATATAATACGTACATACATACATACAAAAGGAAATAAAATCTTTTGAGGTATAATAGTAACATGTACAGTACAATATTTACAAGTTTTTGTGCGGCCTTTTTATCTGTGCTAAGTCAATTTTATTTGGGTAGCTATTGGGTAATTTTACAAATATTTTGGCAGTTTTATTCCTACAAGCAAGAGGGTTTTTCATAAAAACTTTGTCATTATCAAAATTCGGGACTTTCTCCTTTCTATACCTTTCATGAGAATTAAATGGTATTATAACTTTGTACCAAAAAATTTTTGTCGAAAGTACCAGAATGAAGCGTGGGGGACCCACCAAAATATATACCGATATGATCAGAATCACGAGCTGTGTCGATTAAGCCATATCCGTCTGTCCGTCTGTGTGAACGCAAACTAGTGCCTCAATTTTTGAGATATCTGAATGAAATTCGGAATACAGATATGTTGTTATATGCAGCTGATCAGTTGTCGGAACCGACCGAATCGGACCACTATAACATATAGAAAACAACCGATTATTCAGATATACATACATGAAAATTTTGGGTGTAATTTCTGCATAACTTCCCCATTTAAACAGCTAAGAACATGAAACTTTGAAGTATTTGTACCCATATTGGCCTAAACAAGTTTACCGAAAATTTTCAAGATCGAACCACTATAACATATAGTTCCACAACAACCGATTGTTCAGATATACACATTTTGGTGTATAACTCCTCCATTTTAACAGCTAAAAGCGTGAAATTTTAAATTATTTGTACCTATGTTGGCCCCAACAAGGTTAGCGAAAATTGTCAAGATCGCACCACTATAACATATAGCTTCCATACAACCGATTGTTCAGATATGGACATCGTGGTTTATAACTCCTCCATTTTAACAGCTAACGGCGTGAAATTCTGAAGTATTTGCACCCATATGGGCCCAAACGGGGTTACCGAAAATTGTTAAGATCGGACAACTATAACATATAGCTCCCATACAACCGATTGTTCAGATACGGACATTTTGGTGTATAACTCCTCCATTTTAACAGCTAACGGTGTGAAATTGTGAAGTATTTTTACCCATATGGGCCCAAACGGGGTTACCGAAAATTGTCAAGATCGGACCATTATAACATATAGCTCGAATACAACCGATTGTTCAGATATGGACGTTTTGGTGTATAACTCCTCCGTTTAAATAGCCAAGACACAGAATTAAAATTATAAATTAAACATAATCAGGCTATGTACATACATAGGTAACTTTTCAATTCCCCACTCATGAAAAGTATGAAGTCTTCGGTACGGCCGAAGACAGCCGCGCTCTTACTTGTTAATTTTGATTTGGTTGTGCCTACATATATTTTATCACATGGTTAGTATTTTTTGCCATTACATGGTATTTTATATATCACTTTGCTTCTTTCAATTTCCGGAATTTTTGACTTAGTTTTATTAAAAAGATTTTTTAAAGTATTTCTAGGCTTATGGGCTACTCTTATATTTTTCTTTATTATAGAAATCATTGTTTTGCAATAACAGTCTTATTTCTCTTTTTATTTCTCCGTGGTAAGTGTCATCTGAAATTTGTTTTTTAATTGGCACGTAACCGTCTAGACGATTCTGGCCGAGTTCAATAAAGCGCGCCAGCTATTTCTGTTTCGTGCAGGATGGCGCCACTCGGGAATACCTAGGGAGTCAGCATCACTATCCACCTGATCTTCCCAACGCAGTGTAGGCCTCCCTTTTCTTCTGCGTTCAGCGGGTTTCGATAAAAATACTTTCTTGGCTGGAGCACCTTCGTCCATTCTCACGACATGACCTGCCCAGTGCAGCCGCTGGATCTTTATTCGCTGAACAATGTCGATGGCTGCGTACAGCTCGTCGTTAAATCTCCGTCGATACTCGCCCTCGCTAACGCGCAAAGGTCCATAAATCCTCCGAAGAACTTTCCTATCGAATACTACAAGCGCCATCTCATCTGCTTTTGATATAGTCCATGCTTCTGCGCCATACATGAGGATGATGAGTGTCCTGTAGAGTGTGATTTTGGTTCGTCGAGAAAGGACTTTACTTTTCAATTGCCTACTTAGTCCAAAGTAGCATTTATTGGGAAGAGTGATTCCTCGTTGGATTTCAGTGCTGACATTATTTTTGGTGTTAATGCTGGTTCCCAAATAGACGAAGTCCTTAACTGTTTCGAATTTGTAGCTATCAACAGTGACGTGGCTGCCAAGGCGTGCTGTTTCTTTGTGTGTTGACAGGAGGTACTTCGTCTTGTCCTCGTTGACCGCCAAACCCATTTTCTTAGACTCTTTATCCAGCTTGGAGAAGGCAGAACATACGGCGCGCATGTTAGTGCCAATGATGCCGATGTCATCGGCGTACGCCAGCAGTTGCACACTCTTGTGACATAAGATGCTTCCTGTATGGTTAAGTTCTGAAGCTCGTATTATCTTTTCCAGCATCAAGTTGAAGAAGTCACATGAAAGGGAGTCACCTTGTCTGAAACCTGGCACATTCTTTGCTGCACAGAGGCGGGTGCGTACCTTGGCTGCCACAAGATAATGGCCCGAGTCGATATTGGGACCACGGATTGTGCGCACATCTAGGATGCTGGAGCTGTGTCTGCCGTCGATCATGACGTGATCGATCTGATTTCGCGTTTTTCGCTCAGGTGACAGCCATGTGGCTTGGTGTATTTTTTTGCAGGAATCTGGTACTGCTAATGACCATGTTTCGGGACCCGACGAAATCGATCAGCCTCGTCCCATTGGGACTAGTTATGTCGTGGAGACTGAATTGTCCGACTGTGCCACCAAAGATACCTCCCTTGCCCACCCTGGCATTAAAATCGCCAAGCACGATCTTTTTATCGCAGCGGGGGCAGCGATCATAGGTTTGTTCTAACAGCTCATAGAAGGAGTCTTTGGTCGCATCGTCCTTCTCTTCCGTCGGGGCGTGGGCACAGATGAGCGATATGTTGAAGTACTTCGCTTTGATGCGGATGGCGGCTAGACGCTCGTTCACTGGCGTGAAAGACAGTACTCGGCGGGTTAACCCCCCTTCCCTCCACAAAACCAACACCAAATATGTGCTCCTTTGCATGGCCACTATGGTATATGACGCAAGACCCTATTTTCTTTGGGTCATACCCCGTCCATCGTAATTTCTGTATGGCGGTAATGTCAGCTTTTACTTTCCCGAGAACATCAACCAGCTGGGCAGCGGCACCTTCCCTATTAAGGGTCCGGACGTTCCAGGTGCATACCCTCAAATCATAGTCCTTTAAACGTTTGCCATGGTTGTCATTAAAAAGAGGTGGTCTCATCCGAGGCTTTATTTTGCTTTTCATTGGATAGAATTTTTACGTGGTGGGCCCCAAGCCCGACGCACAACCCGCACTGCGGGAGTTGTTTATTGTCCAAGTCAGACGCCCGCTCGCAGCCCCACCTACTGGTGAGCAGACGTCACCAATGTACCTAAAATATCAGAACTTCTGATAAAATCGGATTTCTATAATAAAGAAAAAGTAAGAGTAGCCCATTAGCCTAGAAATATTTAAAAAAATCTTTTTAATAAGACTAAGTCAAAAATTCCGGAAATTGAAAGAAGCAATGTTATATATAAAATACCGTGTAATGGCAAAAAAAACATTTCCGGAACATTTTTTAATTTTTTTTTTCTGTCTACTCCTAACTTTCTAATACATGACATCAACAATAGAAAATCAGCCTTATTTTAAACCTTACGCCAAACAAATTTGCTACCTTTATAATTTTCTGGCCTTATTTCGTAAGCCTTTAAAAATGCTAAAGCTAAATATTTTGGTGGGTATGTCCGCAAATTTTGCAACAACCAGTTTTTATATGTAAATGGTCTTGTCGTCGAGACATTCAACATTGCACCCAAACAAAAGAAAATTTGGATATACCTATGCGCATACATGTACTATGTTTATGAGTATGACATTGAAATTCCCAAAGGAGCTAAGAAATTATGGAAAAAAATAACTAGCTCGAATGCGACAAAAATGCAATTGTCATTAGATTCTCACCAACTCATGAGTGGTCAATTGAGTAGTCACTCCAATGAAACTACTGCTGTATGTGATATTATACAAGCAAATTCACTTTTAAAACATGGAATTTAAAGAAAATCTGCCATCATTGTATCTGAAAGAGTAGGCGCACAGAAATGGAAGATTAACTCAAATCTGATCTAGTTTTTTTCTGCTGATAATTTTACGAAAAGCAACGAGGATGCCGAAAATGTAGCAATCACTAGTTTTTTTAAATGATCTTTTCGTGAAAATGTGTAATTATCTACATTCTGTTTTCTATACGCATCAGCATTTTATCCTTTTGTCAACAAAGGAAAATATTTTTGTATGTAAATATGTACATATGAATGGCCTTGTGTAATTACCCTCTATTTGCATAGGCTTCAGCATTCTAACCTTTTAGTATTCTATACCTACTCTTATAACAATTTTTTAAACCAAAATATACATATATATGTATGTATGTATGTATATAAATATGTACATACCCTGCAGTAAATGTGTTTCACTGCTGAATGATCATTGATGATTCCTTGTTGAATATTCATCACTGTCGTCATAACTGAGTACAATTTTTATTTTTTAGTTTTATATTTATATGAAAAATTCATCAGTCTTTATATGAAAGAATTTACTGATGCCTCCTCGTCATAGGTGAATTGTATCAGTGATTCATTAAGGATTCATTGCGGATTTTTACTGCAGGGTATGTATGAAATAAAGATAATACGTACATACATATATGTATACGTGTATATACTAGACCTCTGCACAATACCATTCGCCTCTTCTATATTTGCGAATTCTCTATGTATTGTACAATTAGTCACATCACAATTTCAATGCAGCTACAAATAAAACCCATAATTTTCATTTGGAATACAAATACTATTTCTATTTGCTCTGTTGGTGCGATTAGTGTACACTATTCGCCACGATCCACAGTGCCGCGAAGGTGGACAAAAATACAAAAATCTACTGTCTTGAAACTTGGATGTTTTGATGTCAAGTTACAGCTAAAACTCCAACTAAGAGAAGTTCATAAGTTATTTTGTGATAAAAGCAACTTTCAGCCTCACACACCCCTTCAAAGTACACATATTTTCTAAATACCATTTCATTTCGGCGCTTCGCACATAAAAGTGGTCGCAGTTAAAAATACATTTTTATTCCTAGCAAAATCAACTTTTGCAATTTGATAAAGATATATGCGACAAACCAAAAAATATATGGTTCATGAAAAAAAAACAAGTATACAAATATTTTTTTTTTAATAATAAATAACTATATGATTAAACATACCAAAATCCAAAAATTGGTAAACTTTGGAGGCAAAAAAAAAACATCATAAAATTCCGTGAAATTTTTTTTTTGTTTATGATAGTTTGGACTTTCTACTAACAGAAACAATCGAAATCTCTTCCACCTTTTTCCAATATTTGAAAATTTTCAATTTTGAAAAAGTGACTAAATTCCCTTTTTTTGTATTATATTAGCTGATCTATATTTATAATACTTTTTGTGAATGTCCTAAGATCTAAATTTTTAGTTCGCTTTTCAAAAATAAGGCGTTGAATTAAAGCTAAAAGTGCCAAAAAAAATTTTAGAGGTACAGGGTGATTTGAAATGAAAAAATTATCAGCTAATTAAAATACTTATATATGCATGGGAGCCAAAAACAAGAATATACGAAGAGTTATATCTATATATATAAAAATGATTTGGTATTTAATTGCAACGCTAAAACTTGAAAACGGCTGAACCAAATCAATTACTTCCTTCGGGGGGTTTGTTTGTTGTTACCCCGCGAGGGTTTAGACGAAGAAAAAATTAAAAAATGTTAGGGGGGCGTGGCACCTCCCATACAACCTTAATTTTTAAAGCTGATTATCTCTAAAATAGTTCAAGGTAGGGAGCTGCTAATTGGTATAGAGGTAGGTGATATCAAACCCCTTCTCACTCAGAAAAGTGGGGGTTATCAGAAAAGGGGGCGTGGCACCTCCCATACAACCCTAATTTTTAAAGCTGATTATCTCTAAAATAGTTTAAGGTAGGGAGCTGAAAATTGGTATAGAGGTAGGTGATATCAAAACCCTTCTCACTCAGAAAAGGGGGCGTGGCACCTCCCATACAACCTTAATTTTTAAAGCTGATTATCTCTAAAACAGTTCAAGGTAGGGAGCTGAAAATTGGTATAGAGGTAGGTGATATCAAAACCCTTCTCACTCAGAAAAGTGGGGGTTATCCGAAAAGGGGGCGTGGCACCTCCCATACAACCTTAATTTTTAAAGCTGATTATCTCTAAAATAGTTTAAGGTAGGGAGCTGAAAATTGGTGTAGAGGTAGGTGATATCAAAACCCTTCTCACTCGGAAAAGTGGGGGTTATCAGAAAAGGGGGCGTGGCACCTCCCATACAACCTTAATTTTTAAAGCTGATTATCTCTAAAACAGTTTAAGGTAGGGAGCTGAAAATTGGTGTAGAGGTAGGTGATATCAAAACCCTTCTCACTCAGAAAAGTGGGGGTTATCAGAAAAGGGGGCGTGGCACCTCCCATACAACCTTAATTTTTAAAGCTGATTATCTCTAAAACAGTTTAAGGTAGGGAGCTGAAAATTGGTATAGAGGCAGGTGATATCAAAACCCTTCTCACTCAGAAAAGTGGGGGTTATCCGAAAAGGGGGCGTGGCACCTCCCATACAACCTTAATTTTTAAAGCTGATTATCTCTAAAATAGTTTAAGGTAGGGAGCTGAAAATTGGTATAGAGGTAGGTGATATCAAAACCCTCCTCACTCAGAAAAGTGGCGGTTATCAGAAAAGGGGGCGTGGAACCTCCCATACAACCTTAATTTTGAAAGCTGATTATCTCTAAAACAGTTCAAGGTAGGGAGCTGAAAATGAGTATAGAGCTAAATGATATCAAAACCACGCATATAAGTGGGGGTTATCGGAAAAAGGGGCGTGGCACCTCCCATACAAACTTAATTTTTCATGCTGCATATCTCTAAAATTGTTTACGCTAGGGACTTGGAAATTGGTGTGGATATAAACGATAACAATTCCATATTAATGCAAAATAATAGAAGTCTTACGAAAAGGGGGCGTGGCTCCTCCCAACAACACTTAATTTTTTAAGCTGAATATCTTTAAAAGGATTTAAGTCAGGGACCTGTAAATTGGTACAGATCTATATGATATCAAAACAATTTTTGCGCATAAAAGTGTAGGTTATCGGAAAAGGGGGCGTGGCACCACCCATACAAACTTAATTTTTCAAGCTGAATATCTATAAAAGCGTTTAAGGTTGGGACCTGAAAGTTGATCAGGAGATTAACGACATCAATAGCATGCTTATGAAAAAAACAGTAGTTTTGGGAAAAGGGGGCGTGGCACCTCCCATGCGTTCTTAATTTTTATCGATAAATGGGGCATTGCACCTCCCATACGTACTAAACTTTTGAGGCTGAATATATCTAAAAGGGTTGGAGGAAGGGCCTGAAAACCATTATGGAGGTATGTATACTATACGTATCAATACTCTTACTTACTTGGTTCAAATAGCCAATACTCAGTGAAAATAAATATCTGGAACAGAAAACTAAAAATGTTGTGTATCGCGCAGCCTTAAACTGAATACTAAAATTATATATTTTGAAGTATACACAATGAAGTAGTGAAAAATCGTTAATTTTCTATTAAAAACAATACCGGTGTAATAACAATTTTTGAAATGAAATTAATAAAAAAATCTATTTTGGGCAGAACGAAGTTTGCCGGGTCAGCAAGTATATATATATGTATAAATATATATATATGGCCGCTGTGGTGCAGAGGGTAAAGTGCTCGCCTGCTATGCCAGAGGTCTCGGGTTCAAACCACAGTCCGAGCAAACACCAAAAAAATTTTTTTTCTAATTAGTAAAAATCCAATTATTGGGGTTTTTAAGAGCAGCGGTCACCTCTCGGCAGTGGGGGGCATACCCTCCGAGTGATTCCTGCCATGAAAAAGCTTATCAAAAAAAATGCATTCGCCTTTCGGAGCCGGCATAAAACTGTAGGTCCACCCAATTAGTAAGAAAAACAAAAGGAGCACACCGCGAATTGGGAGAGAAGCTCGGCCATAAAACTCGTCATAGTTATAATGGCGCTATTGTATTATATTATCTATATTCTCTATACATATATAAAAATGATTTGGTATTTAATTGAAACGCTAAAACTTGAAAACGGCTGAACCAAATCAAATACTTCCTTAGGGGGGTTTGTTTGTTGTTACCTCGCGAAGGTTTAGTCAAAGAAAAAATTTAAAAATGTTAGGGGGGCGTGGCACCTCCCATGCAACCTTAATTTTTAAAGCTGATTATCTCTAAAAGAGTTCAAGGTAGGGAGCTGAAAATTGGTATAGAGGTAGGTGATATCAAAACCCTTCTCACTCAGAAAATTGGGGGTTATCAGAAAAGGGGGCGTGGCACCTCCCATACAACCTTAATTTTTAAAGCTGATTATCTCTAAAACAGTTCAAGGTAGGGAGCTGAAAATTGGTATAGAGGTAGGTGATATCAAAACCCTTCTCACTCAGAAAAGGGGGGTTGTCAGAAAAGGGGACGTGGCACCTCCCATACAACCTTAATTTTTAAAGCTGATTATCTCTAAAACAGTTCAAGGTAGGGAGCTGAAATTGGTATAGAGGTAGGTGATATCAAACCCCTTCTCACTCAGAAAAGGGGGCGTGGCACCTCCCATACAACCTTAATTTTTAAAGCTGATTATCTCAAAAACAGTTCAAGGTAGGGAGCTGAAATTGGTATAGAGGTAGGTGATATCAAACCCCTTCTCACTCAGAAAAGGGGGCGTGGCACCTCCCATACAACCTTAATTTTTAAAGCTGATTATCTCTAAAACAGTTCAAGGTTGGGAGCTGAAAATTGGTATAGAGGTAGGTGATATCAAAACCCTTCTCACTCAGAAAAGTGGGGGTTATGAGAAAAGGGGGCGTGGTACCTCCCATACAACCTTAATTTTTAAAACTGATTATCTCTAAAACAGTTCAAGGTAGGGAGCTGAAATTGGTATAGAGGTAGGTGATATCAAACCCCTTCTCACTCAGAAAAGGGGGCGTGGCACCTCTCATACAACCTTAATTTTTAAAGCTGATTATCTCTAAAACAGTTGAAGGTAGGGAGCTGAAAATTGGTGTAGATGTAGGTGATATCAAAACCCTTCTCACTTAGAAAAGTGGGGGTTATCAGAAAAGGGGGCGTGGCACCTCCCATACAACCTTAATTTTTAAAGCTGATTATCTCTAAAACAGTTTAAGGTAGGGAGCTGAAAATTGGTATAGAGGTAGGTGATATCAAAACCCTTCTCACTCAGAAAAGTGGGGGTTATCAGAAAAGGGGGCGTGGCACCTCCCATACAACCTTAATTTTTAAAGCTGATTATCTCTAAAACAGTTTAAGGTAGGGAGCTGAAAATTGGTATGGAGGCAGGTGATATCAAAACCCTTCTCACTCAGAAAAGTGTGGGTTATCCGAAAAGGGGGCGTGGCACCTCCCATACAACCTTAATTTTGAAAGCTGATTATCTCTAAAATAGTTTAAGGTAGGGAGCTGAAAATTGGTGTAGATGTAGGTGATATCAAAACCCTTCTCACTTAGAAAAGTGGGGGTTATCAGAAAAGGGGGCGTGGCACCTCCCATACAACCTTAATTTTTAAAGCTGATTATCTCTAAAACAGTTTAAGGTAGGGAGCTGAAAATTGGTATAGAGGTAGGTGATATCAAAACCCTTCTCACTCAGAAAAGTGGGGGTTATCAGAAAAGGGGGCGTGGCACCTCCCATACAACCTTAATTTTTAAAGCTGATTATCTCTAAAACAGTTTAAGGTAGGGAGCTGAAAATTGGTATGGAGGCAGGTGATATCAAAACCCTTCTCACTCAGAAAAGTGTGGGTTATCCGAGAAGGGGGCGTGGCACCTCCCATACAACCTTAATTTTGAAAGCTGATTATCTCTAAAATAGTTTAAGGTAGGGAGCTGAAAATTGGTATAGAGGTAGGTGATATCAAAACCCTCCTCACTCAGAAAAGTGGCGGTTATCAGAAAAGGGGGCGTGGCACCTCCCATACAACCTTAATTTTGAAAGCTGATTATCTCTAAAACAGTTCAAGGTAGGGAGCTGAAAATTAGTATAGAGCTAAATGATATCAAAACCACGCATATAAGTAGGAGTTATCGGAAAAGGGGGCGTGGCACCTCCCATACAAACTTAATTTTTCATGCTGCATATCTCTAAAATTGCTTACGCTAGGGACTTGGAAATTGGTGTGGATATAAACGATAACAATTCCATATTAACGCAAAATAATAGAAGTTATGCGAAAAGGGGGCGTGGCTCCTCCCAACAACACTTAATTTTTTAAGCTGAATATCTTTAAAAGGATTTAAGTCAGGGACCTGTAAATTGGTACAGAGCTATATGATATCAAAACAAAAAGTTGATCAGGAGATTAACGATATCAATAGCATGCTTATGAAAAAAACAGTAGTTTTGGGAAAAGGGGGCGTGGCACCTCCCATGCGTTCTTAATTTTTAAGGCTAAATATCCCTAAAAGCGTTCATGGCATGTACATAGAAATCACTATGCAGATATACGATATCAATACCATGTTCACACAAAAAAAAGAAAAGATTTATCGATAAATGGGACATTGCACCTCCCATACGTACTAAACTTTTGAGGCTGAATATATCTAAAAGAGTTGGAGGAAGGGCCTGAAAACCATTATGGAGGTATGTATACTATACGTATCAATACTCTTACTTACTTGGTTCAAATAGCCAATACTCAGTGAAAATAAATATCCGGAACAGAAAACTAAAAATGTTGTGTATCGTGCAGCCTTAAACTGAATACTAAAATTATATATTTTGAAGTATACACAATGAAGTAGTGAAAAATCGTTAATTTTCTATTAAAAACAATACCGGTGTAATAACAATTTTTGAAATGAAATTAATAAAAAAATCTATTTTGGGCAGAACGAAGTTTGCCGGGTCAGCTAGTTATCTATATATATAAAAATGATTTGGTATTTAATTGTTACGCTAAAACTTGAAAACGGCTGAACCAAATCAAATACTTCCTCAGGGGGTTTGTTTGTTGTTACCCCGCCAAGGTTTAGTCGAAGAAAAAATTAAAAAATGTTAGGGGGGCGTAGCACCTCCCATACAACCTTAATTTTTAAAGCTGATTATCTCTAAAATAGTTTAAGGTAGGGAGCTGACAATTGGTATAGAGGTAGGTGATATCAAAACCCTTCTCACTCAGAAAAGTGGGGGTTATCAGAAAAGGGGGCGTGGCACCTCCCATACAACCTTCATTTTTAAAGCTGATTATCTCTAAAACAGTTCAAGGTAGGGAGCTGAAGATTGGTATAGAGCTAGGTGATATCAAAACCCTTCTCACTCAGAAAAGGGGGTGGGAGGGTTGTCAGAAAAGGGGGCGTGGCACCTCCCATACAACCTTAATTTTTAAAACTGATTATCCCTAAAACAGTTCAAGGTAGGGAGCTGAAAATTGGTATAGAGGTAGGTGATATCAAAACCCTTCTCACTCAGAAAGGGGGGGGGGGGGGTTGTCAGAAAAGGGGGCGTGGCACCTCCCATACAACCTTAATTTTTAAAGCTGATTATCTCTAAAACAGTTCAAGGTAGGGAGCTGAAAATTGGTATAGAGGTAGGTGATATCAAACCCCTTCTCGCTCAGAAAAGTGGGTGTTATCAGAAAAGGGGGCGTGGCACCTCCCATACAACCTTAATTTTTAAAGCTTATTATCTCTAAAACAGTTTAAGGTAGGGAGCTGAAAATTGGTATAGAGGTAGGTGATATCAAAACCCTTCTCACTCAGAAAAGTGGGGGTTATCAGAAAAGGGGCGTGGCACCTCCCATACAACCTTAAATTTTAAAGCTGATTATCTCTAAAAGAGTTCAAGTTAGGGAGCTGAAAATTGGTATAGAGCTAAATGATATCAAAACCATTCCCATGCATAGAAGTGGGGGTTATCGGAAAAAGGGGCGTGGCACCTCCCATACAAACTTAATTTTTCATGCTGAATATCTCTAAAATTGTTTACGCTAGGGGCTTGGAAATTGGTGTGGAGATAAACGATAACAATTCCATATTAACGCAAAATAATTGGAGTTATACGAAAAGGGGGCGTGGCACTTCCCAACAACACTTAATTTTTTAAGCTGAATATCTTTAAAAGGATTTAAGTCAGGGACCTGGAAATTGGTACAGAGCTATATGATATCAAAACAATTTTTGCGCATAAAAGTGTAGGTTATCGGAAAAGGGGGCGTGGCACCTCCCATACAAACTTAATTTTTCAAGCTGAATATCTATAAAAGCGTTTAAGGTTGGGACATGAAAATTGATCAGGAGATTAACGATATCAATAGCTTGCTTATGAAAAAAACAGTAGTTTTGGGAAAAGGGGGCGTGGTACCTCCCATGCGCTCTTAATTTTTAAGGCTAAATATCCTTAAAAACGTTCATGGCATGTACATAGAAATCACTATGCAGATATACGATATCAATACCAAAAAAAAAAAGATTTATCAAAAATGGGGCACTGAACCTCCCATACGTACTAAACTTTTGAGGCTGAATGTATCTAAAAGGGTTGGAGGAGGGGCCTGAAAACCATTATGGAGGTATACTATGTATATCAATCCTCTTACGTACTTAGTGAAAATAGCCAATACTCAGTGAAAATAAATTTCCGGAACAGAAAACTAAAAGTGTTGTGTATCGTGCAGCCTTAAACTGAATACTAAAATTATATATACACAATGAAGTAGTGAAAAATCGTTAATTTTCTATTAAAAATAATACCGGTGTAATAACAATTATTGAAATGAGATTAATAAAAAAATCTATTTTGGGCAGAACGAAGTTTGCCGGGTCAGCTAGTAACTAAATAAAAATGAAAAAATCTGAGCGATCGGAAAACAAAATTAGTCAACTAGTATTTTCCTAGGACTTATTCAGACAAAGGGCAACATTTCATTTCATATAAGTGAAGATGAACATAATAAACTCTTTATACCAAGTGCTTCATTAATCATTTGAGAATTGTAGAAATATGCAATGCCGTAATCAAATCGACGAACGGAGGAAACACAACGAATTTGTCTTTTGCATACTAGCTGAATAACTAATAGAAAGCAAACTGGTATGTTTCTTTCCGACTCCTACCAGTTGATCAGCTAGTTTATTTGCATACCAGTTCACGTTTTCGCTGCAGGGTTAAATATTCGTTGCAAGCTTCCACGACATACATACATACATACAAAAAGTGAAGTTAAATAAAAGCTTGTAATAATAATAAAAAAAATATCTTTATTTGTTGCGTTCCTGTTTTTCTGACAGGGTTTTGATATCACCTACCTATATACCAATTTTCAGCTCCCTACCTTAAACTGTCTTAGAGATAATCAGCTTTAAAAATTAAGGTTGTATGGGAGGTGCCACGCCCCCTTTTCTGATAACCCCAACTTTTCTGAGTGAGAAGGGTTTTGATATCACCTACCTATATACCAATTTTCAGCTCCCTACCTTAAACTGTTTTAGAGATAATCAGCTTTAAAAATTAAGGTTGTATGGGAGGTGCCACGCCCCTTTTTCCGATAACCTCCACTTTTATGCGTGGGAATGGTTTTGATATCGTTTAGCTCTATACCAATTTTCAGCTCCCTACCTTGAACTGTTTTAGAGATAATCAGCTTTAAAAATTAAGGTTGTATGGGAGGTGCCACGCCCCCTTTTCTGATAACCTCCACTTTTCTGAGTGAGAAGGGTTTTGATATCACCTACCTCTATACCATTTTCAGCTCCCTACCTTAAACTGTTTTAGAGATAATCAGCTTTCAAAATTAAGGTTGTATGGGAGGTGCCACGCCCCCTTTTCTGATAACCCCCACTTTTCTGAGTGAGAAGGGTTTTGATATCACCTACCTATATACCAATTTTCAGCTCCCAACCTTGAACTGTTTCAGAGATAATCAGCTTTAAAAATTAAGGTTGTATGGGAGGTGCCACGCCGCCCTAATATTTTTTAATTTTTTCTTCGACTAAACCTTCGCGGGGTAACAACAAACAAACCCCCCTAAGGAAGTATTTGATTTGGTTCAGCCGTTTTCAAGTTTTAGCGTTTCAATTAAATACCAAATCATTTTTATATATACAGATATAGCAGGTACACTTCCGTTGCACGGAAATAGCAAACAGGAAACAGCAAAAGATAAAAACGTTTACCGGCTTTTCCCTGAATGTTTTGGACGATATTGGTATCAACACGGAAAGAAATTTGTATACTTGAATCAAGAAAAATGCTTTCTTGAACTCAATTTAGAAAATTTTACTGAAATAAGAAAACTTGACTTAATTATTACTGGAATTAAGAAATTCAGTTTTCCAAAAATGAGACAATTATTCTCTTATTCAAGAACACTAACAAAATCTATAGAAAAAAAGTGTTGAAAAAAAATGTTTAATTAAATAAGAACATCTTTTCGTAAATTTACTTAAATGAAGAAAATCTTTTTGCTAATATCAAGAAGAATTTAAGAAAATTGTGTTTCGATGAATTGGAACAACAAACTACAGCAAAAAAAAAATTGAAAATAAATAAGAAAAGGTTTGCTTGACCGAAGTAAAATATTTCTTGGTCAATTTGACCCCCAAAGTTCTATGAGCATATCAGCAAACTACAGCAAAAAAAATTGAAAATAAATAAGAAAACGTTTTATTGAGCGAAGTAAAATATTTCTTGTTCAATTTGAACGCCAAACTTCTTTGAGCATATCAGCAAACTACAGCAAAAAAAATTTAAAATACTTAAATAAGAAAACGTTTTATTGAGCGAAATAAAATATTTCTTGGTCAATTTGAACGCCAAAGTTCTTTGAGCAAATCAGCAAACTACAGCAAAAAAAAATTTAAAATAAATAAAAAAACGTTTTCTTGAGCGAAGTAAAATATTTCTTGTTCAATTTGAACGCCAAAGTTCTTTGAGCATATCAGCAAACTACAGCAAAAAAAAAATTTAAAATAAATAAAAAAACGTTTTCTTGAGCGAAGTAAAATATTTCTTGTTCAATTTGAACGCCAAAGTTCTTTGAGCATATCAGTAAACTACAGCAAAAAAAATTGAAAATAAATAGGAAAACATTTTATTGAGCGAAGTAAAATATTTCTTACTGAATTTGCATTTCCAAAATAACATGTATGTTTTTTCATTTACCATCCGCTTTGTATATTTCTGAATATTTCTGCAATTCTCAGATTGTTAGTGAAGCATTTGGTAAAAGGAGTTCACTATTTGCATCTTCATTTATATTAATTGGAATGTTGTCATTTCAGTGAACAAGTCCTAGCAAAATAAGTACTAGTTGACTAATTATGGTTTTCTAATCCCTCATGATTAGTTTTTATTTTCCTTAATATTTTCTTATTTAATTAAGCTCGTATAAGAAAAGTTTTACTTGCAACAAAAAAATTATTTCTTAATTATTTATTTTTAAAATCAAGAAAAAAACACTTACCGCAAGTAAATTATTTCTTATTTATTTAAAATCCAATTTTACTTGAAGCAAGAAAATGTTTTCTTATTTATTTAAAATCCATTTTTGCTTGAAGTGAGGAAACTTTTTCTTATTTATTTAAAATCCAATTTCACTTGAAGCAAGAAATTTTTTACTTATTTATTTAAAATCCAATTTTCTTGGATTTTCTTGATATTAAGAAATTATTTTCTAAGTCGAAAATCAAGTCTAATTTTTCTTGTCTCGGCATTGATTCTAGTAAAAAATTCTCTCCGTGAAATAAAAGGTACTCGACATGGCTTTTACATGGAGATTTACTTGTTATGATTCCCAAGTCGAGTCCCCAGATATGGCTCAAAACGTAGACCCGGATGACCCCAGAATATTTCTGAGCAATACTGGTATCAAATGAAAAGTGTTGAGGAGGGCTTTTACATGGATATATATTATGATTTGTAGGTCGGATCCCCGTATATGGGTGAAAACGTGGACCTGGATAACCCAGAAATATTTCTGAGCAATATTGTTATTTAGGTTTTATGTTTTTCACATTATTGTCATTTTAAATAGACCACTGATTCATTGGTTGTTATTCTACACAGAAATATGAGTGGTTTTTAACATGCTTTTTTTAGCTTCACCTGTACCCGGATTCTAGAAATCGCCATCGCTAAATGAGATCGCCAAAAATCGCTAAATTTATATCAGACGCGCCTAAAAGTATGGACTTCTTTTATTTATTTATATCATCTCAAGTTATAGCATGCTGGCAGCATTGATCAGTTAGTTTTGTATGTCAGACAGTTTAGCATATATTGCATATTTTTAGGCGCGTATGATACAAATTAAGCGATTTTTGGCGATCTCATTTAGCGATTGCGATTTCTTGAATCCGGGTACTGTATGCATTTATGTAATTAATTTCATCACAACTTAAAATTATGCAGCATATTAACTAATATTGATATTTTCAGCAGTGGGAATTAAAAAAGTCTAACAGTCCTATTCTGAGCGCTACCGGAAAATTACTTTACTGGTAATTTATAATATAATATAATACAATGGCGCTATTATAACTCTGACGAGTTTTATGGCCGAGCTTCTCTCCCAATTCGAGGTGTGCTCCTTTTGTTTTTCCTACTAATTGGGTGGACCTACAGTTTTATGCCGGCTCCGAACGACGAATGCATTTTTTGTGAGAAGCTTTTTCACGGCAGAAATACACTCGGAGGGTATGCCGGCGGCCGAGAGATGACCGCTGCTCTTAAAAAAACCCAATAATTGGATTTTTATTAATTAGAAACATTTTTTTGGTGTTTGCTCGGACTGGGGTTTGAAACGGAGACCTCTGGTATAGCAGGCGAGTACTCTACCCACTGCACCACAGCGGCTGTAATTTATGTTGCTGAAAATTGTTACCATCTTTTCAATTGGTAGGTATTCTGGCACAAATGGTAACGCTGTTAAAGTATTTCCATACGAACGGAATGGAATAGGGCTGAAAATGGTAACAAAATGTTACCACGTATTGAGCTGGTAACTTAATTTTCCTGCTGCCAGAATACGAAAAGGGTGTTTAAAGTACCAGATTCTTCATTTCAACAGTAAAGTAAATTATGTTACCACGCCGGAATAAGGCCGTAAGTGTGTTTTTATATTTCTAATATATTCACTTATTACTAAGGTATTCCCTTTTATGCAATTTTTCTGAAACCATAAGCTTTATATTTGTATAGGATACGCCACTTCAATTTGAATTAATTAAAGATGGCTTAAAAAATTTCAAAAAAATAACACAAAGTAACAAGCTTATGCATCATTTCAGATGTTTTCTTTATAATTATGCTTAACTAGCCGACCCGCCAGACGTTGTTCTGCCTAAAATTTATTCCTATAAAGCCTAAAGGAAAGGTCCTAGATTACCGTGTTGCTCACCATTATATCCCTACCCCTATCCCTATCCTTATCCGTATCCCTATCCCTAACACTATCCCTAATTCCTAATCCCTATCCATATACCTATCCCTATCCCTAATCCCTAATCCCTATCCATATCCATCAACTATCTCTATCTCTATCCCTATCCCTATCCCTATCCCTATCCCTATCCATATCCCTATCCCTATCCCTATCCCTATCCTTATCGCTATTCCCTATCCCTAATCCCTATCCCTAATCCCTATCCATATACCTATCCCCCTCTCTATCCCTATCCCTATACCTATCCCTATTTCATCAACACCTTTTATTCGATACCCATATCGTATAAACACCTTCTAGGGTCACCCATCATTTTGGTCGATATCTCGGAAAACGGTTGCATACGGTCTTGAAAATCACCTCTTTTTTGAATACTCACCAACACCTTTTATTTGATACCCATTTTGTAGAAACCCCGTCTGGGGTCAACCTGGTTCATATTTCGGGAAATACCTCGAATACGGGGTCTTATATGGGACCAAAACTACACCATGTTCAAGCACTCGTCAAAGCCTTTCATTTGATACCCATATCGTACGAACCCGTTATAGGGTTGCCCTGGACCACATCTTGTGGAATATCTCCAAAACCTTCCCGGATTCTTATACTTTTATTTGGCCATAAACCATGTCCGGCTTAATCGAAAACTTAGTGCAAAATTTCATTTAATTCCATGTTGAAGCACTCGTCAACGCCTTTCCTTTGATACCCATAGTACGAACCCGTTATAGGGCTACCCTGGGCCACATTTTGTGGAATATCTCCAAAACCTTCCCGGATTCTTATACTTTTTTTGGCCATAAACCATGTCGGGCTCAATCGAAAACTACGTGCAAAAGTTCATTTAATTCAGTCCAGCCGTTCTGGAGTCATAGCGTCAGGGAGGAAACGCGACTTATCTATGTATATATATAAAAATGATTTGGTATTTAATTGTAACGCTAAAACTTGAAAACGGCTGAACCAAATCAAATACTTCCTTCGGGGGGTTTGTTTGTTGTTACACCGCGAAGGTTTAGACGAAGAAAAAATTAAAAAATGTTAGGGGGGCGTGGCACCTCCCATACAACCTTAATTTTTAAAGCTGATTATCTCTAAAATAGTTCAAGGTAGGGAGCTGATAATTGGTATAGAGGTAGGTGATATCAAAACCATTCTCACTCAGAAAAGTGGGGGTTATCAGAAAAGGGGCGTCGCACCTCCCATACAACCTTAATTTTTAAAGCTGATTATCTCTAAAACAGTTTAAGGAAGGGAGCTGAAAATTGGTATAGAGGTAGGTGATATCAAAACCCTTCTCACTCAGAAAAGTGGGGGTTATCAGAAAAGGGGGCGTGGCACTTCCCAACAACATTAAATTTTTTAAGCTGAATATCTTTAAAAGGATTTAAATCAGGGACCTGAGCTTGGTACAGAGCTATATGATATCAAAACAATTTTTGCGCATAAAAGTGTAGGTTATCGGAAAAGGGGGCATGGCACCTCCCATAAAAACTTAATTTTTCAAGCTGAATATCTATAAAAGCGTTTAATGTTGGGACATGAAAATTGATCAGGAGATTAACGATATCAATAGCTTGCTTATGAAAAAAACAGTAGTTTTGGGAAAAGGGGGCGTGGCACCTCCCATGCGCTCTTAATTTTTAAGGAATATCCTTAAAAGCGTTCATGGCATGTACATAGAAATCACTATGCAGATATACGATATCAATACCATGTTCACTCAAAAAAAAAAGATTTATCGAAAAATGGGGCATTATACCTCCCATACGTACTAAACTTTTTAGGCTGAATATATCTAAAAGTTTTGGAGGAGGGGCCTGAGGTATACTATATCAATCCTCTTACTTACTCAGTGAAAATAAATATCCGGAACAGAAAACTAAAAATGTTGTGTATCGTGCAGCCTTAAACTGAATACTAAAATTATATATTTTTGAACTTGTATACACAATGAAGTGGTGAAAAATCGTTAATTTTCTATTAAAAATAATACCGGAGTAATAACAATTTTTGAAATGAAATTAATAAAGAAATCTATTTTGGGCAGAACGAAGTTTGCCGGGTCAGCTAGTTATATATACATATGGAGAGCAATGACACCAGTTATCAAATAATATGTTAACCAATTCGGGTAAGCAAATAAGTGGAATCGAGACACCTTACAGCGCCCACTGATTAGACGAAAGGCGAACAAAAAGAAAATAAAAACAAATAACATACATACCTATTACTCTTTATCTGCATAATGAATAATATTTTGCTTAAGCACCAAACAAAAACAGCTTGCGAAAATAATAGTACAAATGTATGCAGATCAGGGAGGTCCAATTTTTTTATATAGTTTTTTTGAATGAGTGTTTTTATAATTTTGTTCTCCTAACTAATCACATTACCTGTATCTATTTGACATATCTTTTTACCCATTTACACAAACAAATATTTATAATATAAAACATCGATGAGTTATGTTGTTATTAACATATAACAGCGATTATTACTAACTTACTTAACAGCGATTATGCTTTATTTTAAAGAATTGTTTTTTCTAAAGCTTAACATGTAAGGAAAAAACTACTTAATTTTTCAAATTAGCATAATGTATTCACTTAGGGAATAAAGTTTCGAAAAATTTTGATTATTAACTCTATTTTTCTGAACACTTAGCAGCAATGATATGCCATATTTCATTTTTAAATAATGATGTGAAAAAACTCGGTGTTTTTTTTAATGGGTACCCGTTACAAAAAAACTGATTACTTTTTTAAAATTAGAGTAATACAGACACTTCAGATGTGAAGTTTCAATAAATTCTGACAACTCCTTCATGTTTTCGTAAACACCACAATCAGCAATTATTATGCCTTATTTGTATTTCATATAGTAATGTAAAAAAAATCGTTTTTTTTTTAATGAGTACCCGGTACCGAAAAATGAATTTCATTTTTGAAATAAGCATGGCTTAGTTATTCTAGGTGTAAAGTTTCAACAAGTTCTGAATACTATTTCGGTTTTTATAAACATATGTCTACGATGATTATAAGTTATTTTACATTTTTAAAAAATTGTAAAAAAAAATTGTTTTTAATTAACTGGTAACAGATGCTGAAAAACGGATTTCTTTTCTGAAATTGGCGTGATATAGTCCTTTGAGGTGTAAAGTTCCAGCCCATTCTGATGACTGCTTCCACTTATATCAACACATGTTCACAATGACTATTTTCATATAAAAATGCAAGAAAAACTCGGTTTTCTCAAAATGAGTAACCGGTACCGAAAAACCGATTTCAGTTATGAAATTAGCATGGCATAATACTTCTAAGTGTGAAGTTCCAGCCAATTCTGACCACTCCTTCTATTTTTGTCCATCATTTGTATGGAGTCGCGGCACTGTGCGATCGAGTAAAACATAATAATTACAATGTTATGAAGTATCCGCAAAACCTTGTTGCTTCTTTGGTTTGTTTGTTTATGTTGTGGTCTGGGGTCAACCTGGTTCATATTTCGGGAAATACCTCGAATACGGGGTCTTATATGGGACCAAAACTACACCATGTTCAAGCACTCGTCAAAGCCTTTCATTTGATACCCATATCGTACGAACCCGTTATAGGGTTGCCCTGGACCACATCTTGTGGAATATCTCCAAAACCTTCCCGGATTCTTATACTTTTATTTGGCCATAAACCATGTCCGGCTTAATCGAAAACTTAGTGCAAAATTTCATTTAATTCCATGTTGAAGCACTCGTCAACGCCTTTCCTTTGATACCCATAGTACGAACCCGTTATAGGGCTACCCTGGGCCACATTTTGTGGAATATCTCCAAAACCTTCCCGGATTCTTATACTTTTTTTGGCCATAAACCATGTCGGGCTCAATCGAAAACTACGTGCAAAAGTTCATTTAATTCAGTCCAGCCGTTCTGGAGTCATAGCGTCAGGGAGGAAACGCGACTTATCTATGTATATATATATAAATGATTTGGTATTTAATTGTAACGCTAAAACTTGAAAACGGCTGAACCAAATCAAATACTTCCTTCGGGGGGTTTGTTTGTTGTTACACCGCGAAGGTTTAGACGAAGAAAAAATTAAAAAATGTTAGGGGGGCGTGGCACCTCCCATACAACCTTAATTTTTAAAGCTGATTATCTCTAAAATAGTTCAAGGTAGGGAGCTGATAATTGGTATAGAGGTAGGTGATATCAAAACCATTCTCACTCAGAAAAGTGGGGGTTATCAGAAAAGGGGCGTCGCACCTCCCATACAACCTTAATTTTTAAAGCTGATTATCTCTAAAACAGTTTAAGGAAGGGAGCTGAAAATTGGTATAGAGGTAGGTGATATCAAAACCCTTCTCACTCAGAAAAGTGGGGGTTATCAGAAAAGGGGGCGTGGCACTTCCCAACAACATTAAATTTTTTAAGCTGAATATCTTTAAAAGGATTTAAATCAGGGACCTGAGCTTGGTACAGAGCTATATGATATCAAAACAATTTTTGCGCATAAAAGTGTAGGTTATCGGAAAAGGGGGCGTGGCACCTCCCATAAAAACTTAATTTTTCAAGCTGAATATCTATAAAAGCGTTTAATGTTGGGACATGAAAATTGATCAGGAGATTAACGATATCAATAGCTTGCTTATGAAAAAAACAGTAGTTTTGGGAAAAGGGGGCGTGGCACCTCCCATGCGCTCTTAATTTTTAAGGCTAAATATCCTTAAAAGCGTTCATGGCATGTACATAGAAATCACTATGCAGATATACGATATCAATACCATGTTCACTCAAAAAAAAAAAGATTTATCGAAAAATGGGGCATTATACCTCCCATACGTACTAAACTTTTTAGGCTGAATATATCTAAAAGTTTTGGAGGAGGGGCCTGAGGTATACTATATCAATCCTCTTACTTACTCAGTGAAAATAAATATCCGGAACAGAAAACTAAAAATGTTGTGTATCGTGCAGCCTTAAACTGAATACTAAAATTATATATTTTTGAACTTGTATACACAATGAAGTGGTGAAAAATCGTTAATTTTCTATTAAAAATAATACCGGAGTAATAACAATTTTTGAAATGAAATTAATAAAGAAATCTATTTTGGGCAGAACGAAGTTTGCCGGGTCAGCTAGTTATATATACATATGGAGAGCAATGACACCAGTTATCAAATAATATGTTAACCAATTCGGGTAAGCAAATAAGTGGAATCGAGACACCTTACAGCGCCCACTGATTAGACGAAAGGCGAACAAAAAGAAAATAAAAACAAATAACATACATACCTATTACTCTTTATCTGCATAATGAATAATATTTTGCTTAAGCACCAAACAAAAACAGCTTGCGAAAATAATAGTACAAATGTATGCAGATCAGGGAGGTCCAATTTTTTTATATAGTTTTTTTGAATGAGTGTTTTTATAATTTTGTTCTCCTAACTAATCACATTACCTGTATCTATTTGACATATCTTTTTACCCATTTACACAAACAAATATTTATAATATAAAACATCGATGAGTTATGTTGTTATTAACATATAACAGCGATTATTACTAACTTACTTAACAGCGATTATGCTTTATTTTAAAGAATTGTTTTTTCTAAAGCTTAACATGTAAGGAAAAAACTACTTAATTTTTCAAATTAGCATAATGTATTCACTTAGGGAATAAAGTTTCGAAAAATTTTGATTATTAACTCTATTTTTCTGAACACTTAGCAGCAATGATATGCCATATTTCATTTTTAAATAATGATGTGAAAAAACTCGGTGTTTTTTTTAATGGGTACCCGTTACAAAAAAACTGATTACTTTTTTAAAATTAGAGTAATACAGACACTTCAGATGTAAAGTTTCAATAAATTCTGACAACTCCTTCATGTTTTCGTAAACACCACAATCAGCAATTATTATGCCTTATTTGTATTTCATATAGTAATGTAAAAAAAATCGTTTTTTTTTTAATGAGTACCCGGTACCGAAAAATGAGTTTCATTTTTGAAATAAGCATGGCTTAGTTATTCTAGGTGTAAAGTTTCAACAAGTTCTGAATACTATTTCGGTTTTTATAAACATATGTCTACGATGATTATAAGTTATTTTACATTTTTAAAAAATTGTAAAAAAAATTGTTTTTAATTAACTGGTAACAGATGCTGAAAAACGGATTTCTTTTCTGAAATTGGCGTGATATAGTCCTTTGAGGTGTAAAGTTCCAGCCCATTCTGATGACTGCTTCCACTTATATCAACACATGTTCACAATGACTATTTTCATATAAAAATGCAAGAAAAACTCGGTTTTCTCAAAATGAGTAACCGGTACCGAAAAACCGATTTCAGTTATGAAATTAGCATGGCATAATACTTCTAAGTGTGAAGTTCCAGCCAATTCTGACCACTCCTTCTATTTTTGTCCATCATTTGTATGGAGTCGCGGCACTGTGCGATCGAGTAAAACATAATAATTACAATGTTATGAAGTATCCGCAAAACCTTGTTGCTTCTTTGGTTTGTTTGTTTATTTAATGTGCATATGACATTAAGCTGGACCAAAAAATAAACATATGAGAACGTGGAAAACAGCGATTATTTCCAAAAATTGAACTTTTGAGTAATGTTTTTTTTTAATTTTAAAAACCACCACGTCTTGTTGCCTAATAAGTCTAATAACTAATGCCGAGAAAATTAAAAAAATCCAAGCATTGGTTACCGAGTTATTTTAAAATATATAGAACAGTTGGAAATATGTAATATATGTATGTAGATCGTAAAAAGCTCTGGTTCGAAATTTATTTTAGACATATGGTTTCTTGGGCAAAAAAAGCTTGAAATTACCCAAATTTACATAATCGCCATGTGTCCCTGTTAATTTTTTTTTTGGATCCTACCAATCGACCCGCCCTAGTGTGTATTCATATACACATAAACACACTCAAACTAGCAGCGTAATTTTGCTGAACACAACGTCTGGAATGTGTGTTTATGAAAATATGTACATACATATATTTCGATTATATTAGAAGTATTCGCAAGTTGTGTACCCTATTTGCAGAACCTTTTTAACCTTACGATTACCAGAGATTTTTATGTACGAGGTTTACCAATACCCACCCGGGTGACCCATATACATTTTCTTGCATTACGGGCGTTTCACGTGCTTTAACTTTTTATTGCCCAAACATATTTATTACTATTGTAACATGTAAGCCTGTGACTGATTAAAAATATTTAATTTAACTATATTTGGTGAAATTAAGCCAACAAAAACAACAAACACCCCGAAATGGGTGTATATAAAGTAAAAAAATTTTAATCCTAAGGCAAAGGTTGAGTGAATAATATGATTACGACACTTTAATTATCTACTTGAATTTGGCGTTTAAGCATTCAAATCCAAAATACCATTATTCAGAAAAAAACGATCAAACAAGGCGAGCGACTTGTGAAGGACTTTGTTGACCCGTAAAAGGATTCCTGTAGAAATATCGCCATATATACCTTTTTTACTAAATTATTAGCCAAAGATTTGTGGGATGATCTTTACGGTGGGAAGAATAAACTAAAATAAAATATATGTATGTGTGTATGTAGTACTATGTACATATTATATTCTAAATGAATTCAACCCGTCAGGAGCATGAAAGGAGATTTACTCTGGCTTTGGCATTTTCTTTTAATGCTCTATATCAGGCATCGGCACTTTGATCCATATGAGTAAATAAAAAACATCACACAAATTTTAACCAATGTAGCGTAGCCATGGGTAATGGCGCAATTTTTTTTGGCGCTGATACAATAACGCCAGCGCCAACCGTGGCGCCAACTCACGGTACTGGCGCAATAACACCTTTAGCGCAATTGTCATCGAATAATCGATAAATAACATTTTTTCGCTTGTTACTGTTTACTATTACCTGCGGACATACAACCAAAAACACAAAAATTTTGGAAAATGGGCGTGGCACCGCCTCTTTTTAGAAGCTGGAATATACGAGATTTCTGAGCCCATAACTCGACAAATAATTGATATATAATGACGAAACTTGGTGTGTACACTTTTATTTCTTGTGGTAATACATGCTGAAAATTTTAGCGAAATCGGTTGACGACCACGCCCACTTTTATATATGGGTATTATAAAGTGGCCTAATAAAAACATTTTAAGCGATATCTTTGTCAAATATAAAGATAATTCATTGAAATTTTGTGGCAAGAGTTCCACAATAGACCGGAAACAAAAAATAGACAAATTTTGGAAAATGGGCGTGGCACCGCCCCTTGTTAGACAAAGGAATATACGAGATTTCTTAGCCTATAACTCGACAAATAATTGTGATATTATGACGAAACTTGGTTTATACACCTTTATGACTTGTGTTAATAGACGCGCAAAAATTTATTGAAATCGGTTTATGACCACGCCTACTTTTTAACAAAGATATTTCTGGAACGCCCTTTGGTAATTTGTAACGTGACATCTTTGTAACTAGATGTGATAAAGGAATGAAATTTTGCACAAAGAATAATATTCATATGCTTAGTTGGATGACTGATAAAAATTTTGAAAATGGGCGCGGCTACGCCCACTTTATGCAGCACTTGCTTTATATAAAAAGTACCTAGACCGTGTTTCCATCAAACGCAAACAAACAATGAAAGCATACAGCTGAGTATCTAATGTTCGATTCCACTCGAACTTAGGCTTCCTTACTTGTTAAATATGATTTCATTTATATACGAATTTGTATGAATTCGTACCTCTTTAAAATTGTTTTTGGGAAAATTTCCCATTAAGGAACAACGCCCCGAAATAAATGACTATTTCCGGGGGGTAGAGGAGCTCTCACAGGACTTGGAACTGAAATCAAAAATTTCCGTAGGCTTGTTGTTTACAAGATATTTGTTGTTAAAATTTTGAAATTTACCAAACAAAACACGAAAACTGCGATCTATTGCCGAGATAAAAGCACGTATTAAAACGAGCAAATGCATATATGTATGTGTGTAGAACAACATTTTGCGTTGGCGGCCTTCAGCCGCGCTTTAAAAAAATAATCCTCAGCCGACATAATTCTCTTTCTGGGGTAATATCTATGGACCCATCCAACCTTAACGACAATTATCTCGTAAACTGTAAACTTCCTGCAAGTTTTGAGATATCTGAGAGCCCCTGAAAAAGTAATTTTTTTCGTGGTGCGCTTTCTCAGTGGAAAGCCGACACTTTTTTTGTTTATAACGTGTTTTTTGTAAAGATGAGATAGCAACAAAATATTGACGATTTTTCGCTGAAATGACGATTTTTTATTATTATAATAAAAACGAACACACATACATAGTATGTATAAAAAATTAGCTTGTTTGTCCTCTTGGGGTACTACGTATTAATTTATCAATAATTGTAATCGAAAAACGGTTATAATCGGTTAGTTGCCTACGATTATTCGCGATTAATAATCGAAACCTTTCGATTAACCTAAAAAACGGTTAATCGATTATTAAATTTTTTTTGCCATCCCTAGTTGTGGTTGCGCCATTTTACACTAGCGCTATATTGGAGCTGGTGTTAGCGCACGAAATTGAGTCAGTGTTATATTGCAATAGCGCATCATTGAGTTGGCGCTACATTGAGTTGGCGCTACATTGAGTTGGCGCTATATTGAGTTGGCGCATTTCCCAAATCGGAGTTAGCGCAATAACACCAGGGTTGGTGTTAGCGCAATTGCGCCGCGCCGCGCAGTGTTACCCATGCCTAATGTAGCGGAAACCGCACTGTGCTCCCTAACACAATATCTTTCACAATTTTGCCGACCTTGCTTCTAGAAGAAGCAACACTTACTGCATTTATAATCAACCAGGTAATATCAAGGTTCTTCAGTCACAGGCTTTCTCAGAAAGCTTTGTCATATCTAAATTATGCTGAAGTCCATTAGGCATAATATTACTTGAAGATTCTACATAAAATCGGCAATTGTATGTATCTTAGAAACTATTTGCTAGAAAGAATGAATTTATCAATGACCTTCCTTATTTCTAATAAAAAGGAAAACCTTCCAGCAGGTTGATGAGAGCAAAGATGAAAGGAAAATGTTATAAGTGTTTTTATATGAAAATTAAACCAAACGCTAGTCAATTATGCATAAAATGCAATAAACCCATTTGCGATGAACAAAGTATTAGCCAAACAAAATGCATAAATTGTTGTATAGATCCTTCGGCATTTCGCTTGGCTTGAAATAAATTTTTATTCTATAAATTTTCTATAAACTTTATAAAAACAATCAAAATATAGTTAAACAATAAATTTATAAAGTTATAGCAACAAGAATATGTGCATATGCACGTCTTTTCATAGAAAAGTGTACTGGGTCACCCGGGTGGGTATTGGTAAACTACGTACATAAAAAGTCAAAATCGCAAAAAAAGCATATTTCAGATGAAAGAAAAGTGCAAACATGTTATTATCTGAAAGAACTCGAAAAATTGATCAGTGAGTAAAAAGCATTTTAAAATCGGTCCAATAGTTCCTGAGTAATCGCAAAAAGAAAACGAAAAAGGTCACCCGGGTGGGTATTGGTAAACCTAAGGTTAAGGTCATGTAATTGTCGCTAAGAATAAGTATTGTATTGGTGTTGTTTATGGTTGTGCTCTTCTTGCGCTTATTCGCAAACGACAGAAACAAGTTGGTACTGTAATTGGACGGCCGCGAATTTTTGTTGGTCGTTTCGAATCCATTCGTGCAGCCCTCTAGTATATACATACATTTTAAGGTGGATTGAAAACATATGGAGATATTTTTTGTTCTTTTTTGAACGTACCAGCAATGAAAAGTTGCCTTTATACGAGTTAATAAATTTCTGCGTGTCTATTAACACAAGTCATAAAAGTGTATAAACCGAGTTTCGTCATAATATCTCAATTATTTGTAGAGTTATAGGCTAAGAAATCTCGTATATTCCCTTGTCTAAAAAGAGGCGGCGCCACACCCATTTTCCAAAATTTTTCTAGGTTTTGTTTCCGGTCTATTGTGGGACTCATGTCACAAAATTTCAATGAATTATGTTTACATTTGACAAAGATATCGCTTAAAATGTTTTTATTAGGCCCCTTGGTAGTTTCCATATATAAAATTGGGCGTGGTCGTCAACCGATTTCTCTAAAATTTTGGACATGTATTACCACGAGTCATAAAAGTGTATACACCAAGTTTCGTCATAATATATCAATTATTTGCCGAGTTTTTTGTTTTATGTCCGTAGGTGGACTCCTTCCATAAAACTTCAATGATATATCTTTAAATTTGACAGATATATCGCTTAAAATATTTTATTAGGTCACTTTATAATGCACATTTATAAAAGTGGGCGTGGCCGTCAACCCATTTTGACAATTTTCCATCCAAACGTTTACCTAAGTAAGTAGGTAAATCACGCATACCAAATTTCATCGATATATTTACTACGGTTTCTGAGTTATGGCTTATAAAACTTTCTATGTTTGCCGCTTAATAAGTGGGCGTGGCACCGCCCATTTTCCAAAAGTTCACCAAATTTCTTCATAAGGGCCTGATCTCAATACGTGGGTGAAATTTCATCACTCCAGCTCTCTTAGTGACTGAGATACCAAATATCCGATTTTTTCTATATAGAAAAGTAGCCGTAGTCATGGTCCGATTTCGCCCATTTTCAACACCAACCGTCCCAGTCCGGATACCAACTTACATTTCAAATTTCATCAAAATATCTCAATTTTTGCGCGAGTTAGAGTGCGTACGGAGGACGGACGGACATGGCTCAATCGATTTCTCTCATTTTGATATATATAAGTCCATATCTATCTCGATTATTTCATTCTGTTACAATCCACCGTTATGAAATCAAAATTATAATACTCTGTGTACTAGTACAACTGAGTAAAAAAATGCACAATATAAACTTTGACCTTTAATAACTTTTGTTGTTGTTGTTTCAAAAAAAAAAAAAAAATTCGCTTTCATACTCAGCTTAGCCATTATCAATCCTCATACTTCGTTTTTTGATTTTATAATTTTAGAAATTTCACATTTGTACCAGATCGTGCTATTTTTTCAACTTTGTGGGGCTGGGGGCACCTCTAAACATGCGAGTAGGTCAATAAAATTTCACAGGCTAGAAAGGTGCCGTTCTGGCTTTGGAACAAATTGAATTTCCAAAAAAAAATTTTCACTCCACCTTAATACTAGAGCTGCAAAACTATCGATGGCACTATCGATAGTATCGATAGTTTTTTTTTCGTGCCACTACCGATAGTTTTTTCCACTATCGATGGTTATCCCTATTCATTGTTGTAGTTTTGTCCCAAGAGAAGAATACTGAATGTTAGGGAGGAGTGGGATTTCGATATCGGAGTAGTTAAGTAGTAGTTAAGTAATTTTCATTATTCCTTTTTTTTTGCTTGGTTTTCCGATGGGGTAGGAATATGATGTATTGTGGAACGATTTTTTCACAAGAGATGACGAAAAATCGTTCCACAATACATAAGTATCTATATCTTTAAGCTTAAGGACCGTTTACTCAACCTCTGATTAACGCTAACCCTATGAGAGGGTGAAGTCACAAACAAGTTTTATCTTTTGTCTATACACGGATGAGTCATCTAACCGAGGTTTTCGTCCATAAAATATCCTTTTTGTTTCACATGAAAGCAATCGCTAAAAATAATGTTTTTATCAGATATCCTTGATATTACGTTAACAATTAAACGGGCTAATTTAAAAAAAATAAAACTTTTCTGATTTTTACAAGTTTTTATAAAAAACTTAATTTGAAAATCAAAACTTTTTCAAAAATCGCAAAAAATTCAAAATTTTGACATTGACCAGATGTCATTTAGCGAGGTGTGTTTCAATTACTACAAGTTGTATATTGTTAGAAGCGTAACTCCAGCGAAAATAATTTTTGAATAAAGTGATAAAAAAAAACACAAAATTACCGTTATCTCAAAAACGTAACCATACAAAAAATTAAAAAAAAAAAAAAAAATTGTTCTGAGCTCAGCAGGCCCATACGTATCCTCCCCCATAACTGAAATTCTTCGTATTTTTTTGTTTTTTGATTTATTTATAGCATAGTGAATTCTACATTAATGAAATGTTTAAATAGCGTGCCTTTTGATTATCGGTATTTTACATTAATAAAATGTATAAACAATGTACCTTATGTACTAGTCAGCGCCAAAGATACTAAAAAAACAAATGTACTACTTTTAGTTTTATTACTATAGCGTTTTCAAGTCAAATTAAACCTTTTTCAAATGAAAATTTTAAATTGAAAAAGGTTTAATTTAACCAGAAAATGCTATATATATAAGTGAAGTATTTAATTCCTATTTGTTGTTCTTTTGTTAATTAATTAATGTTATGCGTTAAAAAAAAATTAAAGACTTTGAAAAGGAAAATGTAAAGAAAACCATCCCTCTTTTTAAGGTTCAATTTAGCCAGAAAATGCTATATATCGTCGTTTAAAGTGCATTTTCGCGTTATAGGCATTTGCATTTTCGCGTACCGGACGGTGGTTGAATTTTAAAGGAGAGCATAAAAACTATTTCATTTCAAAACTGTTACTTATTTCTGCGTACAAACTTAAATTTAGATAGTTACGTAGATCAGTTTGTTAGCTAAAATATCAACTTAGTGTAAAAAAAGAAACAAATTGAATTATTAGGACTCCTTTTTATACTCAGCTGTACTAGTACACAGAGTATTATTGTTTTAATCACATAACGGTGGATTGTAACAGAATGAAATATATATATATATATATATATATATTAATATATATAGATATAGACTTATATATATCAAAATGATCAGGGTGAAGAGAGAAATCGATTGAGCCATGTCCGTCCGTCCGTCCGCCTGTAAACACTCTAACTCGCGCAAAAATTGAGATATTTTGATGAAATTTGAAATGCAAGTTGGTATCGACACTGGGACGGTTGGTATTGAAACTGGGCGAAATCGGACCATGACCACGCCCACTTTTCCTATATAGAAAAAATCGGAAATTTGGTATCTCAGCCACTAATACAGCTGAGTGATGAAATTTTACCCACGTGTTGAGCTCAGGCCCCTAAGAAGAAATTTGATAGAAATTTGGAAACTGGGCGGTGCCACGCCCACTTATTAAGGAGCAAACATTGAAAGCTTTATGAGTCATAACTCAGAAACTGTTGAAGATATATCGATGAAATTTGGTACGCGTGATATACTTACTTAGGCAAATGTTTGGACGAAAAATTTTCAAAATCGGCTGACGGCCACGCCCACTTTTATATATGGGTATTATAAAGTGACCTAATAAAAACATTTTAAGCGATATCTCTGTCAAATATAAAGATATATCATTGGAATTTTATGCCAGGAGTCCACCTGCGGACATACAACGAAAAACACAAAAATTTTGGAAAATGGGCGTGGCACCGCCTCTTTTTAGAAGCTGGAATATACGAGATTTATGAGCCCATAACTCGACAAATAATTGATATATAATGACGAAACTTGGTGTGTACACTATCATTACTTGTGGTAATACATGTTGAAAATTTAGCGAAATCGGTTGACGACCACGCCCACTTTTATATATGGGTATTATAAAGTGGCCTAATAAAAACATTTTAAGCGATATCTTTGTCAAATATAGATAATTCATTGAAATTTTGTGGAAAGAGTTCCACAATAGACCGGAAACAAAAAATTTACAAATTTTTGAAAATGGGCGTGGCACCGCCCCTTTTTAGATAAAGGAATATACGAGATTTCTTAGCCTATAACTCGACAAATAATTGAGAAATTATGACGAAACTTGGTTTATACACTTTTATAACTTGTGTTAATAGACACGCAAAAATTTATTGAAATCGGTTTATGACCACGCCTACTTTTTAACAAAGATATTTCTGGAACACCCTTTGTGAATTTGTAACGTGACATCTTTGTAACTAGAAGTCATAAAGGAATGAAATTTTGCACAAAGAATAATATTCATATGCTTAGTTGGATGACTGATAAAAATTTTGAAAATGGGCGCGGCTACGCCCACTTTATGCAGCACTTGCTTTATATAAAGTACCTACACCGTGTTTCCATCAAACGCAAACAAACAATGAAAGCATACAGCTGAGTATCTAATGTTCGATTACACTCGAACTTAGGCTTACTTACTTGTTTTCATGTGCGGTTGTGCAATTTTTATTTGGCACAAAAATCACGCACATGCGGTTATGAAATGGCAAAATGTTCAATATAATTCTTTTTTTTAGTATTTTATCAAGAAAAAAAAGTAACAAAACTTATACATATATTACATTTTAAGCTAAAACGCAAAAATGCACTTTAAAGTGAAGAATATAATTCCTATTTGTTGTCCTTTTGTTACTTAATTATTGTTTTGCGTAAAAAAAAAATTAAAGACTTTTTGAAAAGAAAAAATGTAAACAAAACCATCCCTCTTTTTATTGTAGTGAAATATTCATAAAAAACTATAGATAGTATCGATAGTTTTTTTTCGACTATCGAAACTATCGAGTGGTCCGACTATCGATGGTTTTGCAGCTCTACTTAATACATATGTATAATATACATTGTATATATGTATGTACATTAGAGGGCTGCACGAATGGATTCGAAACGACCAACAAAATATTCGCGGCCGTCCAATTACAGTACCTACTTGTTTCTGTCGTTTGCGAATATGCGCAAGTAGAGCATAACCATAAACAGAACCAATACAATACTTATTCTTAGCGACAATTACATAACCTTAAAAAGGTTCTGCAAATAGTGTACACTACTTGCGAATACCTCGAATATAATCGAAATAAATGTACGAGTATGTATGTACATACCCTGCATAAAATGCGATTAATCCGGGACGTGTCCGGGATCAATCGCAAAGGAGCATGCGACTAATACAATTTTACATCGCTTTATATGGAGTCAATTGATCGCATTTGTTCGAGCATGTCCTATGAATAGACTAATTGTTCAACTTGCATACCCGAACTGGTACCAATGTAGATCAATCGCTTTCAGCACGAACGGGTACAAATGTAGATTTTTCCAAGTTGTTAGCCAAGGTAATTTTTAATAACAATCTTTAAAAAATTGGAAATGTTCATACATATTTAAATAAAGATTATATAATGTTTTACTTTTGTAAAAAAATCTCAATAAATAAATAAAAAAAATTGTAAGTTTTGAGTATGCATTATATGAGCGTAATGTAAAGGATTTTTTCATAGAATATTTTAGGCAACATTTTGTTAAAATTATTATTAATCATTGTTATTAAAAAATAGGGTATTAAATTCGTTTTACCGGTTGTTCTACAATTTTTTAAATACATTGCATATTTTTGTAAAATTTCTACATTTAAGAAATCTACATTTGTACCCGTTCGGAATGAGAGCGATTAACCTACATTTATACCCGTTCGGGAACAATTGGTCTACAATTAGTCTACATTTATACCCGTACGGTAACAATCGGGGACTAATTGTGGACCGATTGTTCTCGAAAGAGATCAATCCGGGAAAAATCTCTTTCGGGATTAACCCTAATCCTCTAAAGTGAGCCTCTCAGTCTGTCTCACTTTAAGGTTTAAAAGAGAATTATTCCTAAACCAAAAAAGATTTTTGTCTGAAACCTTGGGTATTCCTCCATCTGTGTACATAATTTATGAAATAATTGTGATATTTGGGCTATTTACGTATTTTAATCATTTTTTTTGCAATCGTATAAAATTGTTACGAAAAACCGAAAGTGAGCCTCGGAGACTCACCTTGAGTATCTTAATCGAAATAAGCTTACATTTCTAGAATTCAAGTAAATTTTGAATCCGTTGTTTGCAGACTTTATCCAGTGAGATTTTTATATTGTGAACTCACCACACTTTCCCCGGATTTTGGTGAATTCGTCGTATATCACCATAGGTCTTTAGAACATAGGATGTCATAAAATTTTGAAGACCGGTGAAGTCAGCATTTAAAAAAAAAATGAAATCCTATCATTTTTCTTTTTACTGAGATACTAAATAACGGAAGAGATGCGTTCAGATGGAAAAACGAACGATCAGCTGATTTTAAGCGTAAGTAATTTCACCACAAACATCGCGCGTTAAAAATTATAAAATTGAATGCAGAAAAACACAATTGGGGCGATCATATGAAAAATATATTCATATTCAATTGATTCATAGTTTGTAGTATTGTGCGTGCAAAAACAAATTTATAACGGATGCAATAAAAACGTTTGTAATGAACATTCAACAAGTACTAAAATTTGTGAAAAATGTGGTTCATTATTATCCCCCTATTTTATGAAATTACCATTTTTATACTTATATACTAAAAAAAATTTCTTAAAATGTATAAAAATGCTTCTGAATACATTTCTGCATAAATAAAAGTAAAAAACAAATACCAAAATAATGTATTTCAAAATTTCCCCATAGGTGAGCCTCAGAGTCTCACTTTCGGTTTTACGTAAGTTTTTAAAATTCGGTGATTAGGGTTAATCGCACATTTTTTTGCAGGGTATCTTCATAAACACACATTCAGACGTTTTCAGAAAACTTACGCTGCTGGTGTGAGTGTGTGTATGCCCAGCAAGCAAAATTAGCTTAAATAAAGTTTTTTTAAGCTTATATTAATAAACATTAATTGTAAGCTTAATGTTTATTATTATAATTATAATTATTATAATGTTGATTTTTTGTTTACAAAAGACTTCAAAGTAAGCGTGTAAAAATGAAATGGTTGTAAATGTTCGAATATAAATTTATAAAAAATATTTAAGAGGAAGTTTTTTATAAGCATAAGAATATAAACTAATTGTAAATGTTTGAATGAAACCTTTTATAAGCTTTCGAATGTAAGCTTATTGTAAATGTTCTAAAAAAGGCTTTTAATAAGCTTTTGAATGTAAGCTTACTGTAAACGTTCCAAATAAAGCTTTTTTGAGCTTACCAATCTAAACCTTTTCCAAATTAAAACAAATCACGTCATAAAGAGTTTTTTAATCATTTATTTTGACGATATTTTGAACTCGTGGTAGCACATATGTACATTTGTACATACATAAACAAATTACATACGTATGTACATACATATGTACATATTAAAAATAGTACAACAATAAAATCATAAATGTATTAGCTAAATTAAACATGAAACACAAAACACGTGCATCAGATTTTAACTTCATACGATTGTTGTCAAATTGGAAAAATGCCTTTGAAGCAGCTACATAATCTGTTTCGTTCCCACCGTTCTCATGTACAAACGTTTCTGAAAAGAATCTAAGAAAAATTTGAATTACGTGTGTATGTACATATGTTTATACGTATGTAAGTATATGCAACCAAAGTATATAAGTTTCTCCGTTTTGTTACCTAAATATAATAATAAACTAGCTGACCCGGCAAACTTCGTTCTGCCCAAAATAGATTTTTTTATTAATTTCATTGTTATTACACCGGTATTGTTTTTAATAGAAAATTAACGATTTTTCACTACTACATTGCAGTGGCGTAGCTAGAGAACTTTTCGGGGGGGGGGGGTTAAAGCCAATGTAAAAAATTTACCAAAATTAAAATTACCAAAAAAAACTACAATTTTTTTTACAAATGATAAAAATCGTTAGCTTAGAATGCAAATTGTGTAAGTCCTTTTTTAAAACTTTGTAGGAGAGACAAAAAACAAAAAAGAAAAAAAAAATCGAAATGAAAAAAAATTTTTGTTCGTATAAATATTTTGGACTTACACAATTTTTTTCGCTTTTTGGACTTACACAATTTGCGTATCACTGAATAACAACGAGAAGAAATATGACAAGGATCTCAGACTTGTTTAGCGCGGTGCGTATTTGATTTTTCTAGCGTTCTACATAAAAATACACTTTTCATAAAAGTGGACTTACACAGTTTGCACTCTAAGCTAGCGAAATGTAATTTTTTCAGACTATAATTTAACATTTTAGTACACAAATATCGCTTATAATACATATATCAAACTCTTAAGGCCCTTGGCCACTTAAAATTTGGAATGTTAAGAAGTGTATACATATGTGTGAGTGTCGGGTGATTGACGCAAATATCTAAAAGATTTGATTCTCATCAACGCGAGCCCGAACAAGAACGTGTAGCACGACGACTGCCGATTGCACTAACACACACAAAAAAACTCACACATACACACTGCTTGACATGCCAGATTGTCAGTTGCCAAGGGCCTTTAACTATACTTCAAAAGTAAGTCTCATATTCTCTTCTGGAAATCTACGCGCATAGGTAGATTTTCAAGTTTTATGCGCCCAAAATTGAATTTTGTAAAATTGTTACAATTACAGAAAAAAAAACATACCCACATATTGGAAATGGAATGGGGAACAATAATTCATCGCTTTTTTCCCGACCCCATACTCTGCACTTGCCCCAGATGGTCGTAACTTAGCATATCTGAAGTTAATTTTTTTGTTTTTTTCTTACATATTTTTAAGTGCTAGTTTCAACTTGAATATTTATTATTTAAAGCATTTCATTTAAGTAATCGTGATGAATCCTAAAGGTTCAAGTAATTATTAACACTTTTCAATAATATCCTTGGTTTCCAATAATTATAAGTTTTTAAGCTTTTAAAGTTGTGATATTTAAAAAAAATTATCACTCTTTTTCATGTTAAAAATTGGTTTTGTTATGTTGCTCTGTCAGACTCAGTCAAATTAACCCTCGGACATGATATCTAGTACAATTAGTAGTTAGCCGACAAAAAATTACGTCGCACAAAGCCGCACTTCACTACTAGATACAGGGTTTTTCATATGTACCTACAATAATTTTCTTTTTGTGCTTTATATTTAATTTTAATGTTTATATTTCTAACGCATATCTTGGTTAATGTAGGTGATGCTCGAAAGTACCCCAGATATTTAGCAGCGATTATTGTTAACTTTTTAGGCAGTATTTTTAGTATTTCCAATTTTTCAAAGTTAAGGAAGTACTTATCATAAAAAGGGGCTAAGAATTATAAAGCTACATTTTTTAGAAGATTTTTGAGTATGCAATTTTGCAGCTCATTCAATTGTAATATAATAATATGCAACATTCAACTTTTTGAAAAATTTCATTGGCTTTTCGGATATTTTAATTGGAACGGTCTCACGTACATATAACGCAAACACCCTACAGAAAAAAATTACTAAAATCGACGGAAATTTTTACAGCATTGAGAATAGCACTTTTTACACTAAAATTGGTTGGCTACATAACAGTACACTTAGAAATATCCTCAAAATCTTCTATAAATTCTGGCCCCGCTTTGAAATTTTTAATCCACTTTTAGAAATTTCTACGATTTTTCGGATTTTTCCATAAGCTTAGAAATCCTGCTTAAGGCGATTTTTATTGAAAAATTGTTTACATTTTTAAACGAAAATAAGAGAGTCAAATTTTCGACAGAAATGTTTGAAATAAATTTAAAAACTCTGGCGTATGATTTTTTTTTTTTGAGTCACTGTATATATTTTTCAATAAAATCGATTTTATTGAAAAATATATACAGTGACTCAAAAAAAAAAATCATTTGCCAGAGTTTTTAAATTTATTTAACTTAAAAATCGATTTTATTGAAAAATATATACAGTGACTCAAAAAAAAAATCATACGCCAGAGTTTTTAAATTTATTTCAAACAGTTCTGTCGAAAATTTGACTCTTATTTTCGTTTAAAAATGAAAACAATTTTTCAATAAAAATCGCCTTAAGCAGGATTTCTAAGCTTATGGAAAAATCCGATAAATCGTAGAAATTTCTAAAAGTGGATTAAAAATTTCAAAGCGCGGCCAGAATTTATAGAAGATTTTGAGGATATTTCTAAGTGTACTGTTATGTAGCCAACCAATTTTAGTGTAAAAAGTGCTATTCTCAATGCTGTAAAAATTTCCGTCGATTTTAGTAATTTTTTTCTAGGGCCCTAGATACCCGGGTATCGAGCAATTCGATCTGATCGTTTTTGTTTGAAGCCCGTCTGTTGTTCAAATGCCCGTACAAACATTCGAGCATTCGAGCTTACAAACAAAAAAAATGTGTATCGGAAAAACAAAAATAAAAAAAACTACATATAAAGAAAAAAAAAAATAATAAACAAAAGAAAAAAACAAACTTCAAAATACCCGAATTGTTCAAATGCCCGTACAAACATACGGGTAATAAACAAACAAACAACTCTTCGAGCATTTGAACACCAACTGTTCGGGCTACTCGAAAATGTTCAAAAAAAAATCGAGAGCTCTACTTTTAACACAAATTATTAAAATTTTGCATTAAACGAGCAATTTGGAATAGATGTACACAATAAAATATTTCTACCTATGTGCTACGGTTATAAATAATAATTTTCTTATATAATTTAGTATTTAATATTCCATTTTGACAGACATTAAGTAAAATCTCAAGTTCAGATACTCTTATACATTGCATATTTATTCCCATTGTAGTTTATACTAATATTATTTGATTAAGATGGTAAGTAATTGAAAGAAAACTTGAAATTTTAATAATTGGCGTTACTTTTCTGTTATTAGCATGTTAATAACAGCAATACCGTATAATAATTGTAGCGTTTGTTGAGCCGTAGGGAAGTGCAGGAACCATAGGAATTTTACCACAAAAGAGCGAATATAAGTACAAAGAATGTAAATTGTGGTAAAATTCCTGCGGTTCTTGCACTTTCCTACGGCTCAACAAACGCTAGAATTATAAGTAATACTTCGTGAAAAAGCGCTAAATTTCGAATTACCAATTTCGAAAAATTACTATTCTCATTGAGTTTTTCCTGAAAAAGAAATGTATGCTAATAAAGTCAAAGATGGTTTTATGGTCAAAACGAATCTTTCGGGGGGGGTTTTGTCCCCAAACCCCCCCCCCCCCGTTACTACGCCACTGCTTCATTGTGAATACTTCAAAATATATAATTTTAGTATTCAGTTTAAGGCTGCACGATACACAACATTTTTAGTTTTCTGTTCCGGATATTTATTTTCACTGAGTATTGGCTATTTCAACCAAGTAAGTAAGAGTATTGATACGTATAGTATACATACCTCCATAATGGTTTTCAGGCCCTTCCTCCAAACCTTTTAGATATATTCAGCCTCAAAAGTTTAGTACGTATGGGAGGTGCAATGTCCCATTTATCGATAAATCTTTTCTTTTTTTTGTGTGAACATGGTATTGATATCGTATATCTGCATAGTGATTTCTATGTACATGCCATGAACGCTTTTAGGGATATTTAGCCTTAAAAATTAAGAACGCATGGGAGGTGCCACGCCCCCTTTTCCCAAAACTACTGTTTTTTTCATAAGCATGCTATTGATATCGTTAATCTCCTGATCAACTTTTTGTTTTGATATCATATAGCTCTGTACCAATTTACAGGTCCCTGACTTAAATCCTTTTAAAGATATTCAGCTTAAAAAATTAAGTGTTGTTGGGAGGAGCCACGCCCCCTTTTCGCATAACTTCTATTATTTTGCGTTAATATGGAATTGTTATCGTTTATATCCACACCAATTTCCAAGTCCCTAGCGTAAGCAATTTTAGAGATATGCAGCATGAAAAATTAAGTTTGTATGGGAGGTGCCACGCCCCCTTTTCCGATAACTCCTACTTATATGCGTGGTTTTGATATCATTTAGCTCTATACTAATTTTCAGCTCCCTACCTTGAACAGTTTTAGAGATAATCAGCTTTCAAAATTAAGGTTGTATGGGAGGTGCCACGCCCCCTTTTCTGATAACCGCCACTTTTCTGAGTGAGGAGGGTTTTGATATCACCTACCTTTATACCAATTTTCAGCTCCCTACCTTAAACTATTTTAGAGATAATCAGCTTTCAAAATTAAGGTTGTATGGGAGGTGCCATGCCCCCTTTTCGGATAACCCACACTTTTCTGAGTGAGAAGAGTTTTGATATCACCTGCCTCTATACCAATTTTCAGCTCCCTACCTTAAACTGTTTTAGAGATAATCAGCTTTAAAAATTAAGGTTGTATGGGAGGTGCCACGCGCCCTTTTCTGATAACCCCACTTTTCTGAGTGAGAAGGGTTTTGATATCACCTACCTCTATACCAATTTTCAGCTCCCTACCTTAAACTGTTTTAGAGATAATCAGCTTTAAAAATTAAGGTTGTATGGGAGGTGCCACGCCCCCTTTTCTGATAACCCCCACTTTTCTAAGTGAGAAGGGTTTTGATATCACCTACATCTACACCAATTTTCAGCTCCCTACCTTGAACTGTTTTAGAGATAATCAGCTTTAAAAATTAAGGTTGTATGGGAGGTGCCACGCCCCCTTTTCTGAGTGAGAAGGGGTTTGATATCACCTACCTCTATACCAATTTCAGCTCCCTACCTTGAACTCTTTTAGAGATAATTAGCTTTAAAAATTAAGGTTGTATGGGAGGTGCCACGCCCCCTTTTCTGATAACCCCCACTTTTCTGAGTGAGAAGGGTTTTGATATCACCTACCTCTATACCAATTTTCAGCTCCCTACCTTGAACTGTTTTAGAGATAATCAGCTTTAAAAATTAAGGTTGTATGGGAGGTGCCACGCCCCCTTTTATGATTACCCCCACTTTTCTAAGTGAGAAGGGTTTTGATATTACCTACATCTACACCAATTTTCAGTTCCCTACCTTAACTGTTTTAGAGATAATCAGCTTTAAAAATTAAGGTTGTATGGGAGGTGCCACGCCCCCTTTTCTGAGTGAGAAGGGGTTTGATATCATCTACCTCTATACCAATTTTCAGCTCCCTACCTTGAACTCTTTTAGAGATAATCAGCTTTAAAAATTAAGGTTGCATGGGAGGTGCCACGCCCCCCTAACATTTTTAAATTTTTTCTTCGACTAAACCTTCGCGAGGTAACAACAAACAAACCCCCTAAGGAAGTATTTGATTTGGTTCAGCCGTTTTCAAGTTTTAGCGTTTCAATTAAATACCAAATCATTTTTATATATATAGATATAGATATAGACTAGCTGACCCGGCAAACTTCGTTCTGCCCAAAATAGATTTTTTTATTAATTTCATTTCAAAAATTGTTATTACACCGGTATTATTTTTGATAGAAAATTAACGATTTTTCACTACTTCATTGTGTATACAACTTCAGCAATATATAATTTTAGTATTCAGTTTAAGGCTGCACGATACAGAACACTTTTAGTTTTCTGTTCCGGATATTTATTTTCACTGAGTATTGGCTATTTTCACTAATTAAGTAAGAGGATTGATATAGTATACCTCCATAATGGTTTTCAGGCCCCTCCTCCAACCCTTTTAGATATATTCAGCATCAAAAGTTTAGTACGTATGGGAGGAACAATGCCCCCTTTTCGATAAATCTTTTTTTTTTGTGAACATGGTATTGATATCGTATATCTGCATAGTGATTTCTATGTACATGCCATGAACGCTTTTAAGGATATTTAGCCTTAAAAATTAAAAACGCATGGGAGGTGCCACGCTCTCTTTTCCCAAAACTACTGTTTTTTTTCATAAACACGCTATTGATATCGTTAATCTCCTGATCAATTTTCAGGTCCCAACTTCAAACGCTTTTATAGATATTCAGCTTGAAAAATTAAGTTTGTATGGGAGGTGCCACGCCCCCTTTTCCAATAACCTACACTTTTATGCGCAAAAATTGTTTTGATATCATATAGCTCTGTACCAATTTCCAGGTCCCTGGCTTAAATCCTTTTAAAGATATTCTGCTTAAAAAATTAAGTGTTCTTGGGAAATTCCACGCCCACTTTTCATATAACTCCTATTATTTTGCGTTAATATGGAATTGTTATCGTTTATCTCCACACCAATTTCCAAGCCCCTAGCGTAAACAATTTTAGAGATATTCAGAATGAAAAATTAAGTTTGTATGGGAGGTGCCACGCCCCTTTTTCCGATAACCCCCACTTCTATGCATGGGAATGGTTTTGATATCATTTAGCTCCATACCAATTTTCAGCTCCCTAACTTGAACTCTTTTAGAGATAATCAGCTTTAAAAATTAAGGTTGTATGGGAGGTGCCACGCCCCCTTTTCCGATAACCCCCACTTTTCTGAGTGAGAAGGGTTTTCATATCACCTACCTCTATACCAATTTTCAGCTCCCTACCTTAAACTGTTTTAGAGATAATCAGCTTTAAAAATTAAGGTTGTATGGGAGGTGCCACGCCCCTTTTCGGATAACCCCCTCTTTTCTGAGTGAGTTTTGATATCACCTACCTCTACACCAATTTTCAGCTCCCTACCTTGAACTGTTCTAGAGATAATCAGCTTTAAAAATTAAGGTTGTATGGGAGGTGCCACGCCCCCTTTTATTTATTCATTTAATACAGTCAACAAACATTAAGTTCTTACTGACTATAGAACAAGTGTTATCTTATAGCGAACGTACTGCTCCACAATTTAGCGACGGATCAAAGTTCGGAATGCTATTTAATTCCGACAAAGTTCTCAACAATGGTGCATACTTTGCATAGTTATATTTCGTAGCACCAATATAAAAATGCAAAACATTGCGTAGACTACGCATAGGAACATTTATAGCAACTCTTTCCAATAGATTCGCACAATCAACCGATCCATTAAGTAGGTTGGTGACAAACGTGCAAGCAAGATAAGCAGATCTGTTACTTAAAGTTTTAAGCCCAAGAAGAGCACAACGGGATTCGTATGATGGAAATGGTTCACTAAAGTTAATAGATCGGAGAGCAAATTTAATAAATTTTTTCTGAACGCGTTCAAGGCGCATAATATGCGCGGAGTAATACGGTCTCCAAATGAAGGATGCGTACTCTAATCTAGATCTAACTAGTGCAATGTATAGCATTTTAAATGTATATGGATCGGAAAAAGATAAACTATTTCGCCTGATAAATGACAACATGGCATATGATTTGTTAACTATAAAATCGATATGTGAATCTTCCCGGGTGCAGCGGCACTCAAGAAGATAAAGGGGTGTATTGGCGTGAAAAGAAATAAAATGAAAACCAAATGTATTAAATATTTTCAACTATTTAATTATAATTCTTTGTCTCAAATAAATGTGTACATCTGTTAGTATGGTTACAAATAAGCAAGGAAATTATATGCAAATTTGTAAGGACTCAGAAACTTACCGCTGTGGCTGGATAGAAAATCGCAAGTGAAATATACAAAAAGAAAATTAAAAGCGAAGACCGGCACATTTGACTTTCGTCCAGTCAACGGCTTTCTTAATGCGTGTGTATGTGAATATATATTCAAATTTGGAAATGCAGTTTTACTGCATATGTATGTGCAGACCTACATATGCATATTGAGAAATGCATATGCATGAGGGTGGTCCGAAATATTTAGACTCCAGGTCTAAACATGCCGGTCCCCTTGCAACAGCAAAATCTATATTAAGAAACGGTGCCACAGAGGTAAGCTGCTCGGAATGTAGATGTGTAAAATTCATTTTTGTTTATATGTCTACACATATGTATGTAAGTATGTAAATTTCATTATGTTCATATCTACATATATGTGGTATATTAGATAAATACGAAATTCATAATTATGTTTTATATATAGGTATGTATATACGTGGATTCTTTGGTGGCCTATAACTAATATTTGTATTAAGTATAGGTACATATGTAATAAGTATTTATATTTAATAGATTTTTTTCTTTTTTAACTAGGATAAATTTTTATTTTGTTTTTGTTAGTTGAGAGGCATACCTTGCCTCAGACGTGGTGGGCGCCGGAAACAACTAGGCCAAATATTGTGGCATGGGCCATTAGGCCGTCGATATTCGTCGGTGGGGTGCCATCTATCATCAATTTTGAATAAATTTCCGCACCCAAGGTCAGGCGCACCGGTGATGAGCGGTAGAAATTCGGATCCGCTAGTCGCATAAATTGAAACCGTAGCGCTATACTCGGATCAAAGTTTGTAGATGGGCTAAGTCGATAGTGTCGTGCCTGGATAACCGCTTGCGTTATCACCGCACCGACCTTACCATATCTTCCCCGTAAGGTGAGCGCACATTTATGTCCGTTCGCTGGCAAATTTAAATCCCTTACCAGCTCCCGATCGACGACAGTTATAGGTGCGCATGAGTCGATTAGCGCCCGCACTAAATGGAGCCGACCTCCTGCTTCGATACGCACTATCGCAGTCGGCAGTATAGCGCAAAATGGACGATCGAGTAAGGCGTTCCTTACGTCGTTTATTAGTCCGGTCCTAAAACCGCTGTTCTCGACGAGCGCTCGTTGCCGAAAAGTACGGCAGCCGGCATTATAAGGAGCATGAATCTGTCTTTCCGCTGGCCGGCGCGATGTGCGACAAGTACTAATTGACGAGTCATCACGACGGCGGTTGGTCAGGCGGTGAGACGACCTACAGCCGGCATTATAAGGAGCATGAGTCTGTCTTTCCGCTGGCCGGCGCGATGTGCGACAAGTACTAATTGACGAGTCATCACGACGGCGGTTGGTCAGGCGGTGAGACGACCTACAAGGATGTGTTGCAGGGCCGCTCTTCTCATGCTGCAATAACGGTCTGTATGTGGTACGGTTTGGCAAGTTTTCTGTCACAATTTCGCCCTCTTCCAATTCAGCTGCCCTTTCGTCTCTTTCTGCTTCTTCTTCTTCTTCGGCGACTTGTTGAGCCCAGGATTTGACCGGGCCGGATAGGTCGATAGAAATGGCATCCAGGAATCTGTTTTCCTCTTCGGGTTGCCGCTTTGTTTGGCCATCCATATGTAGGGTAGTGTGGTGCTTTTCACCACATCTACGGCAATAGTCTCGACTACTGCAGTGGCTCAAAGTGTGGAAGGGCGAAAGGCAGTTCGAGCAGTAGCGATGCAGTAGGACCACTCGAAGTCTTCCCTCGACCGTTTTGGATCGGTAAAGCGGGCACAGCCGGATGCCATGATTTTTGTCACATAGGCGACAAGGAGCAGAAAAGGCCTTCTTTTCGGACTTACGGCGGAGTTGTGCAAAACGACCCATTTTTCTGCAAGGTAAATATTGTATTGCATTTTACCCTACGTAAAAATTTTGTTTATTGGGTTGGGTGGCCAGTGTGGATTGATGGAATGCTGTAGATTTAGCAGCTGTGAGTCAGCGTTCTCCGTTCTTGTCGCTAGTTTCTACATGAAAATATGCCAACCTTAACGATTATCGTTATAGCGGTGGCTACGAAACTGTGAACAAAATTTTTTTTTGTTGTAATTTTTCAACACTGGACTTATTAAATGAACGAAAATGAATTTGAGAGAATTCTCCACAATTCGACGTGCTGCCACTTGGTTATTTAGATTATAATTTCTGAAATTCGTATGGAGGAAGTAAATATCGATGTGGATGAGAATCGATTACATGATTTTGTGCAAAGCGCTAAAATTTAAAATTTGTTTTCAATAATTTTGTACTTCCACCGTTTTTTTTTTTTTTTGTTTTTTAAGGATTTAATATCAAATGAGTGTAATATGCACCTGCATATGAATTATTGTATATAATGGAAACTTCATTGCGTTGAAAATTTACAATTTATCGTAGCTATGAAGATTTGACGATTTTTCCTAACAAATAACGATTTTTATCGTTCATCATCCCCTCTTTTTTGTATATTAGTATTCGTGAACAACTAATGTGATTTTTTATCAGTATATGAGCGTTTAGATAAATTTGCATCCTTTTTTCACAATATGATTCATTTATAGATATTAAAAATTATATGAATTCTTCTCTTTAAAATTTTGGTTGTTTGAAACGTGTTTTTAGCAAAGGGAGGCAAAAAAAACAACCAATAGTTTGACGATTTTTTCGCAAAAATGACGATTAATCTTCAAAAAAGTCGGCAACGCTCGTCACCACACTTGTCAAATGTAGGGCTGCACTGTTTCAGAAAGGTATGTCACCACACTTGCAAAACTGTAAGGCAACACAGTTTGAAGGTCACCACAGCTGCGAAATGTATGACAGCAGTTTGAGCGCCACTGATCGCTGTGATTTCAGTCCCTGCACCAGGGTAGCCATTCTCGTATTATTTTTGGTCCATTTCCGAATTTGAAATGAAAATGAAAATTTGTTTGTTGACAATATAATGACAATGCATTGTCATGTTCTGTGGGTTGACACCGCTAAGAATTTAAAATACCCTATGTCTAGTATGAATACGAAATAAGAACTTGGAAATCTATAAACATTTTTCTGATATTGATAAAATCTCGCACAATTTTGGACTTTGAAAGTGGCTACACTGGCCTGCACTGTTGTGGAGATTTTCACATCGAGGTTTGTGTCATTGCTAATGTCGAAGTAATTCGCCGTAAACACAAATACCTCATTGGCTGCCAAATATTTGGGATTTCGTAGTAAATATAGTAGAATGATGGCATTTTACTATGGTGAAATTGTCAATGAGTTTGTTTTGAATTGGTAACCTCAAAGTCAATGAATTTGGAATAACTGGTTGGAATTGTCAATGAGTGGAGAATATTTCACTCGCGGAAAATCTCCATTCTATTTCCGTTTTAGCCATGAGGCAAGAAAGGCAAAATTAAAACATTCTTTTTAATAATTAAAAAAAATGCCAAAAAAATTGGCATTAAATTGGCCATAATTTACCACATCCACTTTGGGACCGAGGGCAGGAAAGAGAATGTTGGTATCCGGTGCTGGAGACAAGGGTGCAAAATGCCAATCCAACATCAAGCGCAATCAAATAGATTGCTGACGAACAAAAAAGCCCAACCATAGAAATTAACGGCGTCGCATTGTAATTCACCATCTTGGAATCAGGAATTAGTAGGTATTGGGTAATATATAAAATTTTTATTAATTAATATCTTTTTTAGGTTAGGTTGCGGGGTAAGTAACGTCTTCGCCCATTCCTTCCAAAATACGTACAAGAACAAGTACTGGCACATTCCAGTGATCTGCTATGGGTGTTAACATCGTGAAAATTTCGGTAATCAATACACCAACAATGAGCTCTACTAAGCGACCACCCGGTACTTGCGTTAACCTAACCCGTAGTCAAAGAAAATGGACTCAACACTAAAACCTTGCCCACTAAGCAGAATATCTCTCACGCTGCATTTAGATTCGTTGTACTTGCATTTCTACGAGTATTGCACATATCTCAGTGGAAAGTTATGGCATCCCCAACTTCATCATCCATTGCTTTTGAGCCTCTATTACCATCGCCGCTTCGTGGATTGGTTTTAGTGGGTTGAAACATATGCGATGTTTCAACCTTTTAATATTTCCGGACACTTAACCACCGAATTCAATTTAATTTTTGTGCAGTTATATTTCAAGTCGGTACGTGCGGTGGCATTCATCAATTTCGTTGTGGCCAGAACATTCATGAATGAATAAATTATATGCAACTGCCATCGAAGCAACCCCATTGGCCCAGGTTTTGCAATCACGAAGGACGACCCGCGTCATCCTATTTCATGTTTTCCGGTGCCGATGAGGCGCGCTGCGTCTCTGTGTGCTTAAATTTCTGCGAAGCGAAAATGTTTGGTGTTGTTCATGGATAAATTGAAGCATAGGATGTCGCATAAGCATTCGCACAGTGCTGGCGAATTTATGATCAACCGATTTATTACACTTCGCAGTGAGTCAGTCGCCCGTTTCCCGGATCGCATGGAGGCAGAATAAACTCGTGAGTGATGTTCTGTATATTTTTATGTATTTAGGTATTATTTGTTTAGGTCTTTTCAGAGTATGTATTTTGGGTTCTTTGGGAATGGGGGAGGCTTAAGCCTTAACTCAGTTGGCTTCTTCGGAAGCTTTAGGAACTTCTGGGGCTCCAAACGGAGCTAGGTTTAAGCTCTGTGGCTTCCTACCGGAAGCGAAAAAAAATGTATGTGGCTCCGAATGGAGATAGTCTTATGATCTGGGGCTTCCTTTGAGAAGCTGACGGGCATTGGCCCTTTTTTTTGTTGTTTCGGTTTTTTGTATTGGGAATGAGATACATAAATATAGTAAAGAGTTTAGTGTACACATGTATGAAGGGTATGTACATATTTATGTATTATCTTCACATATATATATAATGTGTGTATTAACCCTTCTGTTACATTTAGGTCATTTGATGACCTTTTTTTGTTTAATTTTCTCATAAATGCTAATATGAACAAAATTTTAGATTTTCCCTCAATGTATTTCTGTATTGAGGAAAATCCTTTCGCAAAAGCATAAAAAGAAAGATTTTGCATTATCAAACAAGTGGTAACATCAAGAGTTACGTGTGCGCCCCTTCAGGTCATTCAGTGACCGTCAGTGTTATTTTGTGCGCAAAAGCTGATTTTTATTAAATTCGTATAAAAATGAAAGAGTGAAAGCTTCAGTAAGTATTTTAATTCCAATATTTTATTATTTGTGATATATTTGCAGATTAATATATGTATGGTTTAGAGCCAAATCGCCTGACACAAAGCCAAATAGAGTATATCATTGATAATGATGTGGATGTTGATGTGTGTAGTGAAGTTGAGGGCGAAGACAATATAGTCGATTAGTTTGTGCCCGATGGTTCTTCTTACGAATATGCAGGAAGTGACAACGACGAATTAATTGACCTTGTATTGGAAAATGAAGGTAGTACCCACTCCCATGTATTATTGCACAGATAGAAATATTGAGTGGTCAACGTAGCCGATTAGGCAGAATAGTGGTAGGACCACAATAGAAAATATAATTTATCGAAACAGCTTCTATAATTCTACAAAATCAGAAGTGCATACAACTGACCAACTTCTTGAAACATATGCATACAAAAGACAAACCAATGTATGGACAAAATCGTACAGAGTTACCGTTTCCACAATCTTTGGTCTTGAACATAAAAATTAAAAATATATTAAGTATATGCATTTAAATAAGTGTATAATCCGATAAATAATCAATTGAACTAATACATTTTGAAAATTTCCATTGAAATTATACTTCCATATCGATATATATGAAAAACACAGGTAAGGTCATTCCGTGACCTTAATGTCACATGCGTAAGTTTTTTTGAATGTAACAGAAGGGTTAAAGATATATATGTATGTACCTATGTTTGTGGATAGCGTGCAGTGTAGGATTTTGTTTACTGTTGTTGATTGAGTATGTAGCTACACTATGTCCGGGTTAGGTGTACATACATACAGAAAACTGAAGAATTATGTATTATTTTATTTGCGTATACAACATGAGTGTGCCTGTGGGTATCGTTGATTTGAATTGCTTGATATGTACAACTTGCTTGTATGTATGTATGTTTGAAATGAAAATATTTCGATGTTGAGTAAATGTTCGCGTATTTTATTTTTGCGTAATATCTTTTGGGAACCACTTTGAAGTGAGTTGGTATGCACGGGTACCAACTGCTGAAATCTGCTGGGTAGTTTTGTGCAATTGTTATGTACATTGCTATGTTGACGTAGGTCAGGAGTAGTATCTTAGGGAGGTTGTATTTGATAAAATTTTAGTTTCCGAGGGGTAAAATGATTAATTTTAATTTCGAAATTTTTTCTATCGAAGAGGAAATTGACGATTTTAGTTGGACATTGGTTCTTTGATTGGAAAGGTGAATACATATGTATATGGGAAATGGGTAGTTTTTTGCTTCTAGTTTTGCGTTGATACAGTTTCGTTGCAGGGTGGTAGCAAAATAATTTTGGGAAGTGCTCTTGTAATGGGGCCTTTAGCGGTGTCTAAATCAACAACTCTTACCCTATTATCTGCTCCAAAGTGCAACTTTGAGATTCGTCCCAATCTCCACTCATTGGGTGGCAGGTTATCTTCTTTTATAACCACAAGATCACCTTCTTTCAAATTTGATTGTGGGAATTTCCATTTATTTCTCTTCTGCAATTCGTGTAGATATTCGGTTTTCCATCGTTGACAGAAGGTCTGATGTAATGATTTCAGTTTTTCCCAGCGGTTAACAATTGATATCCGATTTTCATTTACATCCAATTCAGGTGGTGCGAGCAAATGTCCACCTATTAAGAAATGTCCAGGGGTGAGGGGTTCTAAATCTGTAGGCTCATTGGAGCTCGGACTTAAGGGTCGTGAATTGAGACAGGACTCAATTCGGCACAGAAGGGTGCTAAACTCTTCAAACGTAAATTTCTGATCCGTAGCGATCTTTTTAAAGTGACTTTTAAAACTTTTCACCCCAGCTTCCCACAATCCGCCCATATGAGGTGCGGAAGCGGGTATAAAATGCCATTCGATGGCTTGATAGCTATATTTGGATAGGGTTTGATCTCGAGAGTTGGCTAAAAAAGTTTTCAATTCAGCCTTCAATGTACGAGAGGCTCCAACAAAATTCGTTCCGTTGTCTGAATATATGTTTTTTGGGCATCCTCGCCTACCGATGAATCTATCCAGTGCTGCTAGGAAAGAAGCAGTACTGAGATCACTGGTTGATTCTAAGGCACTCTGCACACGGAGCGTACTGATTTAGACGCGTATTAGATACTACAGACGAAAGCTGTACGCTTTGATGTCGCGCACGTATATTTCAATTGAGGGCTGCACACGAGTCGTCAGCTTCATGCATTCGTCAAAGTATGCTGGCTACATGTCGCTTGGCGTAAAGCAGTGCTGGTAGCTAGGCGTACTACGCTTAGAAAAGAGGAAGAAGAAGATGTTTGTTTACATTTTTCCACTTGGTGGAATTTATGAAAGCAGTAAAATTTGTGTAAAAAATCGGAAAAAATGAGTGTATAATTAAAGAAAATGGAAGATTCCGTAAAATTTTTTATCTTTTCTATTTAAAGCTTCGAAATTTAAAGCAAATGCCGTATTATTAATTTGTTTGTTTGTTTTGTGCAGCGAAGTTTCATGTCGCTTCGTGTGCAGTTTTTGAGGCGTAGAGAAATCGACGCTACATGAAATGTCTCGTACGCGTCTATGACGATACGCCTCGTGTGCAGAGTGCCTAAATGTATAGCTTTCGTGGCAAAACAGACAAACAGACACACGTAACCCTTAGAAATACGACATCCCCTGCCTCTATACGACTTAATGTCAAATGGACCGGTAAAATCTACCCCTGTATTCGTAAATGCACGAGAAAATGTAGTACGCTCTTCTGGAAGAACTCCCATTAGTTGGGTTTGAGAACGCTTTTTATATATTGTGCATATTTTGCAATTGAAGATTATGGATCTTATCATGTTTTTGACTCGGGGAATCCAGTACTGTGTGCGTAAAATACGTAACATAAGCTGATTCTCCCCATGAAGTGAGATCTTGTGAACAAATAAGACTAGGAGTCGGGTTAGTCGACAGTCGTATGGCAGTATGATGGGGAATCGTTCACTTTCCGCCAAATCTCGAGATGCACCAATTCGCCCACCCACTTTCATTACGCCGTCGCTATCTATCAAGGGGTTTAAAGAAACTATTTCGCTTTTGACTCCGACAGGTTTTCCCTCCTTCAAAAGTTTATATTCATCAGCATAATATCTTTGTTGATACAACGTTATTAAACGACGAGTTGTATTCCTTATTTCGTTAGGGGAAATGAGGTAGGAGTCTGCTCTGAACAAGGACTTAGTGTTGGGATGCGTGTTTTGAGCAAACCGATAGATATAAGAGATTACTCGTAATGCTCTGGAAAAGTCCGAAAATCTATCCAAAATGTCGAACATATTTGCTTTCGTTGTATGGACTTGAACCCTTTTTTCTTCCTCGGAAGTGTTATAATTGTGATCTTGTTTTGGCCTTCAGTAAGTATTTTAATTCCAATATTTTATTATTTGTGATATATTTGCAGATTAATATATGTATGGTTTAGAGCCAAATCGCCTGACACAAAGCCAAATAGAGTATATCATTGATAATGATGTGGATGTTGATGTGTGTAGTGAAGTTGAGGGCAAAGACAATATAGTCGATTAGTTTGAGCCCGATGGTTCTTCTTACGAATATCCAGGAAGTGACAACGACGAATTAATTGACCTTGTATTGGAAAATGAAGGTAGTACCCACTCCCATGTATTATTCCACAGATAGAAATATTGAGTGGTCAACGTAGCCGATTAGGCAGAATAGTGGTAGGACCACAATAGAAAATATAATTTATCGAAACAGCTTCTATAATTCTACAAAATCAGAAGTGCATACAACTGACCAACTTCTTGAAACATATGCATACAAAAGACAAACCAATGTATGGACAAAATCGTACAGAGTTACCGTTTCCACAATCTTTGGTCTTGAACATAAAAATTAAAAATATATTAAGTATATGCATTTAAATAAGTGTATAATCCGATAAATAATCAATTGAACTAATACATTTTGAAAATTTCCATTGAAATTATACTTCCATATCGATATATATGAAAAACACAGGTAAGGTCATTCCGTGACCTTAATGTCACATGCGTAAGTTTTTTTTAATGTAACAGAAGGGTTAAAGATATATATGTATGTACCTATGTTTGTGGATAGCGTGCAGTGTAGGATTTTGTTTACTGTTGTTGATTGAGTATGTAGCTACACTATGTCCGGGTTAGGTGTACATACATACAGAAAACTGAAGAATTATGTATTATTTTATTTGCGTATACAACATGAGTGTGCCTGTGGGTATCGTTGATTTGAATTGCTTGATATGTACAACTTGCTTGTATGTATGTATGTTTGAAATGAAAATATTTCGATGTTGAGTAAATGTTCGCGTATTTTATTTTTGCGTAATATCTTTTGGGAACCACTTTGAAGTGAGTTGGTATGCACGGGTACCAACTGCTGAAATCTGCTGGGTAGTTTTGTGCAATTGTTATGTACATTGCTATGTTGACGTAGGTCAGGAGTAGTATCTTAGGGAGGTTGTATTTGATAAAATTTTAGTTTCCGAGGGGTAAAATGATTAATTTTAATTTCGAAATTTTTTCTATCGAAGAGGAAATTGACGATTTTAGTTGGACATTGGTTCTTTGATTGGAAAGGTGAATACATATGTATATGGGAAATGGGTAGTTTTTTGCTTCTAGTTTTGCGTTGATACAGTTTCGTTGCAGGGTGGTAGCAAAATAATTTTGGGAAGTGCTCTTGTAATGGGGCCTTTAGCGGTGTCTAAATCAACAACTCTTACCCTATTATCTGCTCCAAAGTGCAACTTTGAGATTCGTCCCAATCTCCACTCATTGGGTGGCAGGTTATCTTCTTTTATAACCACAAGATCACCTTCTTTCAAATTTGATTGTGGGAATTTCCATTTATTTCTCTTCTGCAATTCGTGTAGATATTCGGTTTTCCATCGTTGACAGAAGGTCTGATGTAATGATTTCAGTTTTTCCCAGCGGTTAACAATTGATATCCGATTTTCATTTACATCCAATTCAGGTGGTGCGAGCAAATGTCCACCTATTAAGAAATGTCCAGGGGTGAGGGGTTCTAAATCTGTAGGCTCATTGGAGCTCGGACTTAAGGGTCGTGAATTGAGACAGGACTCAATTCGGCACAGAAGGGTGCTAAACTCTTCAAACGTAAATTTCTGATCCGTAGCGATCTTTTTAAAGTGACTTTTAAAACTTTTCACCCCAGCTTCCCACAATCCGCCCATATGAGGTGCGGAAGCGGGTATAAAATGCCATTCGATGGCTTGATAGCTATATTTGGATAGGGTTTGATCTCGAGAGTTGGCTAAAAAAGTTTTCAATTCAGCCTTCAATGTACGAGAGGCTCCAACAAAATTCGTTCCGTTGTCTGAATATATGTTTTTTGGGCATCCTCGCCTACCGATGAATCTATCCAGTGCTGCTAGGAAAGAAGCAGTACTGAGATCACTGGTTGATTCTAAATGTATAGCTTTCGTGGCAAAACAGACAAACAGACACACGTAACCCTTAGAAATACGACATCCCCTGCCTCTATACGACTTAATGTCAAATGGACCGGTAAAATCTACCCCTGTATTCGTAAATGCACGAGAAAATGTAGTACGCTCTTCTGGAAGAACTCCCATTAGTTGGGTTTGAGAACGCTTTTTATATATTGTGCATATTTTGCAATTGAAGATTATGGATCTTATCATGTTTTTGACTCGGGGAATCCAGTACTGTGTGCGTAAAATACGTAACATAAGCTGATTCTCCCCATGAAGTGAGATCTTGTGAACAAATAAGACTAGGAGTCGGGTTAGTCGACAGTCGTATGGCAGTATGATGGGGAATCGTTCACTTTCCGCCAAATCTCGAGATGCACCAATTCGCCCACCCACTTTCATTACGCCGTCGCTATCTATCAAGGGGTTTAAAGAAACTATTTCGCTTTTGACTCCGACAGGTTTTCCCTCCTTCAAAAGTTTATATTCATCAGCATAATATCTTTGTTGATACAACGTTATTAAACGACGAGTTGTATTCCTTATTTCGTTAGGGGAAATGAGGTAGGAGTCTGCTCTGAACAAGGACTTAGTGTTGGGATGCGTGTTTTGAGCAAAACGATAGATATAAGAGATTACTCGTAATGCTCTGGAAAAGTCCGAAAATCTATCCAAAATGTCGAACATATTTGCTTTCGTTGTATGGACTTGAACCCTTTTTTCTTCCTCGGAAGTGTTATAATTGTGATCTTGTTTTGGCCATTTGGTTTTCTCTTCTTGCAGCCAAGGAGGTCCCTGCCACCACAAGGTATTGTTGCGTATTTCCGTAGCTGACAGTCCTCTGCTTGCTAAATCTGCTGGATTCGACGCTGAATCGACATGTCGCCAGTTTTTGCTTCCCACCTTCTCTACAATTTTTGTAACCCGGTGAGCGACGAAGGTCGACCATGAGCATGGAGGTTTGCGGATCCATGCTAGAACGATGGTTGAATCTGTCCATAGATGTACCTGAAAATGACCTAAGCTAAGATTTTCAACCATAGTTTCGATAGTTTCCGCTAACAAAACCGCACCGCATAATTCCAATCGCGGAAGTGAAATTGTTTTCACCGGAGCAACTCGCGTTTTTGCCATAAGTAAATTAGTGTGACATTGATTTTTATCTTTAACCCTAATGTAGACGATGGCTGCATATGCCTTTTCTGAAGCATCGCTGAAACCATGAATTTCTACGTCGTTAGCTGGCGTAAAGTATACACATCGGGGAATTTTAATTTTATTAATGGATGTGTAATCTGCCATGAAGGATTGCCAGCGTTCTATAGTTCTCGTGGTGACTCTCTCATCCCAGTCTGTCCCTTCCAACCATATATTTTGCATAATGACTTTTGCAACGATTATGACTGGAGCGAGCCACCCAAGGGGATCAAATAATTTTGCAATAGCAGACAGAATTGATCGCTTAGTTAATTTGTCACAATTTTCTATAGGCCTAGCTGAGAAATAAAAATTATCAGAATGAGCATTCCATCTTATGCCCAGGGTCTCTACCGCACTCGTATCTTCAAACTCAAGAAAATCTTCGCTCAGAAGATCTCCTTTTGGAATACCCTTTAGGATTTCGTTGTTGTTGGATGTCCATTTTCTTAGAGAAAATCCCGCAGACTTTAGTGCTTCAGTTATCTGATTTCTGGCTTGGATCGCAGAGTGTATAGTATCTCCCCCTGAAAGCACGTCATCTACGTACATGCTGGTCCGCAACATGTTGGCAGCTAAAGGATGTGACCTTTCGACGTCATCTGCTAACTGGTGTAGGGTTCTGATCGCCAAATAGGGTGAACAATTTACACCGAAAGTTACGGTTTTCAGCTCGTACGATCGCAATGGTTCTTCTGGATTCTTTCGGAAAACTATCCTCTGAAATCTCGTCTGATCTTCTTGAACCCATATTTGGCGATACATTTTCTCAATATCGCTATTAAAAACGTATCGAAATAATCGCCAACGTAGTATGAGTAAGGGTAAATCGGCTTGCAGTACTGGACCTGAAGTGGGGCACGAGGCATTAAATGCTACCCTAACTTTGGTGGTCGTACTTTCCTCCTTGATGACGGCGTGATGGGGTAAGAAGTAGCAATTCGTTGCTTCAGGAGGGACGCATGTGGGAACTTTTTCCATATGTCCTAACGTACTGTATTCTGCTAATACGCGGTTGTATTCCGTTTGAAGTGCAGGAACTTTTGCTAAACGTGATTCATTCCTGTAATATTGAGCGCATACGCTCTTCAATGAAGGCCCTAATTTAACTTTATCTGGAAACTCCTGTTTAGAAGGTAGTGCCACTACATATTTCCCATCAGCTGCTCTTTTTGTAGTGGATTTGAAAAGTTCCTCGCAGTAAATATCGTCTGAGTTCTTTGCCTTCTTCTTTGGAACTTCTTCTAATTCCCAAAAATGTGTTAATTGCTTTTCGAGAGTAATTTCATTGAAAAATGATACCCTATGATTTGATGTAGGTGCTGCATCGGCACGGCCAGTAAGTATCCAGCCAAATACTGTCTCTTGAGCTATCAGGGTATTTAATATATTTTTCTTTATACCTTTCTGATCGATAAAGGTCTCCTCCAAGAATTAGATCTACCGGTTCGTTAACGAAAAATCTTTTATCCGCTAAAACTAGTTCAGGGAAGGCTTGTTGTGTCATAGGACTGACTTGAGAAGTCGGAAGATCCCCTGTTAATTGTGGCAGTACTAGGACAGCTGCATCTATGTTAATTCCTGGATCGATAAGCGATCGCAGTTGGATTTTGCACGCTTCCTTGACTTGCGCTGAAGGCGTGTTGTTGATGCCCGAAACCTGGACATTCATTCGCTTCGTTGGTAATTTTATACGTCGTCGGAGTCTTTCTGTCATGAAAGAGCACTCCGACCCTGAGTCAATTAGAGCTCTCGCAGAATAGTTAATGCCGTTGTGGTGTACATTTACACGGGCAGTTCCCAGCAAAACTCCTTTGGTTGTTCTTGCGTGACATGAAGGTTGTTGTTGTTGGAGGAACAACGCCATAATTGAGCCTGTGTCGAAGTGGAAGGTCTTTCTTCTGTTTGTGCTGTACTGGCATTGGTATTGTTATTGGTATTGGTATTGTTATTGGACTGACTTGGTTGCAGGTGCAACATAGTGTGGTGTCGTGAGTGACATGTACTACAATTAAAAGAGCTAGTACACCTAGACACTGTGTGCGACGTTGAAAGGCAGTTAAGACAACAGTTGTTGCTTTTGACAAACGAAATCCTATCCTTGGTTGCCAGTTTTTGAAATTTTGGGCAATTCCTTAACGTGTGCTCTTTACTCTTGCACATTTTGCAGTTGCTTTTCGGAACAGTGGCCTTATACACTCCTAATTTTGAATTTTCTTTGGAGCTGTGCCCACTTGGTAGTTTATGGGACTTTGGCTTGTTGGCGTCTTTCAGACCTGAAACCGTTTCTAAAGCCTGGAATCTGTGGGACAAAAACCTATCCATATCTACCCACTTGGAAATTTCAGTTTCGTTTTCAACACTCTAATCCCATAAAGCCAGAGTATTTTCAGGAAGCTTTGTTGAACATAAATACGTGATAATAACATCCCAATTGGTTATATCTATTTGGTTGCTCTGAAGGGATGATATACAATTATTTATTTCCCTTTGCAACATTTTAATTGAGGCTCCGCATTCATATTCCACAACTTTGAGGCTGAATAGTATCTTCAGCTGTGAGTTGACTAGAATGCGTTTGTTTTCGTACCTGTCACTTAAGTTCTTCCAGGCAGTTGCAAAACCTTCATTTGTTAGGGCGCACCGCCTAACTATTTCCTTCGCCTCCCCGGAGGTTTTTTGGTTGAGATGGAAAAGTTTCTCAACCGGGCTGAGGCGTTTATTATTGCCATAAATAGAGGTGAATAAATCCCTAAATGATGGCCAAGTGAGGTAGTCACCGTGGAAAATGTCGCAATCACATGCGCGCACACGCACACTGTTCTCTTGGGCAACTAAATCATCATCATTATTTGATTGTTTCGGTGGATTAGGTGGAGGTGTCTTATTCTCCAATTCAGTTATAATGAGAGACATACATTGAGTATAGTCTGCGAAGGCCGACTTATATTTCCGTTTAATAGCAGTCAGATCTTCTTTTGTAAGATCTTTTGAATTCGTTAAGGTATCATAGATTGTTTTTACCTTTTTCCATAAAGACTTTAATTCGTCCTGCTCAAGAGTTAAACTTGCCTTGGAATAATTTTCTATAGGCCCTTCTGGAAATTCCTGATTGTATTCAGCGATGGCATCGGCCGCACGAATTAAAGATTCCATCTTTTTGATAATTCGAAAATTTTTTTGGATGTATAACCCCTAATGCGGGTAGACACAGATAGAAATCCAATGATTGATTTAATGTGTCGGATTGAAACGTACTGAGTTGCGCAGTATGTATGTACAGATAGAACTCTTTTGGAAGAGTTAATGTAAAGGGTTCGTAATTTGAAATTTTGCAATGTGCAATGGAAAAAAAGATACAGATAGAAATCTTCGCAAGGATTAGTGTATCTGGTATTTGACGACTTGGATTAGTTGCCACAGTAAGCAGTTGCCTCCGGTTCAATGTATATATTTGTATAGAAGCGTGTGCGTTATTGGAAACGTACCAAAAAATATCGACATTGAATTGAAAACTGTAACTTTTCTGCTCTTAGTATGTTTTCGACGTATATACGTAAACTGGCATAAATTAAGTTATGCACTTTTTCGAAAAAATTTGCATTTACGAAAAAATGAGGGATGACGAGGGCAAAAACAAGTATATAAATTAGCCGCGCTACTTGTTGTCTGTGTGTGCGTATATATGTATGTATGCACTTTAATCAAGTGACGTGCTAAATATAACCTCACTTCTCGATGATATAAATTTTATTTGGATTTTAATTATAAAAAATTCCACAAAGTCACCCAACCGTCGAAGATAACAGTGTTTCAGTATTTTTTTTTTTATTATAAGTGAATATATGACCGAGTGAATTTTCAACCATAAAATCAGTGCAAAAACTTGTATTTGGATTGTAATACAGGTGTGTTGTTGTACTCCAATTTGGAGGTTATGATTAGTGCAGTGATTTTCGTCTTGAGGCAGGGAAAATCACTCACGGTAAGCCTTAAGCTGTATCGAGTAACTCTTACCACTGGTGGGGGAAATTACTCGAGAGCATAAAGCGCAGGTTGTGAAATTATCACAAAAATAGTTACAAATTTGATACGCACTGATATTATTAATTCACTTTGTCACACTCACTTTCAATATCGTAGATCTCAAAAAGAACCAAGCCACAAATTTTTAAATTTAAGATTGAAAAATATTTGGATGAATTATTTATTTTATTTATTTTGAATAATTAACTTATTTTTCTGATTTTGCAAAAAAAATCCACCAAAGAATTCACGTACCTTTTAACTATGTTTGTATGTATGATTGTGATTGGTATGAATTTTCCGCTTGTGCTTTGGGATTGCTTGTGCTTCGAGCTTGCTTGTGCTTTGAGTTTGCTTGTGGAAATGTGCCTTCACTTCTGGTTGCTTGTGGACTGTATAATTGCGCTTAAAATAGATGATCGTTAATGGCGATGAAGGACCATGAATCTTCCCGGGTGCAGCGGCACTCAAGAAGATAAAGGGGTGTATTGGCGTGAAAAGAAATAAAATGAAAACCAAATGTATTAAATATTTTCAACTATTTAATTATAATTCTTTGTCTCAAATAAATGTGTACATCTGTTAGTATGGTTACAAATAAGCAAGGAAATTATATGCAAATTTGTAAGGACTCAGAAACTTACCGCTGTGGCTGGATAGAAAATCGCAAGTGAAATATACAAAAAGAAAATTAAAAGCGAAGACCGGCACATTTGACTTTCGTCCAGTCAACGGCTTTCTTAATGCGTGTGTATGTGAATATATATTAAAAATTTGGAAATGCAGTTTTGCTGCATATGTATGTGTAGACCTACATATGCATATTGAGAAATGCATATGCATGAGGGTGGTCCGAAATATTTAGACTTCAGGTCTAAACAATATGTGTGGAAAAACTTAGTTTAGTGTCGAAGTATACACCTAGATCTTTTACTTCCGTCACTTGTTTAAGGTAAGACCCTGCAATATGATAATGCGTTGGTAGTAATACGAGCTTTCTACTAAATGAACAATGTGAACATTTACTAATATTTAGATAAAGTTTGTTACGAACACACCACGAATAAATATTTCCAAGTTCCTCTTGAAGGATGTGCTCATCGACTTGACTATTAATAGTATGATATATTTTGAGGTCATCTGCATATAAAAGATATTTTGATGATGAAAAGCATGATCCAATATCATTAATAAATAGGATAAATAGTACGGGTCCCAACACACTTCCTTGTGAAACACCAGACAACGCGGTAAATGATTGTGAACAAACACCATCAATCGAGACTATACACTGTCTATGTGACAAATATGATATAATCCACTGAAAAACGTTTGAGTGGAAGCCCATATTAAGAAGTTTAGACACTAGTACCTTATGTGTAACATGTACGTTGGCAGGCCAAATATCAGGAACAAGCAACTGATCGGATGATTCTTGGGAAACACCAAGTTTGAAACTCACACGCTTCAGTGATTCAGGTAAAACATCTTGCTTAACTAACTTGTGGCAAGATAACTGGTTTTTATTGATACCGGAATGTTTCTCCACGTAATTAGTGATATCTACTGTAGAGACTGACGGCTTAAAAGAAGCCAGATACAACCACTTAAAAGTAGGTTTTACTGCGACTTCCAATTCCGTAGTAATATTGGAACCTCGAACGCGAATAGTAGGCTTTTTCTTACCAGTTTTGGTGACTTCTATCCAATTAGAACTTTGCGCATCTTTGTTATTAGGCGACTGAATATTGGCACACCCTAATACAGTTGTATTATTTGCATTGAGGTTGACATTGGCAGAACTAAGATCAGCAGAATGAGTGGATGTAGGTACCGCAGCAGGGCGTGAGATTGATTTATTAGCAGGTGACTTATTGGTAGATAGCGGCGCAGCAGCGATGCTGATAGACGTCAAAGACTCACCCACCATGTTAGCAACGTCAGCATATGTTGGGGTGGGAGTGAGCGATATCATGTTCGAATCAGTAAATGCAGTTGGAACCAACTGAGAAGAGCTATTTTTAGCTTTTGGCTTCTCTTTATTTTCATTGCTATTAGTATGTTTGTTCTTACAGTTGCAGTGAACGTTACTGCGGCGGAGTTCTTTGATCTCTGCCGTGAGCGAAGCAAGAGCACTACCCATTTCATCAGCATATTGAGATCGTAATGATTTAATTTCTGACTGAAGCGCTTCAATGTTTTTACCAAGCGCACTCTTATCAGCTTGAAGAGATTCGATAACCGACATTGCATGCACTTGTTCAGATTTGAGAATGGCAATATCACTGAGAACCGTAGATAACATGTTGATTTGGTTTTCCTCGTTTGCAGACTTAGATAACATTAATTTAGAGGATTGTTGTTGCGAGATGTTTTTATTCTCCCGAACAGATTGTACACACTCAAGAGAACTCGATAACATAGGTTTTGGTAACTGTTGTTGTTGTTGTGGTATATTGTTAGTTACACGATCGATTAGTGCACAGTGCGGAGAACTAGATTTCCCGAATCACCATAACATGGGCCAAGGGAGGGCGGAGGCGAACGGATAGACTTGCGACGAACAGATTCAAACTTACAGCAAAAGTAGTTGTTACTGGAGCTGACCAAATAATCAAGATCGCTCGATAACCTACAATTTTATGCGCAAAAATTGTTTTGATATCATATACGTAGCTCTGTACCAATTTCCAGGTCCCTGACTTAAATCCTTTTAAAGAACGATAATCAGCTTTAAAAATTAAGGTTGTATGGGAGGTACCACGCCCCCTTTTCTGAGTGAGAAGGGGTTTGATATCACCTACCTCTATACCAATTTTCAGCTCCCTACCTTGAACTGTTTTAGAGATAATCAGCTTTAAAAATTAAGGTTGTATGGGACGTGCCACGCCCCCTTTTCTGACAACCCCCCCTTTTCTGAGTAAGAAGGGTTTTGATATCACCTACCTCTATACCAATTTTCAGCTCCCTACCTTTAACTCTTTTAGAGATAATCAGCTTTAAATATTAAGGTTGTATGGGAGGTGCCACGCCCCCTTTTCTGATAACTTCCACTTTTCTGAGTGAGAAGGGGTTTGATATCACCTACCTCTATACCAATTTTCAGCTCCCTACCTTGAACTGTTTTAGAGATAATCAGCTTTAAAAATTAATGTTGTATGGGAGGTGCCACGCCCCCTTTTCTGACAACCCCCATCTTTTCTGAGTGAGAAGGGTTTTGATATCACCTACTTCTATACCAATTTTCAGCTCCTTACCTTGAACTGTTTTAGAGATAATCAGCTTTAAAAATTAAGGTTGTATGGGAGGTGCCACGCCCCCTTTTCTGATAACCCCCACTTTTCTGAGTGAGAAGGGTTTTGATATCACCTACCTCTATACCAATTTTTAGCTCCCTACCTTAAACTGTTTTAGAGATAATCAGCTTTAAAAATTAAGGTTGTATGGGAGGTGCCACGCCCCCTTTTCTGATAACCCCCACTTTTCTGAGTGAGAAGGGTTTTGATATCACCTACCTCTCTACCAATTTTCAGCCCCCTACCTTGAACTGTTTTAGAGATAATCAGCTTTAAAAATTAAGGTTGTATGGGAGGTGCCACGCCCTCCTAACATTTTTTAATTTTTTCTTCGACTAAACCTTCGCGGGGTAACAACAAACAAACCACCCTAAGGAAGTATTTGATTTGGTTGAGCCGTTTTCAAGTTTTAGCGTTACAATTAAATACCAAATTATTTTTATATATATAGATTACATACGAAACAACTGTATGTCACGGCGTATGAGTAATATTTTATCTGGGCTGATTATAAGCCACAGTGTTCTTAGCAAATTCGGATTTTGCATCAAATTCTAATAAAAATAGTCATCTAGACATGCCTCTAAAATCAATTTCGAGCATGCTCCAGACAACTTTTTTCATAGAATTTAATGCAGAATCCGAATTTGCTAGCAAAACTATGGCTTAGAAAATTGATACAGCCTAGTATATATACATATATATCTTTTACTTATAAAACTTACCAGCTGACGAAACTTTTCCTCGTCCTGCTGAATTTCTTTTTCATATGAAAGTAAATTTTTTAGGCTTAGCAATCTTCCTTTGGGAAAAACGCGTGGATAACCCCCTGGCATGACTTTCCTGAGCTCCCCTACTTCTCTCCTTAGCGCTGTTACTTCTTCTAGTATCCATAAAAGGACGGCTTTGTTTTTTTTTCCTCAACTTTTGCTACAGCACAGTCAATGAGAGATTGGGATGCTATAAAAAAAAGAGATTAATAGAAGGTACAAATTCATTAGCAATTAAACTGAATACTCACCTAATGAGTTTTCGCGCGGCATATTGGACTCGCCGCTATTAACTATTGAGCATCCGCACGTATTTTATTTAATTTTTATTAATAGGAAAATTTTTCTTACGTCAACTATTCAACACATACAATAGGTTTATTTAAAAAAGATTAAAATAAACTTAATATTGTAAAAGCTTATTTAACTCTTCTTTTAGTAAACTTACTTCAAGCTATTTTTCAAACACTTGCATTTCACTTTTAAAATTAACGATTTTATAAACATGCGCTCTCAATGTTTACAAAATATTTATTTGAAAACATATAAAGTAAGCTTAAGAATGTAAATGCTTACAAAACACTTATTGTAGCAAGCTTACTTTGTTATTTTCAAAAACGCTTACAGGAATGCTTGTTGGGTGTGCATATGCACACACACTAGGGCGGGTCGATTGGTAGGGTCCAAGAAAAAATTAACAGGGACACATGGCGATTATGAAAATTTGGATAATTTCAAGCTGTTTTTGCCCAAGAAACCATATGTCTAAAATAAATTTCGAACCAGAGCTTTTTACGATCTAAATACATATATTACATATTTCCAACTGTTCTATATATTTTAAAATAACTCGGTAACCAATGCTTCGATTCTTTAGATTTTTTCGGCATTAGTTTGGCAACAAGACGTGGTGTTCAGTTTTTGAAATTAAAAAAAAAAGCATTACTCAAAAGTTAAATTAGTATTTGTATTCCAAATGAAAAGTATGGGTTTTATTCGTAGCTGCATTGAAATTGTGCTGTGACTAATTGTACAATGCATAGAGTATTCGCAAATATAGAAGAGGCAAATGGTATTGTGCAGAAGTCTGTGCGGTTTTTGGTGTAGCTCCATCTAGTTTTTGGAAAAGTGAAATTTTTCTTTCAGTTTACTTACTCTAAAATACCCTATTTTCATATTCTGGTCCGGAAGGAGGATCTGAGAAGGTTTAAGGTATCCCATAAAAAAATAAACTCATCTAATGTACATGTACATTTGTATATTTCAGTGGTTCGCGTTACGAAGGGCAATGGCAAAATGGTCGCCGACACGGTTTAGGAGTGGAACAAATAGGGCGCCAGATATATCGTGGAGAATGGTCGAAGGATGGGCATAAAGGCAGATACGGTGTGCGTGAAAGCACGGTGTCTACTGCACGGTACGAGGGAACGTGGAATATTGGTTACCAAGATGGCTATGGCTGTGAAACTTATGCAGACGGAGGTAAATGTTAACAAATATAATAAAAAAATAAAATATATTCGAATATATGTTTATTAGACCGTATGACGAAGAAAAAGATCGCGGTACGCCCCCCATATGATGTCTTTTTGGAAAAAGTTTCTGGAAAATTTGTTTATTTTTGGACACCGCTAGATATCGCCAAAATAATTGAAGTTAACTTCTTAGGCGGCGATACAGAGTTTTTATGGAGAATGAAATTTAAAAAAGGACTAGCTGACCCGGCAAACTTCGTTCTGCCCAAAATAGATTTTTTTATTAATTTCATTTCAAAAATTGTTATTACACCGGTATTATTTTTAATAGAAAATTTACGATTTTTCACTACTTCATTGTGTATACAACTTCAAAAATATATACCTTTAGTATTCAGTTTAAGGCTGCACGATACACAACATTTTTAGTTTTCTGTTCCGGAAATTTATTTTCACTGAGTATTGGCTATTTTCACTAAGTAAGTAAGAGGATTGATATAGTATACCTCCATAATGGTTTTCAGGCCCCTCCTCCAACCCTTTTAGATATATTCAGCCTCAAAAGTTTAGTACGTATGGGAGGTGCAATGCCCCATTTTTCGATAAATCTTTTTTTTTTTTTTTTGGTGAACATGGTATTGATATCGTATATCTGCATAGTGATTTCTATGTACATGCCATGAACGCTTTTAAGGATATTTAGCCTTAAAAATTAAGAACGCATGGGAGGTGCCACGCCCCCTTTTCCCAAAACTACTGTTTTTTTCATAAGCACGCTATTGATATCGTTAATCTCTTGATCACTTTTCAGGTCCCAACCTTAAACGCTTTTATAGATATTCAGCTTGAAAAATTAAGTTTGTATGGGAGGTGCTACGCCCCCGTTTCCGATAACCTACACTTTTATGCGCAAAAATTGTTTTCATATATAGCTCTGTATCATCATTTAGCTCTATACCAATTTTCAGCTGCCTACCTTGAACTGTTTTAGAGATAATCAGATTTAAAAATTAAGGTTTTATGGGAGGGGCCACGCCCCCTTTTCTGAGTGAGAAGGGTTTTGATATCACCTACCTCTATACCAATTTTCAGCTCCCTACCTTAAACTCTTTTAGAGATAATCAGCTTTAAAAATTAAGTTTGTATGGGAGGTGCCACGCCCCCTTTTCTGATAACCCCCACTTTTCTGAGTGAGAAGGGGTTTGATATCACCTACCTCTATACCAGTTTTCAGCTCCCTACCTTAAACTGTTTTAGAGATAATCAGCTTTAAAAATTAAGTTTGTATGGGAGGTGCCACGCCCCCTTTTCTGATAACCCCAACTTTTCTGAGTGAGAAGGGTTTTGATATCACCTACCTATATACCAATTTTCAGCTCCCTACCTTAAACTATTTGAGAGATAATCAGCTTTAAAAATTAAGGTTGTATGGGAGGTGCCACGCCCCTTTTTCCGATAACCCCCACTTTTATGCGTGGGAATGGTTTTGATATCATTTAGCTCTATACCAATTTTCAGCTCCCTACCTTGAACTGTTTTAGAGATAATCAGCTTTAAAAATTAAGGTTGTATGGGAGGTGCCACGCCCCCTTTTCTGATAACCCCCACTTTTCTGAGTGAGAAGGGTTTTGATATCACCTACCTATATACCAATTTTCAGCTCCCTACCTTGAACTGTTTCAGAGATAATCAGCTTTAAAAATTAAGGTTGTATGGGAGGTGCCACGCCGCCCTACTATTTTTTAATTTTTTCTTCGACTAAACCTTCGCGGGGTAACAACAAACAAACCCCCCTAAGGAAGTATTTGATTTGGTTCAGCCGTTTTCAAGTTTTAGCGTTTCAATTAAATACCAAATCATTTTTATATATATAGATATAGCAGGTACACTTCCGTTGCACGGAAATAGCAAACAGGAAACAGCAAAAGATAAAAACGTTTACCGGCTTTTCCCTGAATGTTTTGGACGATATTGGTATCAACACGGAAAGAAATTTGTATACTTGAATCAAGAAAAATGCTTTCTTGAACTCAATTTAGAAAATTTTTAGGGAAATAAGAAAACTTGACTTAATTATTCCTGGAATTAAGAAATTCAGTTTTCCAAAAATGAGACAATTATTCTCTTATTCAAGAACACTAACAAAATCTATAGAAAAAAAGTGTTGAAAAAAAATGTTTAATTAAATAAGAACATCTTTTCGTAAATTTACTTAAATGAAGAAAATCTTTTTGCTAATATCAAGAAGAATTTAAGAAAATTGTGTTTCGATGAATTGGAACAACAAACTACAGCAAAAAAAAATTGAAAATAAATAAGAAAAGGTTTGCTTGACCGAAGTAAAATATTTCTTGGTCAATTTGACCCCCAAAGTTCTATGAGCATATCAGCAAACTACAGCAAAAAAAATTGAAAATAAATAAGAAAACGTTTTATTGAGCGAAGTAAAATATTTCTTGCTCAATTTGAACGCCAAACTTCTTTGAGCATATCAGCAAACTACAGCAAAAAAAATTTAAAATACTTAAATAAGAAAACGTTTTATTGAGCGAAATAAAATATTTCTTGGTCAATTTGAACGCCAAAGTTCTTTGAGCAAATCAGCAAACTACAGCAAAAAAAAATTTCAAATAAATAAAAAAACGTTTTCTTGAGCGAAGTAAAATATTTCTTGTTCAATTTGAACGCCAAAGTTCTTTGAGCATATCAGCAAACTACAGCAAAAAAAAAAATTTAAAATAAATAAAAAAACGTTTTCTTGAGCGAAGTAAAATATTTCTTGTTCAATTTGAACGCCAAAGTTCTTTGAGCATATCAGTAAACTACAGCAAAAAAAATTGAATATAAATAGGAAAACATTTTATTGAGCGAAGTAAAATATTTCTTACTGAATTTGCATTTCCAAAATAACATGTATGATTTTTCATTTACCATCCGCTTTGCATATTTCTGAATATTTCTGCAATTCTCAGATTGTTAGTGAAGCATTTGGTAAAAGGAGTTCACTATTTGCATCTTCATTTATATTAATTGGAATGTTGTCATTTCAGTGAACAAGTCCTAGCAAAATAAGTACTAGTTGACTAATTATGGTTTTCTAATCCCTCATGATTAGTTTTTATTTTCCTCATTACGTTTTTAATATTTTTAGAAAATTTTTATTTGATTTAATATTTAATATTTTCTTATTTAATTAAGCTCGTATAAGAAAAGTTTTACTTGCAACAAAAAAATTATTTCTTAATTATTTATTTTTAAAATCAAGAAAAAAACACTTACCGCAAGTAAATTATTTCTTATTTATTTAAAATCCAATTTTACTTGAAGCAAGAAAATGTTTTCTTATTTATTTAAAATCCATTTTTGCTTGAAGTGAGGAAACTTTTTCTTATTTATTTAAAATCCAATTTCACTTGAAGCAAGAAAATGTTTACTTATTTATTTAAAATCCAATTTTCTTGGATTTTCTTGATATTAAGAAATTATTTTCTAAGTCGAAAATCAAGTCTAATTTTTCTTGTCTCGGCATTGATTCTAGTAAAAAATTCTCTCCGTGAAATAAAAGGTACTCGACATGGCTTTTACATGGAGATTTACTTGTTATGATTCCCAAGTCGAGTCCCCAGATATGGCTCAAAACGTAGACCCGGATGACCCCAGAATATTTCTGAGCAATACTGGTATCAAATGAAAAGTGTTGAGGAGGGCTTTTACATGGATATATATTATGATTTGTAGGTCGGATCCCCATATATGGGTGAAAACGTGGACCTGGATAACCCAGAAATATTTCTGAGCAATATTGTTATTTAGGTTTTATGTTTTTCACATTATTGTCATTTTAAATAGACCACTGATTCATTGGTTGTTATTCTACACAGAAATATGAGTGGTTTTTAACATGCTTTTTTTAGCTTCACCTGTACCCGGATTCTAGAAATCGCCATCGCTAAATGAGATCGCCAAAAATCGCTAAATTTATATCAGACGCGCCTAAAAGTATGGACTTCTTTTATTTATTTATATCATCTCAAGTTATAGCATGCTGGCAGCATTGATCAGTTAGTTTTGTATGTCAGACAGTTTAGCATATATTGCATATTTTTAGGCGCGTATGATACAAATTTAGCGATTTTTGGCGATCTCATTTAGCGATTGCGATTTCTTGAATCCGGGTACTGTATGCATTTATGTAATTAATTTCATCACAACTTAAAATTATGCAGCATATTAACTAATATTGATATTTTCAGCAGTGGGAATTAAAAAAGTCTAACAGTCCTATTCTGAGCGCTACCGGAAAATTACTTTACTGGTAATTTATAATATAATATAATACAATGGCGCTATTATAACTCTGACGAGTTTTATGGCCGAGCTTCTCTCCCAATTCGAGGTGTGCTCCTTTTGTTTTTCCTACTAATTGGGTGGACCTACAGTTTTATGCCGGCTCCGAACGACGAATGCATTTTTTGTGAGAAGCTTTTTCACGGCAGAAATACACTCGGAGGGTATGCCGGCGGCCGAGAAATGACCGCTGCTCTTAAAAAAACCCAATAATTGGATTTTTATTAATTAGAAACATTTTTTTGGTGTTTGCTCGGACTGGGGTTTGAAACGGAGACCTCTGGTATAGCAGGCGAGTACTCTACCCACTGCACCACAGCGGCTGTAATTTATGTTGCTGAAAATTGTTACCATCTTTTCAATTGGTAGGTATTCTGGCACAAATGGTAACGCTGTTAAAGTATTTCCATACGAACGGAATGGAATAGGGCTGAAAATGGTAACAAAATGTTACCACGTATTGAGCTGGTAACTTAATTTTCCTGCTGCCAGAATACGAAAAGGGTGTTTAAAGTACCAGATTCTTCATTTCAACAGTAAAGTAAATTATGTTACCACGCCGGAATAAGGCCGTAAGTGTGTTTTTATATTTCTAATATATTCACTTATTACTAAGGTATTCCCTTTTATGCAATTTTTCTGAAACCATAAGCTTTATATTTGTATAGCATACGCCACTTCAATTTGAATTAATTAAAGATGGCTTAAAAAATTTCAAAAAAATAACACAAAGTAACAAGCTTATGCATCATTTCAGATGTTTTCTTTATAATTATGCTTAACTAGCCGACCCGCCAGACGTTGTTCTGCCTAAAATTTATTCCTATAAAGCCTAAAGGAAAGGTCCTAGATTACCGTGTTGCTCACCATTATATCCCTACCCCTATCCCTATCCTTATCCCTATCCCTATACCTATCCCTAACACTATCCCTAATTCCTAATCCCTGTCCATATACCTATCCCTATCCCTAATCCCTAATCCCTATCCATATCCATATACCTATCACTATATCAATCTCTATCTCTATCTCTATCTCTATCTCTATCTCTATCTCTATCTCTATCTCTATCTCTATCTCTATCTCTATCTCTATCTCTATCTCTATCTCTATCTCTATCTCTATCTCTATCTCTATCTCTATCTCTATCTCTATCTCTATCTCTATCTCTATCTCTATCTCTATCTCTGTCCCTATCCCTATCCCTATCCCTATCCCTATCCCTATCCCTATCCCTATCCCTATCCCTATCCCTATCCCTACCCCTATCCCTATCCCTATCGCTAATCCCTAATCCCTATCCATATACCTATACCTATCCCCCTCTCTATCCCTATCCTTATACCTATCCCTATTTCATCAACACCTTTTATTCGATACCCATATCGTATAAACACCTTCTAGGGTCACCCATCATTTTGGTCGATATCTCGGAAAACGGTTGCATACGGTCTTGAAAATCACCTCTTTTTTGAATACCCACCAACACCTTTTATTTGATACCCATTTTGTAGAAAACCCGTCTGGGGTCAAACCTGGTTCATATTTCGGGAAATACCTCGAATACGGGGTCTTATATGGGACCAAAACTACACCATGTTCAAGCACTCGTCAAAGCCTTTAATTTGATACCCATATCGTACGAACCCGTTATAGGGTTGCCCTGGACCACATTTTGTGGAATATCTCCAAAACCTTCCCGGATTCTTATACTTTTATTTGGCCATAAACCATGTCGGGCTCAATCGAAAACTTAGTGCAAAATTTCATTTAATTCCATGTTCAAGCACTCGTCAACGCCTTTCCTTTGATACCCATAGTACGAACCCGTTATAGGGCTACCCTGGGCCACATTTTGTGGAATATCTCCAAAACCTTCCCGGATTCTTATACTTTTTTTGGCCATAAACCGTGTCGGGCTCAATCGAAAACTACGTGCAAAATTTCATTTAATTCAGTCAAGCCGTTCTGGAGTTATAGCGTCAGGGAGGAAAACGCGACTTATCTATGTATATATATATAAAAATTATTTGGTATTTAATTGTAACGCTAAAACTTGAAAACGGCTGAACCAAATCAAATACTTCCTTCGGGGGGTTTGTTTGTTGTTACCCCGCGAAGGTTTAGACGAAGAAAAAATAAAAAATGTTAGGGGGGCGTGGCACCTCCCATACAACCTTAATTTTTAAACCTGATTATCTCTAAAACAGTTTAAGGTAGGGAGCTGATAATTGGTATAGAGGTAGGTGATATCTAAACCCTTCTCACTCAGAAAAGTGGGGGTTATCAGAAAAGGGGGCGTGGCACCTCCCATACAACCTTATTTTTTAAAGCTGATTATCTCTAAAACAGTTTAAGGTAGGGAGCTGAAAATTGTTATAGCGGTAGGTGATATCAAAACCCTTCTCAATCAGAAAAGTGGGGGTTATCAGAAAAGGGGACGTGGCACCTTCCATACAACCTTAATTTTTAAAGCTGATTATCTCTAAAATAGTTTAAGGGAGGGAGCTGAAAATTGGTATAGAGGTAGGTGATATGAAAACCCTTCTCACTCAGAAAAGTGGGGGTTATCGGAAAAAGGGGCGTGGCACCTCCCATACAAACTTAATTTTTCATGCTGCATATCTCTAAAATTGTTTACGCTAGGGACTTGGAAATTGGTGTGGATATAAACGATAACAATTCCATATTAACGCAAAATAATAGAAGTTATACGAAAAGGGGGCGTGGCTCCTCCCAACAACACTTAATTTTTTAAGCTGAATGTCTTGAAAAGGATTTAAGTCAGGGACCTGTAAATTGGTACAGAGCTATTTGATATCAAAACAATTTTTGCGCATAAAGGTGTAGGTTATCGGAAAAGGGGGCGTGGCACCTCCCATACAAACTTAATTTTTCAATCTGAATATCTACATATAAAAGCGTTTACGGTTGGGACCTGAAAGTTGATCAGGAGATTAACGATATCAATAGCATGCTTATGAAAAAAACAGTAGTTTTGGGAAAAGGGGGCGTGGCACCTCCCATGCGTTTTTAATTTTTAAGGCTAAATATCCCTAAAAGCGTTCATGGCATGTACATAGAAATCACTATGCAGATATACGATATCAATACCATGTTCACACAAAAAAAAAGAAAAGATTTATCGAAAAATGGGGCATTGCACCTCCCATACGTACTAAACTTTTGAGGCTGAATATATCTAAAAGGGTTGGAGGAAGGGCCTGAAAACCATTATGGAGGTATACTATACGTACCAATACTCTTACTTACTTCGCTTCGCTTCGTTGCTGTTGTTGCTGATATTTGCATTTGCACGACTATGCATGCAAGCATTTGTAAGTACCTACATGCCTATCTACCAGAGCTGTAAAAAGCTGCAATCAGATTGTATTGCAATCATAAAAAGTGTATATTATTGTAAGCAGCTTTGATTGTAAATCATATTGCTAGTAACTTTTTTGATTGTAAAAATAAAAATTTCAAAAATTTAGAAGTATGTTATTGCAATCGACCTTCACCATTAATCATTTTGATTTCAGAAATTAGAATTGCAATAATTTACAAAAGTTTCATTGCAATCAACTTTGACCGTAAATCATTTTAATTGTAAAAATTACAATTACAATAATTTATAAAAATTTCATTGCAATACACTTTTCTCGTAAATCATTTCATTACAATAATTTACAAAATTTTTCATTGCAATGAACTCCAAACGTAAATCATTTTCATTGTAAAAATTACAATAGCAATAATTGTATTGTAATAAATTTTTATCGTAAATCAAATTTGATTGAAAAATGTTTGATTGCAAGGCTTGCAATAGCAATCATTTTCCTCATAACTTTATACGCATGCATTGGGACTGATGAAAGGCAAGCGCCTGGGCAATGCGAGTAATACCCGGCACTTATATCACACGCGTAGCCGCGTAATAACCCATGTCCTGGGTACATACATACATATGTACGTAGTTATGTACATTAGGGTGTCCCGAAATATTTTTTTTGGATCTCCTTAACGCAAGACCCCTCAAAATTTGCGGTTTTGATCGCCAATTACGAAACAAGTTTTAAAAACTAAATACAATTAGATCTTCAGGGCTCTACCGATCTTCAAAGTTTTGCGGTTTTGTCATTCATGCAGAACGCCCACTCACCACAGCATATATTACATCCGCATATTGTTTGCATGTTTACTATGTAATTCTTTTCGTTCTTATAAGTTATATTCGCTTAATTTTTTATGCAACTTACTTTTAAGTGCAAAAATCTGAATTCCATGTAGTTACAATGAAAATACTCGTACATACACATATTTTCTACAATGGGTTTTTTTTCGGCTTCTGCATTTTATTTGCCTTTCAATCGTGGAGAATCAGTTCGATAAAAAAAAAAACAATACGGTTCTTTAACTAAAGCATAAAGTTCTTATTTACGTAAAGTTTAATTTTATAACGTTACGCATATTCTGGAATCAGAAAAGATTTAGAAGAGACTACAAGCCCTGGGCGAAGGTACTAGTATGTAGTGTTGTCACCGCAAAATGGGTTTTCATACGCTCAGTGTTCCCGCGAGTTCAAGAAAATTTGGATCGTAAAAACAGAATAATATATGTATATTGTTTTTAAGTATCATCTCAGAGAAAAACTATTAAAACTTCATATAAAATAAAATGCTTTAACTTCATAACGATATGTTATTTTTTATTATTTCTAACATGCAAAAAAAAAATCCATCAAATTCAAATATACATATATTGACACTAAAATAGGTGTACAAATTTTTCTTTGGCAGCCTTACAGAATTCGCAATTATGAATAATTGAATAATGTTCTTTACTAAAACGAATTATGTTAAAATTATTTTATTTTATTTATTTAAACGAAAGTCATATCAGATAAACAAAAATCCCCTGAACACAGAAATAGGTTTGCAGCACTTTTTTTTTTTCAATTTTAAAAATAATTCAGTTAAAAATTCTTTATTCAATTAATTTTTTTAGGTAGTACAGTCATATGACAAATAATAGGGACATTGCCTTGAAATATTTCAAAGATCGATCCTGCTTCAATTTCTAAACAATGGTCAAAACTTATACATTAATTTCTTGCTCAGATGTCTCCGAAGTAGGGAACAGTTATTTAATCGGCCATTTGTTGCGTCGTTTCATAATTTTTTTTTTTTTCTTCATATTTGTTTTTATTGAATCTTTCTTGTTTAGAAAATAACAATAACAATAAATTATTTGTTGCCAATGCTACAAATAATAAGTTCCATAATGGCTGATGATTTTGTGGAGTGAGTTCGTTTCAGCTTGTGAAAAATAATAGGGACACCAAACTTCAATAAAAATTTTTTTCGAAAGGGTGGAGATTTTTGTAGATAATAGAAAACTAATTCACTGAATATCAAATAAAGTTTTATAATATACTAGGTTTTTAACCCTATAATGCCATCAGGGACTCAGAATGGATCGAGGAAACCCCTGCACTATTCAACTTATAGCAAAAAGAAAAAATCTCCAAAATAAGTGTTTTTCTTGCCGGAAAATTGACGAAATGTGAAATTGCTTTGAAATAATATTGGAAAATGCTGAAAAATATAATCCAAAAGTATAAACACGCGGACGGAAGCCAAAAATATCCCCACTGGTTCAAAGGAATATTATAGTCGCAATCTCAAGCAGAAATAGTAAAATTTGGACATAAAAATATATTTGAATTCTAAGTTTTTTAAATTAATTAAATGCAATAAATTTCTTTCTCTGTACTTAGGTCAGGTTAGGTTGAAGTGGCTACCCTAGGGGCACACTTAGGCCAGTGCAGAGGCCCATTGTGATACCACAAGAAGAAAACCAGGTTACTCCTCCCTTTTGAACCAGTTTGATAACCTGATGAAGTTCATCAGGTCCTTTATTTCAACATCCGCGACTTTAGATAGGCTATCCAGGAAAGGTGCCCAAGAAAGCGTTGTCTGGCGTTGTTAAGAGCCGGGCAGTGACAAATGAGGTGTTCGATTGTCTCCACTTCCTCATCATCTTTGCAGCTTCTGCAGCATCTACGGTAGGGTGCACCTAGCCTCTCTGCGTGTTTCCCGATAAGGCAGTGTCCTGTAAGCACTCCCACAAGGTTCGAGATTTCCTCTCTCCTTAGAGAACATGTTTGACGAGATCGCTTGTGATCCCATTTCGGCCAGGTTAGTTTTGATATTCGAAATACTGGGTTTTGTTGCCATCTATCGCTTGCCAGCTTATAGATGTGCTGTTTAAGCATTAGCCTGCATGTGGCAAAAGGCATACCTATGCGTTCTTTGTCAGGAAGAACCTGCTCGGTAGTGCCTTGCCTCGCAAGTTCATCTGCCATACAATTTCCATCGATATCCCTATGTCCCGGGACCCACACGAGGTGTAGGCGGGTCTGTTTGGCCATCTCCTGTAGAGATCGGCGACAGTCTAGTGTTAGTTTAGAATTGAAGGAGTGGGAGCCAAGAGACTTAATTGCTGCTTAGCTGTCGCTGAAGATGAATAAATCCCTGTGAATAGGTTCATGTCCTATGAGGTTAACAGCCTCCATTATAGCTGATACCTCAGCCTGGTAAACGCTGCAGTGGTCCGGTAGCCTAAAATCTAGCTGTAGATTCAAGTCCTTTGAAAAGACTCCACCTCCAACTTTGTTGTTCAGCTTAGAGCACTCGGTGTAGATGGAAACGCCACCTGGGATTGAGTAACACCGATTTGGCTCTCACCAATCATCCCTATTTGGAATCCTTGTTTCGAAGTTGCTATCTGCAACCATTGTAGTGGTACAGCGGTCCGTACTACCAGGTAGAAAACTTAAATTGCTTAGAATGCTAGAGTGTCCTGTGGCTTTTGTGTGCCAACCGGATGACTCTCTTAGACGTAGGGCTGAAGTAGCCGCCACTTGAAAACCTGCTAAATCTAATGGCAGGATATATAGAATGGCCTGCAGAGCTTCGCTGGGCGTCGTTCTGAGTGCACCACTTATGCTGATCATGCTAGAACTGTGGACCCGGCTCAGAATCTTAAGGTTAGACGCCTTACTCAGCGCAGGCCACCATACTACGACTCCATACAGCAGAATTGGTCGAATGATCGCAGTGTAAATCCATCTGCAAATGCTGGGACTGAGTCCCCACTTTTTGCCGATGGCTCTTTTGCATGTATATAAAGCAATATATGCCTTATTTTGGAGCTGAATAATGTTGTCCTTCCAGTTCAGCTTTTTGTCCAGAACTACCCCTAAGAACTTGGCCCTGTCTGCTAGGCTCAAGCGAACGCCGTTTAGTTCTGGTAGATCTAACGGTGGTATTTTATACCGTCTAGTGAAGAGGACCAGTTCCACTTTATTTGAATTGACACTGAGCCCACTGCGGGAGTACCACGCTGAGACCTCTCGCAGTGCTACCTGCATCAGATCACACAAGGTCTGTGGAAACTTCCCTCTGTATGCTATAGCAAGGTCATCCGCATATTCCACGACCTTTCCGCCACCCCACACTGAGTCTCTTAGAAGTGAGTTGACAGTGAGGTTCCATAACAGCGGAGAGAGGACACCGCCCTGGGGTGTACCTCTGGTGACATAGCGTATATTTTCGACCTCACCCATTGATGAGAGTACAATTCTTCCCCTCAAAAGTTGATCTATCAACCCAATCAGAGAGACGTCAACCCCTAAATGGTTTAGGGCATTGCTGATAGCCTCTGGGATGACATTGTTAAAAGCGCCTTCTATGTCCAGAAAGGCCACAAGACAGAACTCCTTATCGGTTAAGGATGATTCAATGGTAGAAACCAGGCTGTGAAGTGCCGTTTCAGTAGATTTCCCTTTGAGATATGCATGTTGACAGCTAGAGATGAGTTCGCTATCTATTGATATAGAGAGAAAGTTGCTTATTATTCTCTCCAAAGTCTTGAGCAAAAAGGAAGAAAGACTTATTGGCCTATAGTCCTTTGGCTCATAATGCGAGGCTTTCCTAGCCTTAGGAATGAATATAACCGAGACGCGTCTCCACGTGCTCGGAATATAATTAAACGCAAGACAAGCAAGAAAGATGCGATGAAGCCAGCTTGTTGATGTCTCGAGGGTATACAAGAGTTGTGCAGGAATGATCCCATCTGGTCCAGCAGCTTTGTAAGGTTTAAAGCTTCTAATTGCCCACCTAACCCGTTCCTCCGTAACAGGTATATTAACCGCGATGTTCGTTGATGATATCGCCGGCACTTTTCGCGAGCTACCAGGAAAGTGTGTATCCAACAGTAGCTCCAGGGTTTCCTTTTCCGAGTCGGTCCAGGATCCGTCAGGCCTCCGAAGATAGCCCAAGGACGTATGTGTTTTAGAGAGCACACATCTTAGTCTTGCCGTCTCATCGACGCTTTCGACTCCAGTACAGAAGTTCCTCCAGGAGGTTCTCCTCGCTAGTCTTAGGGCTTTTTTATAAGTCCTTAAGTATTCCTTATATTGCAGCCATTGGGGCTCGCTATCGAGTCGTTTGGCTTTATTAAATTGCTTTCTGCAAGATTTACAAAGTGAGTCCAGATCGCTGGACCACCAATGAGGTTTCCGCTTCCCCCGAGGTTTTGGCTCCGGGCAAGCTAAGTTAAACGCATTTGTAAGTGCTGAAGTAAAAGTGCCTACCAGCTCCTCCAACTCTCCAGTCGATGAGGGGTTATGAGTTGGAAGTTCTGGTAGGCCTCTGAGAAATAGCTCGTTGTGAAGACCCCAGTTGGTGTTACGTGGGTTTCTCCTCAAAACGGGTTTTTGAATAGAGAAATTTAAGATCGTTTCTATATACCGGTGATCAGAGAAGGAGTGTTCATCAAGTACACGCCAGCTTTTGACCACCGCAGAGGTACTTTCGCTACATAAAGTGAGGTCCAGGACCTCTCTACGATTTATAGTAATAAATGTTGGTTCATTACCTATGTTACAAACTACCAAGTTAGTTGTTAAAAGGTAATAAAAAAGTGACTCACCCCGATTGTTGATGTCGGAGCTCCCCCATTGTATATGATGGGCATTGCAATCTGCCCCGATTAGCAAGTGGCCCGAGCTGTATTTGGCCACCAGTTCTTTCACTCTCTCATGCGGTGGAGGTTCCATAGCGTCGAAGGGCATATATACCGATGCCAGTATTAACGGCGTGCCCCTGATGTTCAAACTGGCCGCAGTAATGACGCCATCGCTAAAGTAAAGTCCTCGAGTTATTTACCCAAGGTTCTTGGATGAGGACCATATCGACATCGCCTTTAGAAAGGCGACATGTTAAAGCAGCCGAAGCCGCCTTAGATTTGTGAAGGTTTATCTGCGCCGATGTCCGAGTCCACCGAGGTTTCCGGAGCGGTGGCGCGCTGGGCGTCGCCACGGTACACATGAATCACGACATCGCCGATGCCGTAATTCACCCGTCCCTGGCTCCTCTTAAGTGGCTCGAGAGCCTCCTTATTGAGAGCCAGGACCACCTCCCTTCTCGGGCCTACAGCCTCCTCGACCCGAATGACACTCCAGTCCTGCGTCGGGAGAGATGGGTTCATAACTTGCAGCATCCTGAGAATTCTCTCAGGAGCTGCCGGGGCTACGGGAACCCACACTCTGGCCCGCGGCCGGACTGGAATGTCACTCCAGTCGACGATCTCAATACGCGCACCGGGGTAGACCTCGCCGATCCTCGCGACTGCAGCCTTATAAAGGCTCACAGTCCTTGCGTCATCGCAAGCGAGTACCTTGATCTGACCCTGGTACCAACCCGCATTTCCTCCTCGTGGAGGTGGTCCTGGAGCCTCCAGCACGACGTCCAGAAGAGCGTCTGTGATGGCTGCTTGGACCCACAACCACTTATCCCTCGGGATGGTACCACGGTCATTTCCGCAATCCAGGACCCTGTCTCTCGCAACCTCGGCGAAGCTAGGCCTGACCACCTCGGCGCGCCTCTGAGCCCTTTTCGGAGCAGGTTTTAAGTCATCCTCCGACCGTTGGCGTTTGTAGGTAGTGCGTCCAGCCACATTGCTTCCCACAGTGCTCTGGCCACTAAGTAGCAGGGCTTGCGCCCTAACCACCGCGTCCTTTGCACTTTGGGACACCGTTTCTAGTGACACCCCTCATACCCTTTCAGGACCTTACTGGCCCTTCTTTTTTCCCCATAACTGGGGTTCTTGTCCTGGGGGAGGCGGCTCGTAGTTTCCCTCGCTGCCGCTCCCCCGGTTGAGTTTTCGTTTTTGGCTACCTTCCCCTTAGGGTCAGCTAAGCCAGGTCGTGAGACCAATGCCTCTGCCATAGGAGGAAGAGTAGCATTACCAACGCCTGTTGAGTTTCCAGGATCAGTAGGAGCTGGACGGTTCGCCGTTCCCAGCGTTTCCGATCCAGCTACCCTGCCAGTGCCGGGACCCAACAGGTGCTGGTCATACATGCAAATAGCTAACCTTCCCCTAGGGTCAGCTAAGCCAGGTCGTGAGACCAATGCCGCTGGGTTTCCTGCATCAGAAGGAGCTGGGCGGTTCGCCGTTTCCAGCGCTACCGATCCATCTACTGTGCTGGTGCAGGGACCCACCAGGTGCTGGTCATCCCTCTTTCCGGCTACCTTCTCCTTTGGCTTCGTGTGACCAGGTCGTGAGACCATTGTCACAGCTGTGGGGAGAAAGGTCGCCGAGTTCGAACTAGGCGGGCGTCCAGCATCAGTAGGGGCTGGGTGGTTCGCCGTTTCCAGCGTTACCAGTCCAGCAGCCCTACTGGTGCTGGGACCCGCCAAGTCGATCATCGATCGCAAGTAGTTGCAGGGTGAGAGGCAAGCCGCCCCCCCTGCTCTTTAGCGCTTTGTGGGCGCGAAATCGCCGTTGGCGCTTGCGCCGGCGCAGTCCTCCTCCGAGAGGAAGAGGACGAAGAACTTTTATTTTTGTTTCTTAGGGTTTGTTTTAAAAAATTGTTCATGCTGAAAGGGCCCCAACTCGAAGCCGCTATCCTTCCCCGTTTCGTGCAGTCACTAAGGATCCCAGGTTATGTATGAAATCAGGGACAGCCTGGGGAGGTTGGAACCCCCACCGTCATGTGGGGGAGCCCAGAGCCATCCATGCAAAGACAGGAGTAATCTCAACTTCACCTGCACCGCCAACTTAACGGCGACGGCTGGGAACGTACTCCGAGACTTGCCAAGTTTTAACGGGGCGGAAGACGGTTGCGACATTAGCCTGACAGCCATTTTTGTGGGGTGTCACCCCCACATACTCAGGTGTCAGATTGCCACGCCCGCCAGCCCGAAGCAAACTAATCCGAATAGTAGAGCCAGAGAGAGTCCATGGACAAAGCAAGGTCAAAATGGAGGTATGGTCCTCACCTACTTTATCTGTTCCCCGTCCTAGTGGTTGGGGTTAACAGTGCCACCAAACGTGAAGGAAAAGTAGGAGATTGAGAGTGAGAGGTGAGAGGCTTCATTTCCGAGGATCGGCCATCGAGTTAACACATCACTAACCTTTTTGACACCTTCTCTGTACTTATATGGTTATTTTCAATAATAAAATAACTTTTGAGTATGACATTTTTATTATTTTAGCTCTAAAGTTTAGGTTTCTAAATATATGAAACTAACAAAATTTCAGATCTCGGTAGAGCCCTCAAGATCGAATTCAATTCCGGGTTTTTTACTTTTATTGTGATCTGTATTCAATTACGCAACTTTTGATTCCTCTTACGATAGCGTAGCTCGAAAAAAAAAACTTTTTTTCATACATGAACGGGACACCCTAATGTGCATACATATTGGATGCTGCCGGGCACACGGTACTGGCAATATTTCCAGTCTTCTATATGTATATATAAAGTCTGGATGATAAGATGATGAGAAAGAGGATGAGGGTGTGGATGGGGATAAGGATATACATATATCGCCCGTTTTATGAAATAGGGATTTAACTCGAAATTTTCGATTTCTGGGATTTTGCCATATATTTCAATAACTGGGTAGTGCCTTTGAGTCTAGTCTTATAAAATACTCAAAAAGATAAAAATGGCGGAAATAAAAGTGATTTTGTAGTTAGCCGTAGAAGGACTTTTTTCATACATGAACGGGACACCCTAATGTACATACATATTGGATGCTGCCGGGCACACGTTACTGGCAATATTTCCAGTCTTCAATATGTATATATAAAGTCTGCATGATAAGATGATGAGAAAGAGGGAGGGTGTGGATGGGGATAAGGATATACATATATCGCCCGTTTTATGGAATAGGGATTTAACTCGAAATTTTCGATTTCTGGGATTTTGCCATATATTTTAATAACTGGGTAGTGCCTTTGAGTCTAGTCTAATAAAATACTCAAAAAGATAAAAATGGCGGAAATAAAAGTGATTTTGTAGTTAGCCGTAGAAGGAAACTATTTGAAATTATAAAACTTTATTTGCGTTTTCCCAAAAAAAAATTTTTTTTTAGTTAAATCCCTATTGCATAAAACGTGCGATATGTATTTATTTTTGTACCATTTGCTTTTTCATTTACACCCGGATATCTCATTACTGTCATACATATGTAGGTATGGTTGTTTAACATATATATACATATATGTATATACTTATCCCCAACCTCATGTTCAATTTTATCCATATCTTTATCCTTATACCCATCCGCACCCTCAACCTCTTTCTCATCGTCTTATCATCTAGACTTTATACAAATTGACGACTGCAAACATTACCAGTACCGTGTGCCAATATGCACATTAGGTTACATAGCATATTTTCTCAACCTCACCCCCTAGGTCGATGCTAATACAGACTAAGATACCACATATGAATTTTTGTCCCGATCGAAAACCGTTAAGGGGTGTCGCACAGGTGCCAAACTCCAGAAAACTCTAACGAGGCTCAAAATTTTAAGTTTAGTTTTTTGCATATCTAATGCGCAAATCGATTGTCCTGTACTCAAAAATACTAAATTCAAATTTTGGTCCCGATCGGAGGTGGTTAAGGGTTGTCGCAGAGGGATCAAAGTTCAGACTACCATATAAAGACCAAAAAATTTAATTAATTTTTTTTTATCTAATGGCCAATGTCGATAGTCTTGTACTCAAGGATACCAAATATAAATTTTGGTCCTGATAGGAGAGGGTTAAAGGGTGTTGCCCGGGGTCCCATATGGTTATCTAAACTTTTACCCTTTGCGAAACCCCTTAACCGTCTCCGATCGGGACCAAAATTTATTTATGGTATCTTTGATCATGCTGTTAACGATGTAGGGGGTGAGATCGAAGAAAATCGCTAATCTGATTTTAAGGACACCCTAATGTACATACATACATATGTACCCGGGAAATGGGTTATTACGCGCAAACCGTGTTATATGAATGCCGGGTATTGCTCGAATTACCCAAGAGCTTGCCTTTCATCAGTCCCAATACATTCGTATAAAGTTATGAGGAAAAAAATTGCAAGCCTTGCAATCAAACATTTTTCAATCAATATGATTTACGATGAAAATTTATTACAATACAATTATTGCTATTGTAATTTTTACAATGAAAATGATTTATGAGAAATGTTTATTGCAATGAAATTTTTGCAGCTTTTTACAGCTCTGCTATCTACCTACCTACCACTGACAATGCCAATGTCATTTACGGTTTACGCATTTACATGTTTACTCGTTTACGCATTTACATGTTTACGCGTAAACTTTACCTGTTTTTCGAAATTACTCGTAGCTACAGCAAAGAAGTTTACACATCAAAAGGAATAAGGAAAAGGGAATAAATATCCGATTTCGAAACTGTTTACACATCAATGTTCATGAATACTCGTTATTCACGCTTTACGCCCTTATTTTACAAAACGCCGTGACTCGTTGCGTCGCAGTCACTCACATTCACTCACTTTCACCTTCACCTAAAAGTTGGTATTTTATAAGCTTTTACGTTTTTTCGTTCGCTCTGTTGCGTAGTCACGACGATTGTCAAACGCTTTACGTAGCCTATTTACCACTTTTCTGGTTTTCTTCATTTCCTTAGTAATTTTTTGTGTTTTTTTTTTTAATCGAACTGTTTTATTGATTGGTTAACCCTGGAAAATTGGCAGCTTGCAACCCAATAAACATTTTTTTTTTCATTTTCAATTTGAGGTTCATTTGAGGCACATTTTTAGTATGGGATTTCGGGCTGATTCTCTATTTGATAGATTTCATTTTCTCCAATTTCAAAGTTGGTACGAAAGGGAATGCAATCAATAGATGTATGTATGTATTACATATTTGTACTCTAGAGTACAGAGTACATGCAAATCAACATTCGACTAAATCGATTGAGTCGCAAGTGTGTATAGGCTCTAAATCTGGGTTTACATTAAGAGCCTATACACACTTGCGACTCAATCGATTTGGTCGAATTGGACTGTTGTATTCACACTACTCCAACTATTTAGTCGAATCGGTGGCAGCTATTCACACTTGAGACTAACGCCCTTATTTTACAAAACGCCGTGACTCGTTGCGTCGCAGTCACTCACATTCACTCACTTTCACCTTCACCTAAAAGTTGGTATTTTATAAGCTTTTACGTTTTTTCGTTCGCTCTGTTGCGTAGTCACGACGATTGTCAAACGCTTTACGTAGCCTATTTACCACTTTTCTGGTTTTCTTCATTTCCTTAGTAATTTTTTGTGTTTTTTTTTTTAATCGAACTGTTTTATTGATTGGTTAACCCTGGAAAATTGGCAGCTTGCAACCCAATAAACATTTTTTTTTTCATTTTCAATTTGAGGTTCATTTGAGGCACATTTTTAGTATGGGATTTCGGGCTGATTCTCAATTTGATAGATTTCATTTTCTCCAATTTCAAAGTTGGTACGAAAGGGAATGCAATCAATAGATGTATGTATGTATTACATATTTGTACTTGAGGGATAGTGAGAGAGTTTGTGTTATGAGCGCAGAAATGGAATAGAATAAATAGATGTATGTACTAGAGCCCTAGATACCCGGGTATCGAGCAATTCGATCTAATCGTTTTTGTTTGAAGCCCGTTTGTTTTTCAAATGCCTGTACAAACATTCGAGCATTCGAGCTTACAAACAAAAAAAATGTGTATCGGAAAAACAAAAATAAAAAAAACTACATATAAAGAAAAAAAAAATAATAAACAAAAGAAAAAAACAAACTTCAAAATACCCGAATTGTTCAAATGCCCGTACAAACATACGGGTAATAAACAAACAAACAACTGTTCGAGCATTTGAACAACAATTGTTCGGGCTACTCGAAAATGTTCAAAAAAAAATCGAGAGCTCTATTATGTACATATGTACTACATATTTGTACTCTGATGTGATGTTTTTCTTTTACCCGTGCGGGTGAGTTTCGCCGGTGCCTTTGTACAGTCACATGAGTATATTAATACATATGTATATTTTTTTAATATGCATACATACATACATATGAGAAACAAACTATGTTTTTAATAAAGTTTGTGTAACTTCACAAAAAGCAACAAACAAATAAAATAAGAGTAAGAAATACAGAATCATTATTACACACAATCATTTTCAACCATCATCATTTCAACCGCAACTGCTGAAGTAAAACAACGAACGCTGATTGAAATTTGCAAACATACAAAATTTCTTCGTTCCTTGAAACCTTGACATGATGAAATTCGTGAAATGATACAAAATGTGAAACAAGTTTTTTTTTCAAATGTGTTGTAAGTTATTCTAAAATTGATAAACAATGTTTGATGAACACATGAAAATATGTTTATTTTCAACTTATATATATGCTGATTCTCAAATTTAGAAACAATATTTTCTCAACGTTTGAGAATTTCTTTTTCAGTGTTTAATGGGAAGTCAACAAAAATAAAAAAATTATTTGTTGACATTATGTGTAAATACATATGTGCATATGTACGTGTTTTGTTTAGTTTGTTTTTTTTGAATAAAATATTTACATAAACATATGCAACATATTAAAAAAATGTGTGTGTTAATATAAATATACATATGTACGTGTTATTCAGTGTTAAAAAATAAGATGCATTTGTATGTTCGTGTGTGTGTAAAGTTAAAACGTTTTTATTAATAACTGTTTAATTTAAATCAAAGAAAAAATTTGTCCAGCATCATATTCGGGTTCGCGAGATTGAAACGCGTCGATTGATACCCCGTTTTTTTTTTTTTAAATTGGCTAATTTTAGCCGTTGCAAATTAACCAATATTGAATGCTCACTCGAACAAAAGTAAGTGACTCTTTTGACAGTTAAAGTGACCGTTTTCGTCACTTTGCGTTTTATAAAATACCAAAAACGTAACATACTCACCAAAAAACGTAACACATTCACTTCGAGTCACTTACAGTCACTTTCAGTCACCTAAAGAGATACAAAATACGAACACGACAAAAAGTGACTCTGGGTGACTCGTTGCGTCGCGTTGCGTTTTGCAAAATAAGGCCCTTAATTTTTGATGTGTAAACATCTTTGCTGTAGCTACGAGTAATTTCGAAAAACAGGTAAAGTTTACGCGTAAACATGTAAATGCGTAAACGAGTAAACATGTAAATGCGTAAACCGTAAATGACCGTGGCATTGTCAGTGGTAGGTAGGTATGTAGATAGACATGTACTTACAAATGCTTGCATGCATAGTCGTGCAAATGCAAATATCAGCAACAACAGCAACGAAGCGAAGCGAAGTTGTTGTTGTTGTTGTTTTCTGCAACAATGCAACAAATAGGCAAAATAAAAAGGGCCAACCTGTTTGAACATGTATGGATAAGCATCTGAGCAATATTGGTATCAAATGAAAGGTTTTGAGCAGATCTTTTACACGGAGCTCTACTCTTTATGATTCCTATGTCGGGTCCCGAGATATGGGGAAATACGAGGACCAAGATGATCCTTGAATGTTTCTGAGCAATATTGGTATCAAATGAAAGGTGTTGAGCAGGGATACTACATGGATATCTATTCTTTATGATGTCTAGGCCGGGTCCCGAGATATGGGCCAGAATGAGGACCGGATGATCCTTGAATGTTTCTGAGCAATATTGGTATCAAATAAAAGGTGTTGAGCAGGGCTTTCACATAGAGCTCTATTCATTTTATGAGTCCTAGGTCGGGTCCCCAAATATGGGTCAAAATGTGACCCCGGATTAACCCGGAATGTTTCTGAGCAATATTGGTATCAAATGAAAAGTGTTGAGCAGGACTTCTATACGGAGCTCTACTCTTTATGATTCCTAGGCCGGGTCTCCAGATATGGGTCACACGTCCATTCTGATGATCTTGCATGTTTCTGAGTAATACAAAACAAAAGAAAATAAAAAATCAAAATTTAAAAACCAAAAACCAAAACAAACAAAATAGTAGCAGTCACAATGACAACAAAAATTACAAAAACGATAGTCGCCTTTTAATCCATAGAAAACCAGGAAAAAAAGGAATAAGGAAAAGGGAATAAATATCCGATTTCGAAACTGTTTACACATCAATGTTCATGAATACTCGTTATTCACGCTTTAATTTTTTTTTTATATAATATATGTAAGAAGTTAACTTCTATCACTTGTACTGTGTTACACGCGGGTTTTTTGATGTGTAAACATCTTTGCTGTAGCTACGAGTAATTTCAAAAAACAGGTAAAGTTTACGCGTAAACGTGTAAACCTGTAAAGCCTAGTACTGAGTTCACGGCCGTGAAATTTCGCCAGCAACATGCATTTATTTTGCCGTGAAATGTTTCAAGAAATTTTGTTTGTCAAATGAGAATAAATGCGAAAACGAAAACTGAGCAATTGTAAAAAGAAAAAATGTGGAGCATCGCCTCAGAACCAACTTTAAAATTTTGGCCAATAAAAAAATTTTATACGAAATAAAATTTCAATTTCAACAAATGTCACTTTTCACTCGAAAATAAATAGCATTGTATATTTTAATTGTCGTAAAAAAATGTTGCTGGCATGATGTTGCTAGCATGTTGCGCAACGTTTTCACGGCAGGAACTCTGTACAACTTTGTCGTGAAATATCTGTGAAATTTCACACATGTTTCACAACCAGTTTTTGATGTGTAAACATCTTTGCTGTAGCTACGAGTGATTTCGAAAAACAGGTAAAGTTTACGCGTAAACGTAAATGGCCTTTGTGTTAGTGCACTGCTGCGTCCGTGTGAATCGCTTGGCACTGTCAGTGGTAGGTAGGTTGATAGACATGTACTTAGAAATGCTTGCATGCATAGCCGTGCAAATATCAACAACAACAGCAACGAAGCGAAGTGAAGTTGTTGTTGTTTTCTGCAACAATGCGACAAATAGGCAAAATAAAAAGGACCAACCTGTTTGAACATGTATGCAAATGTATGGATATGCACACCTACATCTACCTATCTAATTTTCTATGCAATATTGGTATCAAAAGAAAGGTTTTGAGCAGGACTTCGATATGAAACTCTTTTCATTGTGACAGGGGCTCAATATATGGGTCAAAAGAAGGACCCGGATGATCCTTGAATGTTTCTGAGCAATGTTGGTATCAAATGAAAGGTTTTGAGCAGGACTTCGATATGAAGCTCTTTTCATTGTGACAGCTGCTCAAGATATGGGTCAAAAGAAGGACCCGGATGACCCTTGAATGTTTCTGAGCAATATTGGGATAAAATGAAAGGTTTTGAGCAGGTCTTCGATAAGAAGCTCTTTTCATTGTGACCCCTAGGCTTGGTCTTCAGATATGGGTCAAAAGGAGGACCCGGGTGATCCTTGAATATTTCTCAGCAATATTGGGATCAAATGAAAGGTTTTGAGCAGGACTTCGATATGAAACTCTTTTCATTGTGAACCTAGGCCGGGTCTCCAGATATGGGTCAAACGTGGACTCGGATGATCTTGCATGTTTCTGAGCAAAACAAAACAACAAAAATCAAAAGTCAAAAACAAAAAACCAAAACAAACAAACACAACAACATAGTAGCAGTCACAATGACAACAAAAAATTACAAAAACGATAGTCGCCTTTTAATCCATAGAAAACCAGGAAAAAAGGAATAAGGAAAAGGGAATAAATATCCGATTTCAAAACAGTTTACACATCAATATTCATGAATACCCGTTATTCACGCTTTAATTTTTTTTGTATGGATTTTGACAGCAGTTTCACGTGAAACTCGAACTCAGTACTATGCTTAAATGCGTAAACGCGTCAACATGTAAATGCGTAAACCGTAAATGACCTTGGCATTGTCAGTGGTAGATAGGAATCTAGGCATGTACTTACAAATGCTTGTATGCAGAGTCGTGCAACAATGCGACAAATAGGCAAAATAAAAAGGGCCAACCTGTTTGAACATGTATACAAATGTATGGATATGCATACCTACATCTACCTATCTAATTTTCTGAGCGATATTGGTATCAAATGAAAGGTTTTGAGCAGGACTTCGATATGAATCTCTTTTAATTGTGACCCCTAGGCCGGGTCTCCAGATACGGATCAAAACGAGGACCGGATGATTCTTGAATATTTCTGAGCAAAATTGGTATCAAATGAAATGTTTTGAGCAAGGCTTCTACAGGGAGCTCTACTCTGTATGATTCCTAGTTCGGGTCCTGAGATATGGGCCAAAACGAGGACCCGGATGATCCTTGAATGTTTCTGAGCAAAATTGGTATGAAATGAAAGGGTCTGAGCATGGATTCTATACGGAGCTCTATTCTTTAGGATTCCTATCTCGGGTCCCGAGATATGGGTCAAAACGATTACCCTGATGATCCTGGAATGTTTCTGAGCAATATTGGTATCAAATGAAAGGTTTTGAGCAGATCTTATTCACGGATCTCTACTCTTTATGATTCCTATGTCGGGTCCCGAGATATGGGGAAATACGAGGACCTGGATGATCCTTGGATGTTTCTGAGCAATATTGGTATCAAATGAAAGGTGATGAGCAGGGATTCTAAATGGATTTCTATTCTTTATGATGTCTAGGTCGGGTCCAGAGATATGGGCCAAAATGACGACCAGATGATCCTTGAATGTTTCTGAGCAAAATTGGTATGAAATGAAATGGTCTGAGCAGGGATTCTATACGGAGCTCTACTCTTTATGATTCCTATGTCGGGTCCCGAGATATGGGTCGAAACGATGATCCTGGAATGTTTCTGAGCAATATTGGTTTTGGGCAGATCTTCTACACGGAGCTCTACTATTTATGATTCCTATGTCGGGTCCCGAGATATGGGGAAATACGAGGACCTGGATAATCCTTGGATGTTTCTGAGCAATATTGGTATCAAATGAAAGGTGTTGAGCAGGGATACTACATGGATGTCTATTCTTTATGATGTCTAGGTCGGGTCCCGAGATATGGGCCAGAATGGGGACCGGATGATCCTTGAATGTTTCTGAGCAATATTGGTATCAAATAAAAAGTTTTGAGCAGGACTTCTACACGGAGCTCTACTCTTTATGATTCCTAGGCCGGGTCTCCAGATATGGGTCAAACGTGGACTCTGATGATTTTGCATGTTTCTGAGTAATACAAAACAAAAGAAAATAAAAAATCAAAATTTAAAAACCAAAAACCAAAGAAACAAAAACAGCAAAATAGTAGCAGTCACAATGACAACAAAAAATTACAAAAACGATAGTCGCATTTTAATCCATAGAAAACCAGGAAAAAAGGAATAAGGAAAAGGGAATAAATATCCGATTTCGAAACTGTTTACACATCAATGTTCATGAATACTGGTTATTCACGCTTTTATTTTTTTTTATACCTTCGGTATTTGGACACCGGTCTCTAAGTATAATACGCCAATATATTTAGCTTGAGAGGGAGGTTTGCACTATAAACTCGTGTTAACCCTATGTGCACCATTGGGGTCAGTACCACCCAGTAGGGTAGAAGGGGGCACATTCGCCACTTAGTGTTTAAATTACTGTGGAAATTAAACCATTGGATTTTTTATTTAATGTTAACTTGATTGCAAACCTACACCTTTTACCTACTTTGTTTTTTCTTCTTTGTATAACATTTATAATTTTTTTATACTTTTTTATTTAATTTTTCCAAATTGCACAAGCTGGTGAAACTGCCCCACACATGAGCACATGCGCCGAGGGGGTGGGGTACAATCGCCACAGTGTAAAAAATAAGTATAATAATTATATTTTTTTTTATTAAATTTGTTTTCATTAAAAAGCCGTAGCATTTATTGTTATGGAGAAAAAATTTGCATTTCAGAATATGATAAAATATAAACTTTTCTTGACATTAAATTCTATTAAATTACACTTTTGGAATAAGCGGAAAAATCCAATTAGCTCATACAGCGATGGTAGATGTGATAGCTATTTCGAAGAAAAACCACTTTCTTCATCATCAGACATCTTCTCGGGAGCACACCAGGCTTTGAACCTACGCTCCAACCATCAGTAGTCGAATATTAGCGAAACGCTAAGCACTGCGGCTACCGATGGTCCTGCTGAGCTGTTGGATTTTTCACTTATATATGCCATTACTCTATTCAATCTAACCTCACTTAGTGTACGATTTTCGTACATCTGCTATGCAAGTGTTGAAGTGTTGGCAGCTGACGGACAGCGGGCGCTGTGTACAGTAGTTGTATGTACAACAGCACAAATTTATAATTTAACATTATTAGGTATGTTAGTGTCTAGCACGAAATTATTATTTTTAATTTTAATTTTAATACTTTTGGAATAAGCGGAAAAATCCACCATCGCTGTATGAGCTAATTGGATTTTTCCGCTTATTCCAAAAGTATAAAAATTAAAATTAAAAATAATAATTTCGTGCTAGACACTAACATACCTAATACTATTAAATTACTTCATGGGGCACATACGCCAGTTGTGAATTTAGCCCATGGAAAACATAGCTCCGCTTATGATCTGGCGAATTTGTCCCAGGTGCAGCCACTCCTAATAAATATTTTTTCTTTCTGCATTTCGCAGTACTTTTTCAAAATTTGTATTAAATTTTATTAACAATAATATTGACTGTATTACACTTATGAACAATTTTTCGATCGCATTGAAATTAATTGAGTTATTGGAAAATATATTGACACGAAAAAGTGACCACACAAACGCAAAAAGTGAAAAAATGCTACTGTTTATAATCACTTGTAAACTTTTAAATTAAAATTTTAAGGCCAAATAAACAAGAGGCTGTAAACTTAAGTATAACTTGTCGTTTATTAAAATTCGATAGGACTGCCACCTTATTGCACACTTCGTCAAAAATCATTAATCTTTTGTAAAAGAAGTATTTTGATTGCGTAATTTTGAGAATCGAAATATTTCGTAGTAGTTACAAAATAGTTCTTTCATACTATTTACGAAATAATTTCGTAGTAAAGTTAAAAACCCCTAATTATTACATGCATATATGTACATATGATAAATCTTTCAACGATATTTTAAAACTTTTTTTCGAAATATATCAATAAAATAATGCTAAGTGTCTAAGTTTAGATAATTTTAGGGACACGATATCGAATAAAAATATGGATCTGGTACTCATTTAAAATATCGTTTAAAAATAACCGCGTACCCGATAATGTCGAAACTTAACTACGCGATAGTCAAAGTATCAGCATCGAAAGCGGTAATTTTCTAGAAGGTACGACTTTAAAATTTCCTCTAAAATAGTTAAAAGAGGTACCAATCGACGCGGTCTGGCCTCTAGATTACGAATCCGAAAGTGGAAATTCAAGATTTTTTCCGTTCAAAAGATATTTATTAAAACGCTTTAAAAGTTCCACCGTCTTCTAGAAAATTACCAAAAAAAAAAGCAATAAAACTGCGTTTCGTACATTAACTTAATATGATGAAGTGAATCCCAGTCCTGAGGCATACGCATATCGCTGTATAAGTGCTAGTTACATGGCTTAGTATGCCATGTCTGGTCCCAAGGCTTTGCTTTTGACGAAAATCCTTTTCCAACACAAATGAATAGTTCAAGCTGATTGAAACAAAATTATACAAGAATAGAATTTGGTTTAAGTTCTAGAAAATATTTACCAGATGCCAGGTGATTCCAGAAATCATCATTCTCCCTAGTTGTCTTAGCCAAGAAAACATTTGGCATAAGTGCGTGTGTCTGAGAAGGCAATGTTTTTGAAGGGGGATCAAGAAGACAAGCTAAGACTAAGGCCGTGATTAAACCGTCGCACAGTGCTTCGTCCCATAGGCAAAATTAAGATAAAATAAACTGTTTAATTTATTCAATTAATATATTTTTGTTAAGCTAATATATCACCTGGAATAAATGTATAAATAGAATTTATAATCTCATGCTTTTGTTGCCAATAGAGGTTACTAAAATCAGGACAATTTTGAGGCAAAACTGTTTTAAGGTACTACGATTTTAGTGTGTTACAAAAAAATTGCCAAAAATTCATTTTAAATCGTATTACTCTGAAATTTGCCACATTTTCTTACCATTATATGCCCAAATAGCTGAAATAACCTTTGATAAATAATTTATTTCAGAAAGGTGACTAGTTCCACCGAAAATATTTGCGTCTTTTTTATTGGAGTTAAAAAAATTACTAAAGTTTGGTGGAGTCAAACAAAAAATTAAAAAAGAACGCCTATTTTTTTATTTGCGAATTTGGTTAACTTTGAAGTGGTCTAGAATCTGTAAACAAATTGCACTATTTTTGCCGGAAATGTAGAAATTGTACGATTTTGTAAAGCCATATTTTCAAAATTTTAGAAAATTTTACAGAACCTTATATATATGGTATGGAAAAAGTTTACCAAAATTAATATATGAAACTATTTTTTCTCTCATGATATAGGAAATTAGCCTAATTAGGATAAAATATACAGTTTTTATAAATATGTGACAAATACTAACAAAAAAACATACATGTAATACTAACTTTTTTAGGTGAGACACATAAAATTTTACAAAGTTTGTCAAAATTAAAAAAAAAAAAAAAACAAAAAAAAATACTATTTTTTATTTGAATTTTTGATTCTATGCTATTTGGTCTTGCTACCAAAAAAGAAAAAGGTTCAAAAATTATGCCGCTAATTTAGTACTTTATTTAACACCCCAAAAATTTAATTTAATTTTTTGAAATTGAAGTTGAAATCACAATTTTAAAATTAAGGATATATGGGAGGTAGTTATATCCTTTCACATAAAAGAACGAAACTTATGACCTAGTTTAAAAGCATAATTCGATAAATATATACCAAATTTGATGTCATTCTGTTTGAAATTGAAGTTGAAAACACAACTTTAAAATCAAGGACATATGGGAAGTAGTGATGTCCTTGCATCGATTTGGCCAAAACTTCGTTTTTTTCTTATCTCTATTATTTTATGTCTATACACAAAATTTCATTGTTCTGCGATTACTCCCTTAATTTTGCCGATTCACTATATGGAGACGAAGCACTGTGTGTCGTTTAACGTTTTATTTCATTTATTAAATCGTTATTAGAACCATTTTCCATATTTTCTTTTCTCATTTCAATGCGAAGCGTTTTGACTAGTGGGATAAATTTGCAGTTCCATTTTCTCATCCTATCGGTGTGCGTATTAGTGGTTTGCCGTCCAATGTGAGCATGACCTCCCTTTCACATAGGAAATCCATTCCCAGGATCATTTTCTCGGCGAGATTGGGAATGACTGTGACCAGCGTGTTGGTAGTTCCACCGTTGTACCATACCTTGGTTGGAAAGGCATGCGAGCTGTAGACACAGGTTTGGTCTGCCAATTGTATACTCCGTTGGCTGAGCCGGGGCTGAATTTTGCGTTCTTGCGAATATTTCCCAATGGATTTATCCACATAAGTCATGGTGGCACCGGTGTCGAGTAAGGCTTTCACGCTCATCCCCTCTACGGTAACTTGAATGTAGAAGCGGCTATCTCTCGATCCTCCAGTGTATGAAAGGAACGATGGAGGTTTCTTCTTTGGTTGGAGCTGGTTGGTTTGTGACGTTTTTCGTTTCTTGACATTATGTCATCCTAGCCACATCTGGAGCAGAAGATCCTTCTGGGATTTCGGCAATGGAACCGATGGTGTCCAGGTTCTTTGCATCGCCAGCAGCACGTTTTGCTGTTGTATCCGGATTGCAGGTGGCAGAGGCTGTGGGCTACCATCCTTCCTTGTTTGGCTTCTTCGCTTTTGAGCAGCTCATATTCCTCGGTCAGTTCCATTAGCTCTTGGATTGTCTGAAATTCGCCCGCTTAACGAAAAGGCGGTATTCTACGCGTAATCCATCGTAGATGCGCTAAAGATGATTCTACACCCCAAGAAAGATAGCTCACTGCGTTAAAGATATATACAGGATTAAGTGGAGCCATGGGCCAAATAACGTTAATTGCCGACATGAGTTGCATTTTCTCAAGTGGGCCACTTTTTTTCGAAGTTGTACTATCTTTTTGAAACTTTTTTGTATAGTTCACCACAAAAAAAAATTACGTTTGGCCCAGTTTTTCGAAATTCAAATTATTTTCAAAGTTATAGCTATCAACACTTTTCGAAGTTCCTCAGTTTTTGCCGATTTTCTCACGATTGGTCAAACCGATTTTGCTAAATTTTGATATATATATAAAAGATGATATCTTCTAGCAAACTGCATTTCTTATTTTTGCAAATAATTTTTTTGCAAATAATTTTGTTAAATTAGACCAATATCGATGTTTATGTAATTTCAATATTTATTGAGCTTGTTTTTGGTCGGTGAATTGAAAACAAAAACCTTTGGTTTCCTTTTAATGCCTCCTACGCGTTTCGACACTTTATTGTGCCTTCTTCAGGGAGTTTGTTTATTTTTCAACAGGAAAACATCATTAATATATGTATGTATTATTACAATTAGTTACATTAACGAACATACCTTAAGTGAACATTCTATCCTAAATTCCCAAAACAATAGAATTGTACAAAAATACATTGAACAAATAATTACAAAAATACATTAAACAATTATTTAAACAAAACTTTCTGTATAACATTATTGTTGCTCGTCAAAATATCACAGGTTTGTATGTACTACTTATATTGTCAACGTCTTCTTTATGGTTCATTGCACATTGTATTTTTGGGAAATGTTTCCATTATTCCAGCACGCCCCGAGAAAAATGACTTATACAGGGGTGTAGAGGAGCTCTCACAGATCCCAAATCTGAAAACTAAACTTGCCGGAGGCTTATGGTTTCCGAGATAGGTAAAATTTTAGACGAGTCCCCCACGGCTAGAAAAAAATGGTTTTTTAGGAGGGTAGAGGGGGGCCTCCAGATCACAAAACTGAAGACCCCACCTACCGGAGGCCTATAGTTCCCGAGATATTTGCTGTTAAAGTTCCCATGCAAATTTCACCACACATGGAGTTTAGCGAAAATTTTGCAAAAAAAAACTTTTCTGCGTTGGCGGCCTTCGGCCGCGCTTATAAAAAATAACCCTGGGCTACGCCATCCGTCCGGACGTGTGCCCCAACCGTGGCTACCGCCACGGTGATGTCCTTCTGCATAGTATTTTCACAACTTTAAGAAAGAATATCTCGGGAACTATAAGCCTCCGGCAAGTTTGGTTTTCAGTTTTGAGATCTGTGAGAGCCCCTCTACCGCCCTGCATAAGTCATTTTTCTCAGGGCGTGCTGGAATAATGGAAATCCGACCCGTATTTTTTGTTGTATTCTTAAGCTTTCTAATGTCAGTCTTTTCCTAGTTTTCTTTTCTATGTCCAATATTCGCGCGCTTTCAAAATCAGCTGTGTGTCCGCTGTTAACTATATGTTGTGCTAAAGCTGTTGACATTTTTTTATTTTTTGCGTCTGCTTCGTGTTCATTAATCCTAACCGCTAAAGTCTCTTTGTTGTCCCAATATACACTTTTTCGCAGCTTTCGTCTTTATTCCCTTTACATGATATTTCGTAAATTACATTGTGTTGTTGTTCTTTTTCTATTTTGTCTTTTGTCTTCGTAAATATATTATTGAGTGTGTGATTAGGTCGGTATGCAAACGTGATGTTGTTTTTGGGCATATATTTTTGCAATGATTTGTTGTCTGTTAGGCCTGATAAGTAAGCTATACCTGTGAACGTTCTGTTTTGTTCTCTTGTTGTGTTATTGTTTGTGCGTCCCATTTGGTTAAGTTTTGTTGTTATCCATTTTTCTATTGTTGCATTAGGGTACCCGTTCTTGTTTAATATGTTTTTAATTTTCGTCTTATTTTCATTTCTGTACTCCTGGTCGCTAAGTTTATAAATTTTTTCTATTAAGCCCATTGCTGTGTTCCTCTTTTGTGTCCAAGGATGATTTGAATGATAATTAATCATCCTGGATGAGGCTATTGTTTTGGAGTACCAGTTCGTCCTAATTTGATTTTTCATTCTATGTAGTTCAATGTCTAGGTAGGCCAATTTATTATTTTCTTCTTTTTCACAAGTGAATTTTATTTTTGTATGTTGTGAGTTTAATGTACTCAGTATTACCCCCACGTCCTTTTTCTTTATTATAGCAAATATATCGTCTACATACTTATTTATGTATTTAATATGAATACCCTTAGATCTAAGTTCAGTCAAGCTATCGTCAAGTATTTTGTCAAGTACTATATCGGCTATTGTTGGGGATAGGGGGTTTCCCATGGGCATAGAAAAGAAAACTAGGAAAAGACTGACATTAGAAAGCTTAAGAATACAGCAAAAAATACAATGTGCAATGAACCATAAAGAAGACGTTGACAATATAAGTAGTACATACAAACCTGTGATATTTTGACGAGTAACAATAATGTTATACAGAAAGTTTTGTTTAAATAATTGTTTAATGTATTTTTGTAATTATTTGTTCAATGTATTTTTGTACAATTCTATTGTTTTGGGAATTTAGGATAGAATGTTCACTTAAGGTATGTTCGTTAATGTAACTAATTGTAATAATACATACATATATTAATGATGTTTTCCTGTTGAAAAATAAACAGACTCCCTGAAGAAGGCACAATAAAGTGTCGAAACGCGTAGGAGGCATTAAAAGGAAACCAAAGGTTTTTGTTTTCAATTCACCGACCAAAAACAAGCTCAATAAATATTGAAATTACATAAACATCGATATTTGTCTAATTTAACAAAATTATTAGAAAAATCGGAGAGCACAACCGAAGTCCAAAATAATCAACAAGAAAACATCCAAGGTATCAAAATGAAGCATTTTTTTCAACACATACGGTATAAATACAACAACGACACGTGTTGCACAGTCAAACAATACAACAAAAATACAAAAACCTAGCAAAACTACAGCAAAATCTCAAACTACTACTCAATTACAAACATTATGAAATTATGCCTAAACATCTAAAAGGTAAAACAAAGGGTATCATAAACAATTTCTAACTGGAGACAACTAAAAATGAAGCGCGAAAAATTGAAAGTGAATTCCTTCGAAGAATATTAAACGTCGAAGTTAGGGAAGCCAATATAAAAATAACAAGTAAGGAAGCCTAAGTTCGAGTGGAATCGAACATTAGATACTCAGCTGTATACTTTCATTGTTTGTTTGCGTTTGTTCGATATAGGGTGTATTTTATATAAAGCGAGTGCCGCATAAAGTGGGCGTAGCCACGCCCGTTTTCAACATTTTTATCAGTCATCCAACTACGCATATGAATATTATTCTTTGTGCAAAATTTCATTCCTTTATGACTTCTAGTTACAAAGAAGTCTTGTTACAAATTCCCAAAGGGTGTTCCAGAAATATCTTTGTTAAAAAGTAGGCGTGGTCATAAACCGATTTCAATAAATTTTTGCGTGTCTATTAACACAAGTTATAAAAGTGTATAAACCAAGTTTCGTCATAATATCTCAATTATTTGTCGAGTTATGGGCTCCGAAATCTCGTTGATTCCTTTGTCTGAAAAGAGGCGGTGCCACGCCCATTTTCCGAAATTTTCTATTTTTTGTTTCCGATCTATTGTAGAACTCATGCCACAAAATTTCAATGAATTATCTTTATATTTGACAAAGATATCGCTTAAAATGTTTTTATTAGTCCACTTTATGATACACATATATAAAAGTGGGCGCGGTCGTCAACCGATTTTGGTAAAATTTTGAACATGTATTACTACAAGCAGTGAAAGTGTATAGACCAAGTTTCGTCATAATATATCGATTATTTGTCGAGTTATGGGCTCAGAAATCTCGTATATTCCTGCTTCTAAAAGGAGGCGGTGCCACGCCCATTTTCCAACATTTTTGTATTTTTTGTTTTATGTCCATAGTTGGACACCTTCCATAAAATTTCAATGATATATCTTTATATTTGACAGAGATATCGCTTAAAATGCTTTTATGAGATCACTTTATAATACCCATATATAAAAGTGGGCGTGGTCGTCAACCGATTTTGGTAATTTTTCGTCCAAACATTTGCCTAGGTATGTACATCACGCCTACCAAATTTCATCGATATATCTTCAACGGTTTCTGAGTTATGACTCATAAAACTTTCAATGTTTGCCCCTTAATAAGTGGGCGTGGCACCGCCCATTTTCCAAAATTTCACCATATTTCTTCATAAGGGCCTGAGCTCAATACGTGTGTGAAATTTTATCACTCTAGCTCTATTAATGACTGAGATACAAAATTTCCGATTTTTACTATATAGGGGAGGTGGGCGTGGTCATGGTCCGATTTCGCCCATTTTCAATACCATCCGTTCCTGTCTTGATACCAACTTACATTTCAAATTTCATCAAAATATCTCAATTTTTGCGCGAGTTATCGTGCTCACAGACGGACGGACGGACATGGCTCAATCGATTTCTCTTTTCACCCTGATCATTTTGATATATATAAGTCTATATCTATCTCGATTATTTCATTCTGTTACAATCCACCGTTAGGAAATCAAAACTATAATACTCTGTGTACTAGTACAGCTGAGTATAAAAATGACCCGTGCGCATATCAGGCATAATTGTGAATAGCTTAAAAGCAAACTAGACGAGAGGGATTTCAAGCTGGTTATAGAAAATCAAAAACAATTTTTCAGAGATGCAAAAACGGTCACAGATAAAAATATTTAATAGAAATTTCAAGGACAAATCAAAAATAATTTAGATAAATTCGGATTAAGATGCAACGAAGATTGGTTTGCAAATTTAACCAACATACAGGTTCCACAAGAAAGTAGATGGCTTCTATCCCTTGGTAATAAATTTGCCTTACCGGTATCACGGAAATTATTCTCCCCCATACACTTTATTGCTGATATGGAGCAAGCGATACAAAGTTATGAAGATGATAGACAAAAGGACACAATTCGATGCAACGTTGCGAGAAGAGTTAACAGCTATAGGAATAGAATTAAGCTTAACCCTAAAGATAAGTTTATTCTTAATATATATAATAACACCAAAAAATTCTTACAGGAAAATGAAAATTCTATAGTAATCACAAAAACAGACAAAGGCAACAAAACGGTGATGATGTTTAAGACAGACTACAAAAATAAAATGAAAGAACTTCTAAGTGACAAAACAACTTATAAAACGCTAAGATTTGACCCGACGCAACAATTGTTAAGGAAAAACAATAAAATCGTAAATGAAATTTACAAACAACAAAACATTGACACAAAACTTAGGCAACAATTAACATGTAATGCAGCTACAGCGCCGAGATTATACGGATTACCAAAAATACATAAAAAAAATAACGTTCCACTTAGACCAATTTCTTCGTCCGTTAATGTTCCATGTTACAACCTTAGCAAGTTCATAGGGGGATTACTTAAAAATATTGTATCAGAAAATTACAATATAAAAAATTCATTTCAGTTAAAAGAGAATCTTAAAAAAATAACTTTAGAGGACGATGACATATTAGTTTCATTTGACGTAGTTTCCCTCTTCACGAATATACCAATTCAACTAGCAATTAGGACAATAATGCAAAAATGGACGATCATTGAGAAATACACAAAAATAACAAAAACGCAATTTTTAAATATCTTAGACTTTTGTTTACGCGACAACAATTATTTCGTGTACGATAAAATTATATACCAGCAGGTATATGGAATGCCCATGGGAAACCCCCTATCCCCAAAAATAGCCGATATAGTACTTGAGAAAATACTTGACGATAGCTTGACTGAACTTAGATCTAAGGGTATTCATATTAAATACATAAATAAGTATGTAGACGATATATTTGCTATAATAAAGAAAAAGGACGTGGAGGCAATACTGAGTACATTAAACTCACAACATACAAAAATAAAATTCACTTGTGAAAAAGAAGAAAATAATAAATTGGCCTACCTAGACATTGAACTACATAGAATGAAAAATCAAATTAGGACGAACTGGTACTCCAAAACAATAGCCTCATCCAGGATGATTAATTATCATCCAAATCATCCTTAGACAAAAAAGAGGAACACAGCAATGGGCTTAATAGAAAAAATTTATAAACTTAGCGACCAGGAGTACAGAAATGAAAATAAGACGAAGATTAAAAACATATTAAACAAGAACGGGTACCCTAATGCAACAATAGAAAAATGGATAACAACAAAACTTAACCAAATGGGACGCACAAACAATAACACAACAAGAGAACAAAACAGAACATTCACAGGTATAGCTTACTTACCAGGCCTAACAGACAACAAATCATTGCAAAAATATATGCCCAAAAACAACATCACGTTTGCATACCGACCTAATCACACACTCAATAATATATTTACGAAGACAAAAGACAAAATAGAAAAAGAACAACAACACAATGTAATTTACGAAATATCATGTAAAGGGAATAAAGACGAAATCTGCGAAAAAGTGTATATTGGGACCACAAAGAGAGCTTTAGCGGTTAGGATTAATGAACACGAAGCAGACGCAAAAAATAAAAAAATGTCAACAGCTTTAGCACAACATTTAGTTAACAGCGGACACACAGCTGATTTTGAAAGCGCGCGAATATTGGACATAGAAAAGAAAACTAGGAAAAGACTGACATTAGAAAGCTTAAGAATACAACAAAAAATACAATGTGCAATGAACCATAAAGAAGACGTTGACAATATGAGTAGTACATACAAACCTGTGATATTTTGACGAGTAACAATAATGTTATACAGAAAGTTTTGTTTAAATAATTGTTTAATGTATTTTTGTAATTATTTGTTCAATGTATTTTTGTACAATTCTATTGTTTTGGGAATTTAGGATAGAATGTTCACTTAAGGTATGTTCGTTAATGTAACTAATTGTAATAATACATACATATATTAATGATGTTTCCCTGTTGAAAAATAAACAGACTCCCTGAAGAAGGCACAATAATGTGTCGAAACGCGTAGGAGGCATTAAAAGGAAACCAAAGGTTTTTGTTTTCAATTCACCGACCAAAAACAAGCTCAATAAATATTGAATTTTTTTTGCAAAAATTATTCGCAATTTTTATGTTCTGACCACGGTCGGGTGGCGCTTTTGTATGATGTTGTTGGGCATTCCATTAGTAGGTAACTATTAGCAAAAAAAAATTGTGGGGCACTTTAAAGGAGCGGGAGTTATGCATGCTTTAATTCATTATTCGTAGTACTCAGTAAGTAAAAAAAAAGATTTCATACAAAAATAACAAGTCTGTAAAAATTGTAAGTAACTCCCGCGCCACACTGGGGCCGAGCGTGCTCAAAATTCAGTTTCTAAATAATGATAATAATAATAATACAATGGCGCTATTATAACTCTGACGAGTTTTATGGCCGAGCTTCTCTCCCAATTCGAGGTGTGCTCCTTTTTTTGTTTTTCCTACTAATTGGGTGGACCTACGGTTTTATGCCGGCTCCGAACGGTGAATGCATTTTTCGTGAGAAGCTTTTTTTTCATGGCAGAAATACTCTCGGAGGGTATGCCGCCCACTGCCGAGAGGTGACCGCTGCTCTTAAAAACCCCAATAATTGGATTTTTACTAATTAGAAAAATTGTTTTGGTGTTTGGCTCGGACCGTGGTTTGAACCCGAGACCTCTGGCATAGCAGGCGAGCACTCTACCCACTGCACCACAGCGGCCAAGGCTAAATAATGAGTTTTTCAAAAAAATAAAAACGCAGTATTGTTCCCTATAAAATTCTACACTTCTGGCCCAATTTTCAGCTTTCTATCGTTTTTCAGTTGGGAGTTATCCATACACAAACATGGCAAATTTTCCAAAAAATAATTTTTTTTCAAAGTGAGAAATTTTAATGTGTATTTGAAATAGTTGGTGTAAGAGAAGGATATAAAATTTTATTATTCTGCTTTTTCCATAACATTAAGTGAAACTTATATAATCGATGAGTGTTTTTTTTTTGGAACTAGATGTTTAAAAAAATTAATTTTTAGTATAAAACTAAACGTACCTCTTTTTTTAAATTTTTTTTTTCAAAACGGTTTTTTTTTTAATTTGCGCAAAAAAGTAGCAATTGTAAAAATGCAGCAGTAAAATATGGTCCTTTTTGACAAAGAATCCGAGTTCAGAACCAAAAGCAAAGTGCGCATTTAAAAAGAAAGTGAGTTTAAAAATTGCATTCCAATTTTAGTTAAAAAAAAAAACAGCTATATCTGGTTGAATTTGATTCTGTTCCATCTTAAATTTAGTTGATCCATTATTTACTGGTTACTTTAATTACAAATTGTGGTTAAGGTTACTTGTCAAGCCAGGTTTCTTTAATTTAGACTTGTAAGTTGGATTATAATATGAGTTCTTTGAAGCACAAGTTATGTTACTCCAATTTTGTTATACTCAGCTGTACTAGTACACAGAGTATTATAGTTTTGATTTCCTAACGGTGGATTGTAACAGAATGAAATAATCGAGATAGATATAGACTTATATATATCAAAATGATCAGGGTGAAAAGAGAAATCGATTGAGCCATGTCCGTCCGTCTGTCCGTCTGTGAGCACGATAACTCGCGCAAAAATTTAGATATTTTGATGAAATTTGAAATGTAAGTTGGTATCAAGACAGGAACGGATGGTATTGAAAATGGGCGAAATCGGACCATGACCACGCCCACCTCCCCTATATAGTAAAAATCGGAAATTTTGTATCTCAGTCACTAATAGAGCTAGAGTGATAAAATTTCACACACGTATTGAGCTCAGGCCCTTATGAAGAAATATGGTGAAATTTTGGAAAATGGGCGGTGCCACGCCCACTTATTAAGGGGCAAACATTGAAAGTTTTATAAGTCATAACTCAGAAACCGTTGAAGATATATCGATGAATTTTGGTAGGCGTGATATACTTACTTAGGCAAATGTTTTGACGAAAAATTGCCAAAATCGGTTGACGACCACGCCCACTTTTATATATGGGTCTTATAAAGTGACCTAATAAAAACATTTTAAGCGATATCTCTGTCAAATATAAAGATATATCATTGAAGTTTTATGGAAGGTGTCCAACTATGGACATATAACAAAAAATACAAAAATTTTGGAAAATGGGCGTGGCACCGCCTCCTTTTAGAAGCAGGAATATACGAGATTTCTGAGCCCATAACTCGACAAATAATCGATATATTATGACGAAACTTGGTGTTTACACTTCCACTACTTGTAGTAATACATGTTCAAAATTTTAGCGAAATCGGTTGACGACCACGCCCACTTTTATATATGGATATTATAAAATGACCTAATAAAAACATTTTAAGCGATATTTTTGTCAAATATAAAGATAATTCATTGAAATGTTGTGGCATGAGTTCTACAATAGATCGGAAACAAAAAATAGAAAAATTTCGGAAAATGGGCGTGGCACCGCCTCTTTTCAGACAAAGGAATCAACGAGATTTCGGAGCCCATAACTCGACAAATAATTGATATATTATGACGAAACTTGGTTTATACACTTTTATAACTTGTGTTAATAGACACGCAAAAATTTATTGAAATCGGTTTATGACCACGCCTACTTTTTAACGAAGATATTTCTGGAACACCCTTTAGGAATTTGTAACGTGACATCTTTGTAACTGGAAGTCATAAAGGAATTAAATTTTGCACAAAGAATAACATTCATATGCTTAGTTGGATGACTGATAAAAATTTAGAAAATGGGCATGGCTACGCCCACTTTATGCAGCACTCGATTTATATAAAGTACCTACACCGTGTTTCCATCAAACGCAAACAAAAATGAAAGCATACAGCTGAGTATCTAATGTTCGATTCCACTCGAACTTAGGCTTCCTTACTTGTTTTTTTTTTATGTTAGGCATGAAAATGTGTGGGGAAATACGTGTTCTGCTTAAAACGCTAACGATGAAACTCCTAATTCCCATATAAACATACTTGTGACAACAGAAAATTTTTAATATCTCGAAACAAAAAATTGGAGAAAACCATTTTTGTATACATACATATCTGTGCCCGCAAATTAAAGTAGCCTAACTCGAGATAATGCGAAATTGAGTTATTGTTATAGTGTTAATCTTTGGAGGAAAACCCATCGATCTGTCTTATGCCCATTTAAATTGGAGTAATATTTAAAAAGTTATTAAGATATAAAAATTATCCTAACTCAGATAGAAGCATTTTGCACCAGTTAAAACAGCTTATCTTCTAGCAAATCTCTTAAGTCTAGTACTGTATGAAAAATCGTTTTATTAAAACATCCTCACTAGAGTTATGTGGGTACTTCATGGACGTATTTATTTGCGTTTTCAGTTTATTAAAAAAACCTAACTTCAGTTAGGAATTATAATTTTTTTTTGTCAATTTTGTTTTCATAGCCTAACTCGAAATAGGTTATTTTAAGTGATTTTTTTTTTTATTTTTACACAATTTATCTCGAGTTAGGTTTTTTTGTTAGAATACTTTTCTCATTTCATGCGTTATTATCTTCAGTTAGGTTTTTTTATTGGAAGCAAGTGGATATGATAAACTGAGATAAGAGATTTTTCAAGGATATATATTATAGAAATTCAATTAATTATTATATACTGAATACATAAAACACCTTTTTTCATCAATTAAACTTTAATGTGGCCGCTGAGGTGCAGTGCGTAGAGTACTCGCCTGCTATACCAGAGGTCTTGGGTTCTAACCCAGTCCGGACAAACCCACAAAAAAAATTTTCTAATTGATTAAAACCCAATTATTGGGTTTTTATAAATAGCGGTCACCTCTCGGTAGTGGGCGGCATACCCTCCGAGTGTATTTCTGCCATGAAAAGGCCTCACAAAAAAGCATTCGCCGTTCGGAGCTCGCATAAAACTGTAGGTCCACACAAATTGTAGGAAAAACAATAGTTAGGAAGCACACCTCGAATTGGGAGAGAAGCTCGGCAATAAAACTCGTCAGAGTTTTAATATCGCCAGTGCATTATTATTGTTATTTTTTTTATTTATTTATTAATATTGATAGTTAAGCTTAAAAGCTAGAAACTAACAGATTTTTTTTTTATATAGCACTGGCAACTCGGGCCTTCGGCTAGTTATTATTGTTATTAAACTTTAATCGTGTAGCGTTTTACAAGGTATGGATCCTGGTAACATGGAGGAAGAAGACTTTCTAAATATGGATTATAGTAGCGACGACTCAATTAAGGACTCATTTTTTAACGATAGTCAGTCGGACACGGGGTCAGATAGTGCTGATTAGCCTATGCCTTCCTACACCTTTTTGCGATCTTCTGAATATTTTTATAAACACTTTATACACTTTTTATTTAACTGTACATGACTGTGTTTCCGGACAACCTACGTGTTATATGTGGCATGAGACCCTTGCAAATTGTGGTAGCAATGGAATAGCATCGTGCTTATTCAAATACTTAAATAGTTTACCATTCAATATTAAACATGTCGTTTTTTATAGCGATTGCTGTCCTGGCCAAAACCAAAACTCTTTTATTAGTACTATGTTTTAAATCTTCATGCAAGGTGATACTAACATTGACAAAATTTATCACAAGTTTTTGGTTCATGGTCAGACGTATATGGAATGTTCTGTAGACATGCCTTAATTGAACGACAAAAAAAAAAAAACAAACGCATATAAAGATTCATCACTGGGTTTATAAACATATGTATTTTGCACATGACTCTATATGTCGATTTCATCACAATTACCAGCTGTTTTCTATCAAACAGTAGTGCTACCGCGCCGGCGGTTCCAGCTGTTATAGCTTTGAACCTCTCGCTTGGGAGTCTTCATTAATCATTTCCGGATAAACCAAGCTTGTTGTGGTGATTTCCCTAGTACCATGCCTTTTTCAGTATTCGGTAAAATAAAATGCAAATTCAGTTTGGGTTGAAAACGATCCGCGGCGTAGGATTATGGATTATTTTTTTCAGGCCCAAACAACAATGATTAGCGAAACGATTTTTATTTTATTTCATTCATTTCAAACAAAAATTAAAAGTCAAAAACTCTAAGACTTCTAATTCCACTACTTAGTTAGTTATATCCACTTAAATGGTCGTTTCGGGTCGTTTTCGACCCGAACGTAGGTCTACGCTTAAAAACACTTAACTCGAGTTAAATGGAAATAAAAAACTTATTGCGAAGAATTCGACACAATAAAAGAACTTAACTAGAGTTAATTCTGCTTTTCGTAAAAATTGCATCCAATAAAAGCACTTAAGTTATAAAAGACAATTTTTTGCAATTAACCTTGCTTTAAGATTTCTGGTTCACAACTATTCCTTCTCTAACACTACAAATCCATTATTTCACCTTTTAAAATCCGAATTGGTCCAATGGTTTGAATTTTGACAAAAAATTAAGTTTTCTCCGTTCACCATATTTTGAGTTAGGCTACTTTAATTTGCTAGATATGTAGTACACATTATGTACTTGCACCTGCATATTTCATCAATGGGTTAATAAATAGCCGCTAATGGGTTAATACAATACACATTGGCTATTTTTGTACAGACATACTAATATAATAATAATATAATACAATGGCGCTATTATGACTCTGACGAGTTTTATGGCCGAGCTTCTGTCCCAATTCGAGGTGTGTTCCTTTTGTTTTTCCTACCAATTGGGTGGACCTACAGTTTTATGCCGGCTCAGAACGGCGAATGCATTTCGTGTGAGAAGCTTTTTCACGGCAGAAATACACTCGGAGGGTATGCCGCCCACTGCCGAGAGGTGACCGCTGCTCTTAAAAAAACCCAATAATTGGATTTTTACTAATTAGAAAAATTTTTTTGGTGTTTGCTTGGACTGGGGTTTGAACCCGAGACCTATGGCATAGCAGGCGAGCACTCTACCCACAGCGGCCACCATACCACAGATATACTAATTGTGATTTAAATAATTTGTTTACGGATCTTAAAAAAAACTGGGTTAATTCATGACCGTTTTAATGGGTTAAGATTCCAAAGATTACTAGTTTTAGTGTAGATACAACTAATATGATTTAAATATTTTAATCTAAGAATTGAGTGAAAAAATTTGGTTAAAAATGGGTTAATGCGTGGTCGTTAAGGGGTTAAAATTCTTGGGATTTACTATTTTAGTATTGATATACCGATTCTGATTCAAGAAAATTAAACTCGAAACTAAAATAAAAAACATAGGTCACCAACGGGTTAACTCATGACCGTCAATGGGCTAAGATACTATAGATTAACTGCTTTAGTGCAGATAAAGCGATTCTGATGTAAAAAAGTTGATTTCAGAATTTTGAGCGTCCTCATATATATAAGTGGCCCCAGTGTGCGCGCCTTTAAAGTGCCCCAAAATTTTTTTTTGCTAATAGTTACTAATGGAATGCCCAATAACATCGTACAAAAGCGCCATCCGACCGTGGTCCAGAACATAAAAATTGCGAATAATGTTTGCAAAAAAAATTATTTGCAAAAATAGGAAATGCAATTTGTTAGAAGATATCATCTTTTATATATATATCAAAATTTAGCAAAATCGGTTGGACCAATCGTGAGAAAATCGGCAAAAACTGAGGAACTTCGAAAAGTGTTGATAGCTATAACATTGGAAATATTTCGAATTTCGAAAAATTGTTAAATACGTATTTTTGTTTAAGCGTTGTGAGCCATAATACCCACTTTCATTAAAATACATGGCCGTCGAAAAAATTTTAGGTGGCTCACCTCAAAAAATTCAACTCATATCTCAAAAACCTTCCCATAGAATTAAAAATTAACCCGATTTTCGGAATCAGCGACCGATTTTACTTATAGATACGATGGTCGCGTTTAGAATATTTTTTGGCTGTAGAGCAGTGAAACGCCAATGCTAGTTAGCATGTTTGTTGGTATGTGCTGGCCGTCGGCTGGCATGCATAGGTTGTCCCTGCAGAAAACGGAGCTAGTCCATACATGCATGTACAAACCAGCCGCTTGTGGCAATCAACTAGCTCAAAACCTGCCACATTCCATATAAAAATATTGGTCCAATTAACATTGCAATGTCCTAGCACAGGACCACATGGTCCATCGCTCGATCGTATCAAGCTAGTTTAAAAACTAACTTGCCGTAGCTGCTTTGCAAACCACATACAAGAGGTTACTTTTTAAACTAGCTACGGCAAGAGAATAAAGCCGGAATTACAAGAAACACATTTTTGCTCATGCACACATCAGAAAAAGACATACAATTTACATATCTAAATATATAATTTTTTTCTTTATTCATATTTTTTTGTTCATTTTTTCTTAAATAGGTACTTATTAAACGGTTTTATTTAGCTCACCCCGTTTGTTTTATTGTTGGGTCAAATTTAGTAATTCAAATTTCACCCTCTTCCTGTCAACCGATTAATCTGAAATTTTGTACGCATGTATAACCCCGATGACAATGCAATATTATGAAAAAAAAATTCCGATAGGTGGCGCGTGGGTCGCTATATTTACAAAAATCGCATTTATGGTCCGATTTGGCTGAAATTCGGAACATGTATTACTACCTTGAAAAGAAATATTTTCTTTAAAAAAAAATTCCGCTAGGTGGCGCGTGGGTCGCTATATTTACAAAAATCGCATTTATGGTCCGATTTGGCTGAAATTCGGAACATTTATTACTACCTTGAAAAGAAATATTTTCGTAAAAAAAAAATTCCGCTAGGTGGCGCGTGGGTCGCTATATTTACAAAAATCGCATTTATGGTCCGATTTGGCTGAAATTCGGAACATGTATTACTACCTTGAAAGGAAATATTTTCCTAAAAAAACTTCCGATAGGTGGCGCGTGGGTCGCTATATTTAGAAAAATCGCATTTATGGTCCGATTTGGCTGAAATTCGGAACATGTATTACTACCTTGAAAAGAAATATTTTCTTCAAAAAAAATTCCGCTAGGTGGAGCTGAGATCGGGGTAATTAAAACTGAAAATCCTATTTGCAGGGACTACGTATAGAGGCGTTGGACTGCAATAAACTAACGGGCAAGAAACCTTGCAATAATGAAGCACTAAATGAATTAAACAGAATGCGAAATAAAAACTAAAAACTAGAAAATAAAAATAGGTAAAAAAACTTTTTAAGTTAAACAGTTTTATGTTATACATACATTGCAATGCTTAAGATAAATGTACTAAAAACCAAAAAATAATAAAATAGATACAGTCGTGGGAATTATAAACATTTGCATAGACTAGACTAAAATAAAACCGTGGGGCACGTCAATTGTCTACAATCGTTGATTAAAATGTTTGTTTTGTAATGTTACACTATAATTAGGCAGTTGTTCAACCGACAACGATGGACGTGTGATAAGTAGGGCTAGAATGTGGAAAAAAGCGAGCAAGCTCGATTATAAGCGAGTTTTAGGGTTTCATAGTGGTGAGCGAGTAGTACTTTTATCACATGTTTTGTCGATTAAAGACAAACTACGAGCAGTGAAACGATTCCTCGTGTGAATGTCCAACGATAAACTAGTTGAAACATCTCTTTTATTAACATGGAGTGTATAACTATTGGAATTTCCATGAGCAAGAAAATAGTATGTAATTTAGGGTTGGGCGATATATATCGATATATCAATATATCGATATTTTTAAAATAGTACAGCCGATAATATCGACGATATTTTGAATTACCGTGCATCGATAATCGATAATTTTTTGCCATTTCGAGCCAAATTCGATATTTTTCATACATTTCTCATTCGCTTTGAATTTAACACCAGAACATTTTTTAAGAAGTGGTATAACCATAATGTTCGGGTGCTTGAATTTACATTACTTTCTTCTTCAAGCAATTTTTAATGATTTTTATATTTATACTTCAGGATTCGTAGAATATCTGTAGACCCATCGAACTTTAACAACAAATATCTAGTAAACTATAAGTCTCCGGCAAGTTTGGATTTCAGTTTTGAGATCTGCTAGAGCACCTCTGACCCCGTGAAGAAGTGGTTTTTTTCGGGACGTGGTTCCTTAATGTAAAGCCGACCCTTTCGATATATTGATATATCGATGTTTTTACACGGCATAAATCGATGTTTTTTTAAATATCGATATAATATATATCGATATATTTTTCCAATTTGCCCATCCCTAATGTAATTTCCTCACCGTCTGCGGGCCAACTGCCTAACGACGAATTAAACGATTCTTCTATCGCACATTAAGTCGATAATTTGTAGACAATTAACGTGCCCCACGATTTTATTTTAGTCTAGTCTATGCAAATGTTTATAATTCCCACGACTGTATCTATTTTATTATTTTTTGGTTTTTAGTACATTTATCTTAAGCATTGCAATGTATATATAACATAAAACTGTTTAACTTAAAAAGTTTTTTTACCTATTTTTATTTTTCATTTATTATTGTGTAGTAGATACATATGTAAATTGTAATTAATAAATTCTATTTCACTTCAAACAAAACAAATCGAATTTCAATAGTTTTCGCTTCGTTATAAATATCGAAACTCTTTTTGAACGGCGAATTTGACTTACTCAATGCGAGTCATGATGCAACTGTGCGTACATACATATATTTTTTGCTTTAAAAAATAAAATTGATACATAAAATTAAAAAGAAAACACCGCCAGTATTTGCAAATTGTAAATTCTTATCGAATTTTGGCAATGAAGGCTGGCACTGTAATTGGCATGCATTATGTCGCTTAGTACCAAACGTAAATAAAGTCCATTGCATACATACATACATGCATATGAAAATGCGCGTTGCTTATGTTGTTTTTTTATTAACCCGAACAACCCTGAAACTTGTTTGCAAAGATATTGTGCTGAATTTTTGAGGATTGATCATTAGGACCATGAATAAGATGCATACAAAATTTGACATTGGTAAGAGTCCTGAATCCTGAGATATGTCCTGTTGCCATATGGCAACGCCAGGGCTGGTAGGGTACAGGTTTTTTTTTTAGGAAAATGTATTGAAAATTCATATTTTTTGGGCGGTTTTGACCAAAATGAAGAACTGAAAGACTTTTACAATGACGAAAATTTTATTTTTAGTGATTTTTCATAAATAAAATACTAATGTAATATATAGTATGGCTTGAAATGCTTCAAATAGTTCCCAACGTTGTGTTTGTTGCACTGCGTTCGAACTATTGACCTGCATTCATCGCCGGCACATCTTCGTTTTTTATCAATATTCGCAACGATTCAATTATAGCACATTGTGGTTTCCAGACTGCCACTGCATTTGCGTTTGGCACTTTTGACTTGAATAACATCGAGATCCAAGGTTTCAATCACGTCTTCAAATCTGTCTACACGATCGCTAGTGGCAAATTCAATTTTCCTCGAAGTTGTCCAGCAAATAAATTGTCAGGTATGCTCCGTAATCATTATAGCTTGCATTATCTTCAACGCTGCATGCGCCTTCTTCCGGTAGTTCTATGAATATACTAACTACCTGTTGATCTCCGAACCAAAATCTTCTAGATAGTCTAAGATATCCTTCAGCGATAGATTTATATACGAGATAATCAATTGATTTTAGTAAAAAACCATATATAATACCATAAACAACGGCAAATGTCCGGAAAATTTTACAAATCTATCAGAAAAAAACCTGTACCCTATCGACCCTGGCGTTGCCATATGGCAACATGAGCAAAAAACAGCAAAAAAAAACAATCTCGAACTAAATTTTTCATACTACTTATTTTCTTTTCATGAATTCTGACTAAAAACCTTTTCAAACGATGCAACTCGATAGTGTTTTTGCTTTTTTTTTAAACAAATTATAGTCACTTACTTATTACGTCTGCTGATTTTTTGTAATTTTTTTCACTTATTTTGCTTCACTCAACTTCACAATGTTATAACTATGAAATCTTTCACTCAGATTTTATGTTCTGAGCAACAAGTGTTAGCGCCGATATTTCTGCGTCATAACGGTTATCGCACACCCTTTTACATTAATTCATTAAGTTTTTACAGACTTTCAAAAGGACCTCTCATTGGGTTGCCATATGGCAACGCCAGGGTTATTCGGGTTAATCCAATCTTTTCAAATGTGTTACAAATTGTAGTATAGTCTGCTAGTAATGCATCCGTCTATGGTTGCGCCGCCACCATGAACATGGTACCGACGCATCTGAAAACCAGCAGAGCCATCGGGTCCGCGTGGCAAACGTAAGATGCTTTGTTGTTGTTGTTGCTGGTATTGGTAGTGCTGATGTTATCTTAATGCAGCGAATGGTACGCTGCCACCAACAACCGGCGACCAAGTTTGATATAGTTGATGTTATTGTTGTTGCTATTGCTGATCGTGATGTAGTAGCGTAGTTGGTAACTGAAGCGGTAACGGAAACGGCGCTGGCATTGAACGTACATTATAAGCGATTGGTATATTTTTTGTTGCTGCTGCTGCATAAGGGCCTTTTCACATTACTCGGTACGACTTCGGATCGACATTTTTTCCTCGGTATTTTTAGCTTACCGAAACGATTCCGCGTTGCCGTGTGTTTCACACTTGTGGGAATACTTTCGGTGCGTAATCTTCAGAAAATAAGAAAACAAACATCGAAATTTATAATATAAAATTTTAAAATTCAACAAATCACTCAATAATAATAATAATGTCTTCTAGTGAAGACGAAGACATTATAACTTGATACATTTATTTACCAAAACGAGTTTTTTACTGACTTTGTTCTTCTTCTTTTATTACGCCGCAAAAATGTATGCAGTAATTCCTCAAATTTTACTGACCGGTCTTACCGCGTTGCGATATACCGAAATCAATCCGCTCCGATTTCATGTATGCAACACTAATGTGAAAGTGCCAATTGAAATACATGTGGTCGGTAAGGTTTCGGTATACTTTCGGTAAAAACCAAAAATGTCGATCCGATACCGCACCGAGTAATGTGAAAGCGCTCTAAGATAGTAGTTAGGTAAATGTTGTTGTTGTTGCAGTCGATTATAATCATTATTGTATGGACTTAAGGGTGACCAGCATTGCTGAGGCCAAACTCGCCCACAAGTTTGGAGCCAATAACACCGCCACCGAAACCTCCGCCACCAATGTCACCACCTCCAACTCCGCCGCCATTCATGCCAAGCTGACTGCCTGTGGTGGCATTGGCATTGTTTCTATTTTGTTGCCTTTGTTAGAGTTGTTTGCGCTCGCAGTTGCACTGATAGTAACTGTGGTAGTTGTCGAAGTGGATGGTGCATTCGTAGAATTTCTGCATAAACAAAGAAAATTTGTAATAAAAAAAATAAAGAAGCCAAATTGCACCCAACTCACCCCACACCATCTTCGGGTTTTATCGCTGAACCAATATACGCAAACGTGCCCCTCCGTATTCCTGTTCACGTTGTTGCAACGTTTTGATCGGTTGACGCGGCTTAATACCATTCCTGCGAGTCTCCATTGATTGCGTTTGCAATTTCTTTGATGACGCATAATTGTAAATTAAATTAATTTTTTTTTCCAATTTGAAATATAAAAATTTCAGTGCCAAATAAATGTCTATAGGGTCAGAATATTATAAATCGATCAAAAAAAAAAAGTTAGCTGCGATTTTTGCGAATCCAACATAAATCGATAGCCGCACGACTTCTAAGTTTTTCTGTATACTTAGTTTTAAAAATTTCTTTTTTTAAGTTCATATATTAAGTTAAAGTTTAATGTAATTTTTGGGTAAAATCTTAATATCTCGGGAACTATAAGTCGTATTTGACTGATTTAAAAGGCATTAGAACCAGAAAATTCCAGGCTATTATAAAATGGTATCTTATTGCTACATTTAAATAAACAAGTGACAAAAGTGTAGGTATACACCAAGCTTATTCATTTATTTGCAACATCCCATGGAAAAGGTCCATGTGATGGATTGGGTGGCACAGTTAACGACACGCTTCTCGAGCCAGCGCACAGAGACCACTTGTGAACCACATCACAAACACTAAGGAACTGTATGTTAAACATAAAGTTTACTAAACTTAACTAAACATTAATTTTTTTAAATCCGTGGATAAAAATGATCAAAACGCAGTAAAAATGGGAAAACGAGCTTCCTCTTATATTGGTACGAAGGTAAGATATCTGATAAAAAGCAAAGCCTACCGCTAGCTTTACTCATAGTGGTATATTTTATTGATAAAAGTGCAAGTATTGCTGAACATAGAGTAACATTCATCGCTGTAGTTTCTTTAATCATGCCTGTCCCAAAAATCCGAAAGCGGAGTTTAGTTCTTGATTGATAGGTCTCTTTGTGGTATTAAATTGCAAATTTTCTGAATAGGAGAACACCGCGAATTAGAACCTCGCAATCTTGTTTTTATGCTTCCAATATAAAATGTAGCAATATGATACCATTTTATAATAGCCTGGAATTTTCTGGTTCTAATGCCTTTTAAATCAGTCAAATACGACTTATAGTTCCCGAGATATTAAGATTTTACCCAAAAATTACATTAAACTTTAACTTAATATATAAACTTAAAAAAAAAAGAAATTTTTAAAACTAAGTATACAGAAAATCTTAGAAGTCGTGCGGCTATCGATTTATGTTGGATTCGCAAAAATCGCAGCTAACTTTTTTTTTTTGATCGATTTATAATATTCTGACCCTATAACAATTCGCCTTGATTTCGGTTCCATTCATTTTGATAAAGGCGAATTCCTTTAATTCGCCATTTTCTTGTCCATTTTGACAACCAGTTACCAAAAAAAACACCAACAAATACAAGGGAATCGTTGTTGTTGGCGTAGTAAGACGACCATATAATTTGGCCATGATGCGAGTTCACAAATAGCTTAAACAGAATCAAAGCAGATCTAGGAAGGTAGGCCCGGTGGCGAATTCAGAAACTACTTTTTTTATATGCAAAGGTAGAGTGTAATGTCAGAATCCAAGCGAATTCACATCATGGCCAATAGGAATGGACGAGTCCCAAGCGAATTCATTCATTTTGACATTACACTCTACCGATTACACTAACAAAATACATGGGAAATTTCTCAATTCGCCACCGGGCCTACCTTCTTAAATCTGCCTTGAACAGAATCAGCGTCGGACGAGTTTTCGTCGGTCGCGGCGTTCTGTTAAACGAATAAAATACACGGCAGTATACGACAATAAACAGAAGGAAAACGCTGGCGTCAGAATAGACATATTTCTAATTTGGGCGCTATCGTCTGTCAAATAAATTATTTGGAACTTGATAAAAACATGTAATAAAACAAAAATATACGTTTTTTGGTATGGAAAAAATTTAAAATATTTACAGAAGAGAAGAGTCAAAGGAAGAAGTAAGGAAACATAGTAATTATAAAAATATGCATATGACAATTTCGCCTTGATTCTATTTACACGCGAAAACACGTCCGGCGATTGGTTCTCTTTAAAGCTAAAAGCATACATTCGAGGTTGCTGGGGCGAACATTTTACCAAAGTAAGTATACAGATTTATGCAACAGCTGATTTCAACCAATTGGTTGTGTGTTTACTTGACGTCAATTGAAAGAAAAGAAAACGGAACTAGCCCATATATGCATGTGCAAACCAGCCGCTTGTGGCAATCAACTAGCCCAAAACCTGCCACATTCCATATAAAAATATTGGTCCAATTAACATTGCAATGTCCTAGCACAGGACCACATGGTCCATCGCTCGATCGCAGCAAACTAGTTTAAAAACTAACTTGCCGTAGCTACTTTGCAAACCACCTACAAGAGGTTACTTTTTAAACTAGCTACGGCAAGTTACTTTTTAAACTACTCCAAGGAGTTAAAAATGTAAAATATTTCCATAACTACTTCATTCTTGAGCTCTCAAGACCAATTTTATTTATTTTTTTTTTTAAGGAAAAATTGATGTGAAAAATTAATATATATATAGATCCATTTCGGAGACCACCACATCTCTTCAAGCAATTCTTTGTGCTAATTAGTAGAGCTTGTTTATCTGCTGGCTCATCCGATTAAATTTTACTTTTGGTTTTTTTGGTCGTTTTTATTTTCATAACTCTTCATTCTTGAGCTCTCAATACCATTTTTTTTTTTATATTTAGATTAATGCTTCTTGGCAACACTGTTAATAAACATCGTGCAGCGGTTACGATCGTTAAAACCGATGTTCAAACACGAATCTACATACATACATACATATATATGAACTGGCCCAATGATTGGCTGCATGTGGCAAGTTCGTAGCTAGTTGAATGTGGCACAAATGTACCAAGTAGTCCAACAATTTTTGCAGGGGTGTAGCGCTATTGTTTGTGTTTGACTGCAAGTGTTATTGCTATTGTGTTGGCGTGCGGGTGTACTTAGTCGGAGGGTACAGGGAGTGATTATATTATTGTAATGCAACTTTACATATTTTTCAAGTTAGACTGCCGAAATTTTTTTCGAAATTGGTTGTATAAAATGCGTTTTATGTCATTGTAGAAAAAAACGGTGTAGAGAAGTTTTTAGGAAAAAATTATGGTTGAATTGGGAAAAGTAGGAATTTGTTTTGGCATGATCTAAGGATTTTTGTTCTAAGGTTGTTGGCATCACAGTTTTTCCTACTAATTGGGTGGACCTACAGTTTTATTCCGGCCCCAAATGGCGAATGAATTTTTTTGTGAGAAGCATTTTCATGGCAGAAATACTCTCGGAGGGTATGCGGCCCATTGCCGAGAGGTGACCTCTATTTCTAAAAACCCAATAATTGGGTTCTAATTAATATAATTTTTTTTGGTGTTTGCCCGGACTGGAGGTAGAACCCGAGACCTCTGTTATGGTAGGCGAGCACTCTACCCACTACATTACAGCAGCTTAGTTATAAGTAGGACAACCAAAAAATTGCTTTAAAAAATGCGACTAAATTTGCCGTTAACCTTAATGAATTGTCACTTAAAATTATCTTTAAAAACTTGTTTATTTCAATTCATTTTCTTTATACATAAAAAATAAAATATTAAAATCGCTAGCTTAGAGTGAAATTGGCTAAGTTTTATGTAGAAAGCTAAATAAATACGCACCACACTGAACAGGTCTGTGATACTTTTCATATTTTACTCGTTGTTATTCAGCGATGCGCAAATTGGCAAAGTCCAAAATATTTATACATATGAACAGAATTTTTTTTCATATAGGCACTTTGAAATTTTTTGTTTTTGTCTCCTGTAAAGTTAAAAAATGCACTTAGCCAATTTGCACTCTACGCTAGCGAAATGTAAATCGTGAGTACATGTTTTAAAATAGAAAGACATTTAAAATAATAATAATAATAACCCACGCCCTCCAATCCCGCCCGACCGCACGAGAGGCGCACCCGCATGACGTACGGATATTTTTGATTTACATAAAATGCCGAGGTGTTGAGTGGCAGGAGTTTGTTAAGCGTCGAGATCTTAAACTGCTCAGCTACAGAGAAACAAAATCATCAGCTGAGTATAGTACATTTGAAGTTAGTCTTGAGAATTATAACAGAATAATCGCTACTATGTGTTAAGATAAGACAATTAGGGGATTCACAACCTGTCATATCGTCATAAGTCATAATATTTTGTTGTTGCATTCTAGGCTATATGTGTACTAAATAAATACAACTCTGCTCGATATGTTTTTGAGTCGTCGTATTTGATCAGCTGTTTTTGTTTACTTCTTCACAGGGCTTCGAAAAGTCTTTTATAACTATTTCCGTACAATATTTTAATATGACATATGACTTTATGACACTTTGTGAATCACCTAAGTATTTTTTCCCTTATAATGAAAAGTGAGTCCGAAATATCTAAAAAGCTGGAATAGGAATTAAAGCTCTTACATAAACCCCGGAAAGGTTCATTTAATTCAAAGTTTGATTTACACTGCTTTAAATAGATAGGGTTGAAGTGTCTTGTTGAACGAGAAGGAATGTTAAAGTTTATTTCAGCTAGCAAGAAAGTAGAAGGAATTAAGCCATTCAAGAGCTTAACGATTAATATTACCCCTAACATTTCTCGTCGACTTGCAAGAGTCGGAAGATTAAGGAGCTTTAAACGGCTAGTATACGGTGGAAGATTGTAACCAGAAACTGTTTTTGGACTGACTCTAAGCGATCAGAGTGAATCTGATAGTATGGATTCCAAACTATGGAACCATATTCCAATATGGGTCTTACTAAAGTTGTAAAGAGTGTTTTAGTTATGTATGGGTCGCTGAATTCCTTTGACCAACGTTTTACAAACGCTAAGACACCTCTTGCCTTATTTGCTGTAGCATTAATATGAATGTTAAAACTAAGTTTGCAGTCCATTATTACACCTAAATCCACAAACTCATTTAGTTGTTCGAGACCTAAGCCATTTATTGCATAAGAAGCTGGCTGTACGGTTTTCCGGGAAAAGCGCATGAATTTACATTTATTGAGGTTAAGTGGCATTAAGTTAGTGTTACACCAAGAAACTAAGGAATTTAAATCTTCCTGAAGCAAAGTTCTATCATCAAATGAAGAGATTGATCTAAAAAGCTTTACGTCGTCCGCATACAATGAAATTTTTGAGTGTTTAATTGTAGTAGTTATATCGTTAATAAATAGCAAAAACAGAATCGGGCCAAGGTGACTGCCTTGAGGAACTCCTGAAGTAGCATTAATAATAGACGAGTAAGCATTTTTGAAAATCACCCTTTGTGTTCTATTTAAAAGATATGAAGATATCCATTGCAAAAGGCTGGGCTGAAAGCCAAGAAGATCAAGTTTAAGAATCAGCAAGGAGTGATTGACTTTATTAAATGCTTTGCTGAAGTCCGTGTATATAACATCAGTGGGCAAGTTTTGAGAAAATCCATTAGAAACACTAATGGTAAACCAGTAGGTTTGTGACCGTTGATTTACCCTTACAGAAACCGTGTTGGGAATCACAAATTAATGAGGACATTGAATGAGACAATCTATTGGTAACTATTGCTTCAAATAATTTAGGAATAGCCGAAATATTTGCTATACCTCGATAATTTTCTATGGAGGACCTACTCCCGCTTTTATGAAGGGGGATAATGAATAACTCTTTCCAGAGCATAGGGAAAATGCCTTGTTCTAAGGAACTATTGAATAATGCAGTTAGTGGTTTAAACAGGTTTATGGCACATTTTTTTAGAAAGCATGTTGGTATCTGGTCAGGGCCATAACTAAATGACTCTTTTAATGATAATAAAGCTGATAACACGTCATCTGCAGATATATATGGATTGTAAATTGATGTATTAGGAGATAATCGATATGGATAGTTACGAAATGGAAGTTCTTCTGTGTTGGAATAATTATGTTTGAAAAATTGTGCAAAAAGATTGGAAATTTCTTGACTATCACTTGAAGTGTTGTCTTGATATCTCATAGCAGACGGAAACCCATTAACTTTTCTCTTGGCGTTTACGAAACTGTAAAACGATTTTGGATTACGAATAAAATTAGACTTAATTTTACGTATATAAGCTCTATAGCATTTTTTATTTAACACAAAGTATTGGCGTCTAAGCTCAGCATACTTTAAGTAGTCGGTATGCAAGCCCGATTTCTTGTAGGATTTGAAAACTCGGGATTTCTTATTTTTTAAAGTTTTAAACTCTTTTGTGAACCAAGGTTGTAATGGCTCACTGTACTCACGAACACGTTTAGGCACAAGTTTTTCAAATGGGCAATGAATAATTTTATTAAAAAGTAAAACGTTTTGCTCGACATCGTTATTAAATTTTGGCCATGTTAAACTAGCTAACTCATGATTAAGTTTTTTAAAGTTGGCCTTGGAAAAATTATAATACGTACTTGTGTTAGCTGAACTAGAAATGCAGCCACTAATATTGTTTACAATTTCGTATGTAATCTCTAGAGAAGGGTGGTATAAGTCCTCCGGTAGAACAAGAGGGTCACAGCGGCGAAGGACATACTTAGAGCTATCATCTACAAAAACTAGGTCTAAGATTTTCCCGAACGCATTCTGAAATATGTTCACCTGGTTGAGGGAAAGATCCACAATCTGATCGAAAAAGCTATTCATGTCCGATCTCCATGAGTTCGGAATAATATTCTCCTCTGAAACGCTCCAAGAAATGCACGGAAGATTAAAATCGCCTAACACAAGCATAGAGTCAGAGGAGTTCATCAGCGCGTGTACATCTTTAAGCACAGATGCTAATTCCATATACATGCTTATATTGCAGGCTGGCGGGATATAGCAAGCAAATAAATAAATCCAATCCTTTCCTTGCTTAATTCGAATGCAAATCGACTCTACACCACCAATATTAGGTGTACTGACCACCTCAGAATGTAATGAGGACTTTACAGCAAACAAGACACCACCGCCGATTCTGTTTACGCGATCATTTCTATACACCTGATAATGGTTACAAAAGATTTCAGAATCAAAAACATGGGGCTTAAGCCATGTTTCGGTAAAAGAAATTACATTATAGACGCAGTCAACCATTTTTAAATAAAAATCACTTAATTAGGTGTTCAGGCCCCTGACATTTTGATAGAAAATATTTAATGCGGAATTTAAGGTTATACTCAGTTTTTTGAAGCAGTGCGAGAAATTTTCGCCGTATTGTGACCATGTATTTTAGGCCTGTTTTCAAACTCGCGAACAAAAGCACCAGGTGGCCAAAATTAACTGTTCAGTAAAGTTTGATAATCTTGAGGAGATACATCAATTTTAAAAGAAGAAATGTCTCTTGTGTATGAAAAGTTGAATTTTTTGATAAAAATATTTCTAGTAGAGAGTTTGGACGATATATAGCCCTTTAGATCATCCGAGGTTGTGTCTTTATCAAACCTAGATACGAATATTGATTTCTTCGGAGGAACGACAACCAACTTATAAACAATTGCTTCAGTCGTTTCAGGCATAGTTGATTGTACCGAAATACTTTCGAGAGGTGCATTAGAAGACCTAGAATTTGAAGATGAGTCCTTTGTAGAACAAGACCCCACAGAATGCGGATTCGGTGAAGCTAAGTCAATAAGTTCCTCCTGTGGTTGTACAGGATTTAACTGAAGATTTTTCAACACTGGCACATTACGTGGTGCAGCAGTGGAATCACCCGCCGTACCAAGTAAAGAAGGTAAAGATGCCGATGATGAAGAAGAGAGTTCTAGGCATTTAAATGAATTAAACAGATTTTCGTAGTGCTTGAATTTTTCAGTCAAAGAAAGTAGCTCTTTTCCAATCTCAGAGAAACCACTTCTCGTTTGGCTGAAAAGTTTAGAAAGATCTACTTCGGTCGACCTACAATTCACGCATGACCAACGTAAGCCCTTTCTGTCATTTATCAAATCCAGCATTCTGCCAGTTATGCCTGCACATTTTATATGAGCTAACCCATCACACAGCCAGCAAGACACGAAACGCTCGGACTCACTTTTAACAGAACAGTTTTTATATATGCAAGACATATTTAGAGTATAAAATTCTATTACAGATAATATAAAGTAAACAATCATAAACGAATGATAGAACCGAAAGGGTTAATAGCTACGAACAGTTTGAAAGACTGTAAAGTTAGTAAGTTAGTGACAGTTTGGAAAGTAGTGTAGTGTATATGACAGTGAGCAGTTTGAGATGCACAGCAAGACGCTTAAAAAGCAGACGCAAACAGCTGTGACAAGAGAAAGAGAATATAAAAATGAAAATGAAAAAGTGCAAAATAAAGAACGCAAAAAACACAAAAACAATTTATGTTAAAAAGATTAGCCACACAACTGCAACAACAATATGCAAAATGACTCGGCAATCACACTTGAAATTTTAAATTAAAAATATTCAATAAATAATTAATCAAAATCTGTTTAACTTTATTGCTTTTGTAGTGCACTAAATTAATCACTTTTTCGCAATGAACTTTTAAATTAAAGTAAATTATTATACAATATTAAAGAACAAAATTAAGGAGCAAAATAATTATCGATCACACAGCATTGACGTTTTAAATTAATTAAAATTGTAATCCAAACAAGTTTGGTAAGAAAAGCCAACAAACGGCATCCCTGATCACTACAATAAAAAAATGGGAGCGAGAGCGGAGGTCGAAGCAAAAAAATTGAGATCTAGGAGCGGACTCAGATCAAGGAACGGAGCTAACGAAAAACAAGTAAGGAAGCCTAAGTTCGAGTGGAATCGAACATTAGATACTCAGCTGTATGCTTTCATTGTTTGTTTGCGTTTGTTCGATTAGGGTGTACTTTATATAAAGCGAGTGCTGCATAAAGTGGGCGTAGCCACACCCATTTTCTAAATTTTTATCAGTCATCCAACTAAGCATATGAATATTATTCTTTGTGCAAAATTTCATTCCTTTATGACTTCTATTTACAAAGATGTCACGTTACAAATTTCCAAAGGGTGTTCCAGAAATATCTTTGTTAAAAAGTGGGCGTGGTCGTCAACCGATTTCGCTAAAATTTTGAACATGTATTACTACAAGTAGTGAAAGTGTATAGACCAAGTTTCGTCATAATATATCGATTATTTGTCGAGTTATGGGCTCAGAAATCTCATGTATTCCTGCTTCTAAAAGGAGGCGGTGCCACGCCCATTTTCCAAAATTTTTGTATTTTTTGTTTTATGTCCATAGTTGGACACCTTCCATAAAATTTCAATGAATTATCTTTATAGTTGACAAAGATATCGCTTAAAATGTTTTTATTAGGTCACTTTATAATACCCATATATAAAAGTGGGCGTGGTCATCAAAGGATTTAGGCAATTTTTCGTCCAAACATTTGCCTATGTAAGTATATCGCGCCTACCAAATTTCATCGATATATCTTCAACGGTTTCTGAGTTATGACTCATAAAACTTCCAATGTTTGCCCCTTAATAAGTGGGCGTGGCACCGCCCATTTTCCAAAATTTCACCATATTTCTTCATAAGGGCCTGAGCTCAATACGTGTGTAAAATTTTATCACTCTAGCTGACTGAGATACAAAATTTCCGATTTTTACTATATAGGGGAGGTGGGCGTGGTCATGGTCCGATTTCGCCCATTTTCAATACCATCCGTTCCTGTCTTGATACCAACTTGCATTTCAAATTTCATCAAAATATCTCAATTTTTGCGCGAGTTATCGTGCGCACAGACGGACAGACGGACGGACATGGCTCAATCGATTTCTCTTTTCACCCTGATCATTTCGATATATATAAGTCTATATCTATCTCGATTATTTCATTCTGTTATAATCCACCGTTAGGAAATCAAAACTATAATACTCTGTGTACTAGTACAGCTAACAGCTCTATTCTGTGTACTTGATAAATTCACCATATTGCTTATTTGTCAATTTTGATTATTTATCAAGTATTTGCTATTCCGTGTCAAAATAAAAAAGCTCTTTTCTTGCCAAATTGTCAATACGTCGATTGGTCTTGACAAATAAAATTCGTTTGTTTTGAATTCAAAGTTATTTTTTTATATTTTCTTAAATAATGGAATCGCAAGGTTTTTACTTTTTCTGTTATCGGTGGGTGAGGAAGAAAATGAGGAAAATAGAAATCGTTCGCGGCACTTAAGATCCTCGCGGGACTCGAGCGCTCCATTTTCCTTGAGTGAAAATTTGTTCGTGCAAAATTTTCGATTGACCCGTCAATTGTGCCAGCGCCTTATTAATGATTTACAACCATATGACGATCAACAGACGTCTTTGTCATTAACTGTCCGGATTTTGGCGGTGTTGAATTTTATGGCAAACGGGTCCTGTCAAAAATGTGTGGGAACACACTCTCCCTTTCCTTTCGGTCTCCCTACTACTCTGCATTTCCCGTTCCCTCTGTCTCTACCTCTCCCTATACTACTCTCTCTCTCTCTTTCCCTCTCCCTTTCCTTATCAGCAACTTTCCATGACCATCCTGGTCCACATATCGGTCTATATCATATACATAAATCGATTTAGGTATCGTAAAAAAAGATAGTTGTATATTGGAACCCTGATTACTACTACATTGCTCAAAAATATCTCGAGCTATTCCGGTTCATGTTTGGGCCTCAATATCGGGAACCGATTGAGATATCCGTATAGCGTTAAACATATATGGTAACCCTGAGACACACCCTTAATTTGATGCCAATATTGCGCAAAAATATTTGGAGCACATCCGGGACCACGTCTTGGTCTCTATGTGGAGAACCGACTGGAAAATTGGAATGGAATGAACTCTCTATTGAAGCTCTGATTTATACCTGTAATTTGATACCAATATTGCTAAAAATATTTTGGAGCCATCTGGGTCCTTATATTGGCCTAGATCTCGGGAAGGGGTTGAGATACTAGAATTAAATGTAGTCATAATTTAAATTTCAATGTGATCGGCCCGGTAGCTTCGGCGTGCATAAGAAACAAACAAACAAACTTTCATCCTTATATACATACATATGTATGTATATACAAACATATGTAGATATAAAATACTTACATTTTTTCAGTTTCTATTTTGCGATTAAATTGTATAAACAGCTGATTTCTGTGTACATTATTTATTTCACCACGTGTTGGGAAAATCGCATTTGTAAGAGCTTTTTAGATTTGTCAAGTTACGCACAGAATAGGAAAAATTGTCAATTTGATAAAAATCTTGACTATTTGTCAACTTATTGATAATTTGTCAATTTCACAGAATAGTGCTGTAAGTATAACAAGTAAAAGCGCGGCTATCTTCGGCCGTACCGAAGACTTCATACCTTTCATGAGTGGGGAAATGAAAAGTTCCCTATGTATACATTAAGCCGTATCACGAAAATAAAGTTTGCGTGTGTCAGTTTTATTTAAACACTTACGTCGAAAAAATATTTATGGTGTAAAAATTTTTTTTTTAGGTCCGCGTTAAAAACAGCTAAATCGCGTTTTTTGTAATAACTTCCTTATTTGATGTCCGATCTCTATGATCTTAATGTCGCAGAAAAGGTCTCGCTCAGCACTATATTTGGCCCATATAAAGTTTCGACCTCAAAGGTTGTTCTGAGTTTTACCTTTAAAAATTTTGGAGTTACTATCCCTAGATTTTTTTATTTTTATCACTAATACAAAGCTCTCAAAAAACCATGAGGACTCCGCTAAAAAAGTTGTAGCCTTTACTCACAAACAAAAAAGTTATACCGTTTTAAAATCAGAGAACCTGTTTTTTGAAAAATTATCCCAAGTTCTTATTTATATGAGGCAGTAACGCCATATAGTATGAGTTTTTGATTAAAAAGTATTCTAAGTCCTCGCTTGACTTGAGAATGTTGTACCGCGATGGAACAGCTACCAATACTGGATACATGATATGCCAAATATTATTGATGATTGGACTATTCGTGCTGATCAACGTTATTTATATTGAATGATAATGGCTGTAGTGAAGATTTGGTAAGTATTCAAGTGGGATCTCTAAGCACAACGCGCTGGCTTACAACGGCTTCACGATTTCTGCATCCGTGCGTATCGTAAAATCATCCAAGTTATTTAGAAAAACTGCTATAGTTCGTTGTAAAATTATACGCGCCTAAGAAGAGACAACGGAAGTCTAAATGTATTATCAATACTTGCGCTGGATGCGTCGTCTGCCCCTAGAAATGCAGTTAATTATTCAGCCTACAATTGAAAACAACGCACTTTACTTTAATCCCCAAAACATCTTCTTATCTATGATAACCGAGACCAAAAATGACGATGTCCTCCAAATTTAGAGATATTTATGAAAGCAGTTTCAGAGCTCTGAAAGTGAATTCTTCGTCGCTTATATTACTTTGCTCACACTCAAAAAAAAATTACTCAGATTATGGAAAAAATGAGAATGATTCGCCGCTAATGACATATTTTCATTGTTTTGAATAAAATTTTCTTTCAAAACGTTGTTTTTATTCTTTGATTTAAAGAAAATTGTACATCAAAACAATGAAAATGTGTCTTTAGCGCCGAAACATTCCCATTTTTCCATAATCTGGGTAAGTTGTTTTTTCAGTGCAGGTTTCGAACGTTTAAAACAAATTGGAATTTATGTGCAGGGAATTCTCTTCCTTCTCATATGCATTTTATATACATATATGTACGTATAGTTTTTTCCCCTTTTCTTTATTTTTATTACCTCAACAATAGTTACTCATACGCCCCCACATCGGATCGCTTTGTATGTGAAAACTGAAAATGTTTTCTTAAATATCTCGAAAATGGGAGTGCATACACTTCACTTCTAAAAACGCCATTGTAATCTGGAGCCAAAAATTAAGTTGACGTGTTTCGCCGCTTCTCTGTGGTAATTTTTTATAAAAAAAAAAACAAGTGTTTCATTTTACAACGTTATAACTTTTTTGTTTGTGAATAAAGGCTAGTATTTCTTTGGGGGATTCCTCATGGTTTTTTGAGAGCTTTGTATTAGTGATAAAAATAAAAAAATCTAGGGATAGTAACTCCAAAATTTTTAAAGGTAAAACTCAGGACAACCTTTGAGGTCGAAACTTTATATGGGCCAAATATAGTGCTGAGCGAGACCTTTTCTGCGACATTAAGATCATAGAGATCCGACATCAAATAAGGAAGTTATTACAAAAAACGCGATTTAGCTGTTTTTAACGCGGGCCTAAAAAAAAAATTTTTACACCAAAAATATTTTTTCGACATAAGTGTTCAAATAAAACTGACACACACTAAACTTTTTTTTGTCCATATAACGTGATACGGCTTAGTATACATAGCCTGATTTAGTATAATTTAAAATTTCAATTCTGTGGGATTTATTAGAAAAAAATGGTGTCTGGGCTATTTAAATGGAGAAGTTATACCCCAAAAAGTCCATATCTGAACAATCGGTTGTATGGGAGCTATATGTTATAGTGGTTCGATCTTGACAATTTTCGCTAACCTTGTTTGGGCCAATATGGGTACAAATACTTCAAAATTTCAAGCCGTTAGCTATTTAAATTGAGAAGTTATACCCCAAAATGTCCATATCTGAACAATCGGTTGTATCGGAGCTATATGTTATAGTGGTTCGGTCTTGACAATTTTCGCTAACCTTGTTTGGGCCAACATGGGTACAAATATTTCAAAATTTCACGCTTTTAGCATGGAGGAGTTATACACCAAAATGTCCATACCTGAAAAATCGGTTGTTGTGGAACAGTGTTCTGCTTCGAGTAAGGTTTTCGGCTCATCGATCTGACACAGTGCAATGCAACTCATACACATGATGTTTACCCGAATAAGCGATACGAGCAGTGTTGCCACGACAGAATTTTTTTTGTTAACATATGAGGTGGGTTTTGTCGAAGGCTGAGGTAACGCTCAGCCTGTCCAAGGTCGAGTGGAAGTCCCACAAACTCCTACTGAATAGAGAACACAACGGTTATGTGTTGAGATCGAACACACACACACACGGTCTGGGAGACGGACGGGTCAGCAGCTTTCCGTCACGAGGGCGTGAGAAGCGGAGGAGAGAGAGAGGTTGCAGCGGTCGGATCGGAAGAGAGTGAGCAGCTGGCAGCGGCCGGTTGTATCGGTAGAAAGAGTAGCTGGCAGCGTCGGATAAATCGGTGGAGAGAGAACAGCTGGCCGCGGTCGGATGAATCGGTAGGGAGAGCAGCTGGCAGCGGTCGGATAGTTTGGGGGAGAGAGAGCAGCCTGCAGCAGTTGTGCGGCGGAGGGGAGTAGGCGTTCAGAGGTGCGGTCGGCGTCGTGAATCCTATTACCTCTCTTACTGCGTAACTTGTGGAGACTCTCTGGGTTGGCCGGTTGTCTTTTGGAGATCTACAAGGAGAGGAAACTACGGAGACTCCGGTCAGTACTGGCTCTCGGGCTGAGCATCTCCGTCCGCCTCGGTTGCACACTTATTAAAGGTGCCGAGTGGTGGGTGGAGCTGCGTCAGCCGGGACTTCGTGGGCCGATATGCGGGCTGCGGGGAGATGTACCTTAAGGGTACAACAACGGTCTCCCAGATTCTCGCACATCGGCACACAGCCAAAGCCAGGGCGAAGTGGAGGGGCTTGGTGACGTCGTTGTGACCGTCAGTCTGCCTGCGCTGGGCTGAGGCAGCGGTGGCCGATGTGCTGGATAGCAACCCAACCGCTGTCTGGGTCAGCGCAGACTGACTTAACCAGCCTGCCCTCACTCAACTGAGGCAACGTCGGAATATGCGTAAAGCATCCAGTGCGTTGTCCTCGTCAGGTGAAGGTTGACTTAGCCTGCCTTCCCTCACCCCACTGCGGCAACGACGGAATATGCATAAAGCATCCAGTCCGTTGACACAGCGAAGTGAGGGCTGACTGGCGTCATGCCGTCAGCCCATCCACTTGGCCAGTCGGCGAGCGGGCAATAGCCAAATGGCTCCAGTCTCGCCGACTTACCTACGGAGACTGATTTGCATTTGCCAGTTGCTGCTTTATATGTCGGCTCCGTTAAAACGTTTGCGAATTATCATGCATAGTGTATGCACAAATGAACAAGCGAAACACTGCTGGTGGTTGCTGCTAAGCAGCATAGTTGTCGGTATGTATGTCTATTTCTTAGCACAAGTGTTATTGTTGTTGCTTGCGCCGGCTGGTCTGCTAGTGTAGTGCTGTTGTTTGTGCTTGCTTGCAAGTGTTATTGCTATTATGCTGGCATGAAAGTGCAGTGCTGTTGTACTGGTATGCAGGTATACTTAGTGGTAGAGTATAGCGGGGGGGTAATATTATTGTAATGTAGCATTACAGTCCCCCTCCCACTTCGGGTGACGGAAAGCTGCGGTCGGTAAGAAAAAGAAGTTTCACCAGGCGTGGCCTAGGATAAACCGGTGTGTGCATGTTATTCATCTTTATACAAAATTTTTTTTTTTTTTTTTTTTTTTTTTTTTTTTTGTACAGAGTTCAAATATAAATATCTCATTTGTATCTACATATACAGAGTAACTTTAACATTTCAAAGTAGAATAATTCATTTTAAAAATACATTTTTATACGTAATTAGTTGTTGGGAGTTTGTAGACCGCACTCAACTAATACCGTCTCGTGCCGTCTCCATTTCCCCTTTTTTTGGTATATATATATGTATATATATAAAAAAATTTTTATTATTTTTTTTTTTTTTTTTTTTAAATTTACAAATTTAATTGACAATAATATTATAATTCATCGTGCATTAATCAATAGTACTAATTTTGTCGGCGAACTGCACCACCCTGGTTGTTCCTGCTATACGAACGGATGCTTCGTTTTCGTCTCGTCGTTCGACCCGTATCCGATGCCCTTTTACTCGGAAGTTCCACTTGCGTACGTTCGGGTTGTGTGGCCGTTTTAGTTTTAGCTCTTTAAATAGGGCGTCAGCGATTTCCATGGCTTTCATTTTTTTTCGCTCGTGCTCATCTGGTTGTCTGGCTTCGAGTGGTTTCGGGGTTATCACGTCATCTTGCGGCCCGTTGTTGGTTGTGCCGTTGCCCGAACCCGTTTCGTTTGTTTGCGGGTGCTCTATAATGCTGAACAACGATGCCTGGATCGGTGGCCCATGGAAAATTTGTATATTGAGGATTTTGGGTTTGTTTGGTGGCCAAGGCCCTGCCTCCATGGGTGGAACCCATGGTTTTACCGCTTTCGGTGAATCTGGTGGCGGTGGCTGACGACTGCTTCGCTTCATTGCTGATACTGGAATGGGAGATGCGAAAGTATTGTGATGGTGTACTGTTTTAGAAGTCGCACTGTTTTAAATCTTGTAGGTGTACGTGCATTTTCTTATTTTCGGAATTGGCGAGTTGCACCGTGTTTGTCGATATGTACTTCACCACCGAGTATGGTCCTGAAAATTTCGGTGCTAGCTTTTGCGCGAAGTTGTCTGTTGCTGACGAAAGGGGGTGATCCCTTTTCATAACTCGCTCACCAACGGCAGGTTTCCACGGCCGCCTGCGCAGGTCGTAGTACTTTTTCTGTTGCTTTGCCGCTTTGGCTAGGTGTGTTTGAATTTCTTTCCATAACTCGGTGATGGATTGCGGTACTGTCGGTGGCTCTGCTGGCACTTCCCCCTCCGCTCGTACTTGCTGTGGTGCCCTTAGGTCGCGCCCAAAATTGATCTCTGCAGCTGATGCTTGTGTTGACTCGTGCTGTGGCGTGTTTATTGCAAATGCTATTTGTGGTAGTTCTTCGTCCCAAGTTCGGTGGTCTGCCTTTGATCGTTGTGCTATCATGGTTTTTACGACCCGGTTAATCCTTTCTGTTGGGTTTTCATGCGGTGCATATACGGCGGTGAATTTGTGTACAATTCCATGGTCGTTCAAGGCTGTGGTTAGCGCTTTTCCAACGAAGTGTTTCCCGTTGTCGGTTAGGAAGATCTTTGGGCAGCCGAAGCGGTAGATTATCCTCTCTTTAAGGGCTTTGACGACGTTTGCTGTTGTTGCCTGTCGTACCGGGATTAATTCCACCCATTTCGAGAATTTGTCGACCATTACTAGGAGGCTTGTATTACCTTGTTTTGACCGTGGAAGTGGCCCGACAAAGTCCGCCGTTACGATTTCCCATGGTCGTGAGCATTGCATGGTAGCCATTAAATCGGCTGGACGTTTCTGGTCTACCTTGTATTCGGCGCATGTGACGCATTTTTGACGTGTTTGCGGACATCGCGGAACATTCCCGGCCAATAATAGTTTTGTTGTGCTCGCTTCTTCACGCCTAAGTGGCCGGCTGGCGCAGCGTTGTGTACTTCCTGAAGTATATCCTCACGTCGCTCGAGTGGGATGCATAGCTTCCATTGCGGGGCGCAGGAGATATTGGTTTTCGGTGGGATGTGCCGGAAAAGGCGGTTGTTCACTATTTGGTAATCTGGATTTGCTTGTGGTTGTTCCCAGACCTTTCTTGTTAACTTCGCGTACCAGTCGCTTGTGACATTATCGATAGCGTACAAAAGTTCTGCCTCGATGTCCGGTAATGGGCAGCGGGATAGGGCATCAGCTACCACATTCTGGGCTCCTTTCCGGTATTCAATGTCAAAGTTATACTGCTGCAGCTCTAGCGCCCATCTGGCCAGTCGTCCCGACGGATTTTGTAGCGTGTGTAGCCATTTCAGTGAGTGGTGATCCGTAATCACGGTGAAATGATACCCTTCCAGGTATGGTCTCATCTTACGTATTCCCCACAGCACGGCCAAGCATTCTTGTTCTGTGGCGGAATAATGTTTTTCCAGCTTGGATAGGCTACGGCTGGCATAAGCTACTACCCTTTCTTGGTCGGAATGGCGTTGATATAGTACTACGCCGAGTCCTTCTCCACTGGCATCGGTTTGGAGGAAGAACGGGCGGGAAAAATCTGGGCAGCAAAGTACCGGAGCGCTGGTTAGCTTGTCTTTCAGAGTTTGGAATGCGTCTTCCTGCGGAGCGTCCCATCTCCAGGCTTGCCCCTTCTTCAGTAGCTGGTTCAATGGGGCTGCGATGGTGGAGAAGTCGGCAACGAAGCGGCGATACCACGAGGCGAGACCAGGGAAGCGGCGGAGCTCCTTGAGATTTCGTGGGGCTGGCATTTCTCGTACTGCTGTCACCTTCTCAGGATCGGTGTGGATTCCTTTCGAGCTGACGATATGGCCCAAGTAATGCAGTTGCTGCTGTACGAAGCTGCACTTTTCGAAGTTGACTTGCATCCCATTCCTCTGGAGCCTTTCGAAAACTTCCCGCAAGTAAGCCATGTGCTCCTCGAATGTGTCACCAAGGACGATGATGTCATCCAGGTAGGCAAAGACTTTGGGCTGTAGTTCTCTACCCAGTATTGTATCCAGAGCTCTTTGAAAGGTGGCTGGAGCGGAGTGCAGGCCAAATGGCATGACCTTCCACTGGAATAATCCTCTTCCTGGAACTGTGAACGCGGTAAGGGGACGAGAGTCCCTAGCAAGTGGTATTTGCCAATAGCCATTTTTAAGATCGATGGTGGAGATGAACTTGGCTTCCTTTAGTTGATCGAGGATCGCTCCAATCTGCGGTAGAGGGTAGGCATCTGGTTCACTGGCGGCGTTGAGCTGACGATAATCGATGCACATTCTCCATGTACCTTGCTTTTTCCTAACTAGCACGATTGGCGAGCTGTATGCGCTTCTTGATGGTTCGATTCTACCCCCTGCCAAAAGTTCGTTGATTTCCTCATCAATTACTTTCTGCATGGCCGGGTTGCGGGGGTAGTAGCGTTGCTTTAGCGGTCGGTCATGCTTCAAGGTGATCACATGTTCGGTGGCGGTGCTTGGACCGGTGATCTGACTGAAGCGTCCTTGGTGGTGTTTTAGGAAGTCATCAAGCTCGGCGTTCTGATCGTTGGTTAGATGTTCTCTGGAACTCAATGCGTACAGGTTTGTGGTTTGATCTTTTCCTCCTATTGGGGTACATCCTAGTGGTTTGCCATCTAAGGTGAGGATGACCTCTCTTTCGCGTAAGAAATCCATCCCTAGGATCATTTTCTCGGCGAGATTGGGGATGACGGTGATAAGCGTGTTGGTTGTTCGGCCGTTGTACCATACCTGTGTTGGAGAGGCATGCGAACTGTAGACACAGGTTTGGTCTGCCAGTTGTATACTCCGTTGGCTGAGTCGGGGCTGAATTCTGCGTTCTTTCAGATACTTTCCCATGGAGTCGTCAACATATGACATGGTGGCACCTGTGTCGAGTAGGGCCTGTACGCACATCCCTTCCACAGTAACTTGGATGTAGAAGCGGCTGTCTCCCAATCCTCTAGTGGATGAAGGTAGCGATGGAGTTTTCTTGCTTGGTTGTAGCTGGTTGGCCTGGGCTGGTTTTCGTTTCCCTTGGGCCCTTGGCGTAGTCTTGGTTGTCTTGCTGGTGGTTGCTTTGATTTCTATTCCCTGGTTTCGTTGGCATTGGCAATCCCTTGACATGATGCCATCCTGACCACATCTGGAGCAGAAGATCTTGCTGGGATTTCGGCAATGGAATCGATGGTGTCCAGGTTCTCTGCATCGCCAGCAACACGTTTTGCTGTTGTATCCGGATTGCAAGTGGCAGAGGCTGTGGACTACCATCTTTCCTTGTTTAGCTTCCTCGCTCTTGAGCAGCTCATATTCCTCGGTCAGTTCCAGCAGCTCTTGGATTGTCTGGAATTCGCCCCGCTTAACGAAAAGGCGGTATTCCACTCGCAATCCATCCTAGATGCGCTCCAGATGATCTTCACGGCACATGGTTGGATGCTGTCGGATGAGTGTCTGTAGGGCGAGGATGTAGTCTTTAGCTCTTTCCCGTCCCTGTTGTTTACGCTGGCGGCTATTTTCCTCCAAATGGCTCAGATGCCGCTTGGGCAGGAAAAATCTTTCCACTCCTTCTCTGAAATCTGTCCAGCGGTTGATTTGGTGTTTTTGGACGCGGTACCATTGGAGAGCTTTTCCGCGCAACAATTCGGGGAGAGTGGAGAGGAGACGGTCAGTTGGAATTTGGTAGCAATGCGCTAGCTCTTCGACTCTTTCGAGGAATTCATGTAGCGATTCGGTTCCTGAAAACCGGATATCCCAGCGGCGAACCGTATTCATTAGTTCTGCTTCGCTCATCTCAATTGCTTTTGGAGCCGTAGCTTCATTTGCTATAGGACGTAGCGGTGGTTGCTGCGTAGGGTTGGGCGGTGGTTGATGGATGTGAATGGAGGGAATCGGCTTCGCTGGTTTTCCTTCTTCTTCGATGATCTCTCTTTCCAACTCGTTCAGCAGGTTTTCGCTGGACTTGCGCATTCGTTTCGCTCGCACGTAGGCACTCAAGGCGCAACGCAGGTTGGCGACGCTTTGCCCTTCGACGAAGATGTTGTGTTGCTTGCACACTTCGACTAGCCTCTCCTTTTTAAGCGCGTAAATCCAGTTGAGTGAGTCGGTGTTCAGCGTATCTCCATTCTCTTCGCGTGTGCTAGGTGTTGTTGGTTGTGTGTTCGATGAACCCGCTCCGGCAGTGTTGGTGCTTGCTGTTCCTTTTGCACTATCATCTGCGGAAGCGCGTCCCTGCTCGGGCGCCATTTATGAGGTGGGTTTTGTAGAAGGCTGAGGTAACGCTCAGCCTGTCCAAGGTCGAGTGGAAGTCCCACAAACTCCTACTGAATAGAGAACACAACGGTTATGTGTTGAGATCGAACACACACACACACACGGTCTGGGAGACGGACGGGTCAGCAGCTTTCCGTCACGAGGGTGTGAGAAGCGGAGGAGAGAGAGAGGTTGCAGCGGTCGGATCGGAAGAGAGTGAGCAGCTGGCAGCGGCCGGTTGTATCGGTAGAAAGAGTAGCTGGCAGCGTCGGATAAATCGGTGGAGAGAGAACAGCTGGCCGCGGTCGGATGAATCGGTAGGGAGAGCAGCTGGCAGCGGTCGGATAGTTTGGGGGAGAGAGAACAGCCTGCAGCAGTTGTGCGGCGGAGGGGAGTAGGCGTTCAGAGGTGCGGTCGGCGTCGTGAATCCTATTACCTCTCTTACTGCGTAACTTGTGGAGACTCTCTGGGTTGGCCGGTTGTCTTTTGGAGATCTACAAGGAGAGGAAACTACGGAGACTCCGGTCAGTACTGGCTCTCGGGCTGAGCATCTCCGTCCGCCTCGACTTCGTGGGCCGATATGCGGGCTGCGGGGAGATGTATCTTAAGGGTACAACAACGGTCTCCCAGATTCTCGCACATCGGCACACAGCCAAAGCCAGGACGAAGTGGAGGGGCTTGGTATCGTCGTTGTGACCGTCAGTCTGCCTGCGCTGGGCTGAGGCAGCGGTGGCCGATGTGCTGGATAGCAACCCAACCGCTGTCTGCGTCAGCGCAGACTGACTTAACCAGCCTGCCCTCACTCAACTGAGGCAACGTCGGAATATGCGTAAAGCATCCAGTGCGTTGTCCTCGTCAGGTGAAGGTTGACTTAGCCTGCCTTCCCTCACCCCACTGCGGCAACGACGGAATATGCATAAAGCATCCAGTCCGTTGACACAGCGAAGTGAGGGCTGACTGGCGTCATGCCCTCAGCCCATCCACTTGGCCAGTCGGCGAGCGGGCAATAGCCAAATGGCTCCAGTCTCGCCGACTTACCTACGGAGACTGATTTGCATTTGCCAGTTGCTGCCCTTTTATATGTCGGCTCCGTTAAAACTTTTGCGAATTATCATGCATAGTGTATGCACAAATGAACAAGCGAAACACTGCTGGTGGTTGCTGCTAAGCAGCATAGTTGTCGGTATGTATGTCTATTTCTTAGCACAAGTGTTATTGTTGTTGCTTGCGCCGGCTGGTCTGCTAGTGTAGTGCTGTTGTTTGTGCTTGCTTGCAAGTGTTATTGCTATTGTGCTGGCATGAAAGTGCAGTGCTGTTGTTTGTGCTTGCTTGCAAGTGTTATTGCTATTGTACTGGTATGCAGGTATACTTAGTGGTAGAGTATAGCGGGGGGTAATATTATTGTAATGTAGCATTACAAACAAAATCCAACAAAAAGTTTAACAATTCTCGAAAAAGTTTAACATATTTTTTTTTTTCGAGGATATATATTGCACCTTAAATCATAAAATGACACAATTCAAAATTTTTAGAAACGGGGTTTTTCAACTAGGGATTACAACTTTGTTTTTCGCTTCAAATACATACATATGTATGTATGTACATATATACAAAGCGGAACTTTAAGGGTGAGAACAGAACCGAAACGACACAATTTCTTATGAAATCAATTATTTTAAAGATTATGCGGCGTGACGTCGCCAACGACAATATTACGTTGTCGTCAACTGAACGATTTCTAATTTTGGTGACCAAAAACGCAGAAGTACATATTTATACGAGTATACACCCAAATGTAATAAGAGTCTAAAGCAGGCCTGCGCAACGCTCTCGTATTTAAAGTACAAAATACAAAATATCTACAAATTTTTTATATGCACTGAGAAAATTTTTGCTCACTTTTACTCTAAAAAAAGATACCTGCCCCTCTGTCTCAATTAATGGCAAAATAGTAACCCAAAAAGATTACGTCACCTACCTTGGTGTTACCTTATACAGAAGGCTTACTTGGAAATATCATATTGATAATAAGATAATGCAAGCAAAGCTGAAAATAAGCAATTTACAATGGATCATTGGTCCAAAATCTAAATTAAGCCTAGACAACAAAATACTTTTATTTAATATGGTGATAAAACCATCCTGGATATATGGAATACAGCTTTGGGGTTCAGCATCCAAATCTAGTCTAGAAAGAATACAAAGGCTACAATCTAAGATACTAAGATCACGTACGTGAAAAATTCCACTATACACAGGGAAAGATTAACACAGTTGTTGAAGAAGTAAAAAATATACAAACCAATTACGCCACAAGACTAGGCAATCATCCAAACATACTGGCTAAAAGCCTGTTAGAACAGAGATACCGTAGGCGGTTAAAGAGAAAGGATATCCAGCTAAATTGTGATCAAGGCTAGAGCCACTTTAAACTTGGAATAGCCTATCCTATTAGGCCGTAAAACCTCTAAATTACAAAAAGCAGCTTACTGAAATTCCTTCCATTCAGAAAGCTACAACAGCATTTACTAATACATGTGTATAACATATATATGATTGTGTTCCGGACGAGCATATCCCATTAGGCCGATAAAATTCCTAAGTTCATACACGCAGCTTATTGGAATTCCTTCCATTCCGAAAGCTGCAACAGCACTTACTAATGCAACACACGATTGTGTCATCGATAAGCCTGTCCTGTCAGGCCGTACGAACTTTTAATACTATACAATCAGCTGCTTGGAATTCCATTCCATTCCATTCCGACGGCATAAATACATGTATAATGAAAATGAATAACATAATAAACGAATATAAAATAAAATAACGTACATACTCTTAGTAAAAACAAAAACATTCACATACACATAATAAATGTATTCATAAGTATTTATTTTATATCAAATAAAATTTTCATCCATATGTTATTTGAAGCAGTGGCAACGAATAACGTCATTGTGTTCTAGGTTAAGATTCTATAAAAATTGTCATATTCTCCAAGAATGATACAATAAAAACTATATCCGAGAAAAAAAAAAAAAATTTAAATTTTGTTTATATTAATTTATTGTTATGAGCATCTATGATGTATGTGATACTCAGGGCCGTAGCCAGACTTAAATTTAAGGTAGGGCAGCGTTGGTTTAAGGTAGGGCGGAAGTCAGTCTTGGCACTACCACCATTGAACGCAGTTTTATCCGTGCTTAGTGGTGAATTCGAACGCTAGGTCAGTTTTGGCAATTGACATGCATTTGAATAGAAATATAATTAATGGAAGATAGCGACCAACCGCCATACGCAAATAAGCGAGAGATAAAATTGAAGCCGAAAGTATTATAATAAATTTAATGCAACAAAAAATTTAATTTTTTAATTTTTAAAATTTTTAATTCTAATTTAATTTCCTTCGATTATTCCATACCTAAGAGAGCTTCGATCTTTAAATTTGGTATGTAGGCCGCCTGTAGGTATGCACGCAAGTCAAGGTGAAAAAAAAAACTCTCGAAAATGATTAAACGATAACCATAGAAAATTTAGACACCTCATTTTTCCAACGAGTAAAATGTTTTAGATTAGCACACAGCCTTAGAAATTAATTCCGCGATCTTGGTGTTGTTCGCTCACAGTCAGATTAGTTTTTGTCAGAAAACTGCCGGAATGAATCATTCCTTTAACCAAACTACAAAAAAAAAGAGTGCAAATTGTGTAAGTCCTTTTTTCAAACTTTGTAGGAGAGACAAAAAACTAAAAATGAAAAAAATTCAAAATGAAAAAAAAATTTTCTGTTCATATACAAATTTTGGACTTACACAATTTTCTTCGTTTTTTGGACTTACACAATTTGCGTATCACTGAATGACAACGAGTAGAAATATGACAAGTATCACAGACTTGTTTAGCGTGGTGCGTATTTGGTTTTGCTAGCGTGCTACATAAAAATACGCGTTTTGATAAAATTGGACTTACACAGTTTGCACTCTAAGCTAGCGATATCATACATTGCAACCGCAATAATTTTTTATCTCAAACAAAAAATTTAATTATAATAATACTGTAGGGAGGTCAAAATATCACAAATCTAAAGGAGTAATTTAAATACTAAGGCTTAAGAGATTATTTACTAATATTTATAGCTTTGAAGGCTATTAGTTTTATTAACTTAGAACCTTAAAATATTAGTAAATTTAAAAATTTAATGGATAAATTATACAATTTATGTTTGTAGAATACGATGGCGTTTTCAGAAAGTCAAAGTTAGCTCTCGTTTTCGAGAAATTTAGGAAAGAAGTTTCAGAGCTCCGAAGGTAATTTTTTTCCCGTTTATAAACTTTACTTAGGTTTTGAACCCTTTTCTCGCTTAAGGATTTTGACGGTTGTTCTTACTTAATTGGGGCATTCTAAATTCAGCGCCATCATTAGTTTTTCCAAACTGCCTTCGGTTTATGAGATAACGGTATTTATTTTATTTGCACATGACCATATTTTACCATTACCTTAACTTTTTCTGAAAATAATTGAAACCGGGTGACTATAACATATAGCTGCCATACAACCGATTGTTCAGATGTGGATATTTTGGGGTATAGCTTCGCTATTTAAACAGCTAAGGACATGAAACTTTAGAGAATTTCGACCTGTATTGATCTTAATCTATTCCCTGAAAATTGTCAAGATCGGGTCACTATAACATATAGCTCCAATACTACTGATTGTTCAGTGTAAGGTTACAATAGGTGTCCGATTTGTAAAAGAAAGACTCGTATGAGTTATTGGGCTTGAAAAAAATGCCTATGGTGAAATTTCAACCTTGGCTGCACAAAAGTGCAATGACTGATGCAGATATGTGGAAATCGTATATGAGAAAATTTTTCACCTATTCATTTTGAATGAAAGTCTTTATGTTGCTCTTTCACGCAGAATGACTATTTTCGGAGTTGTAAAAAAATAAAAGTGAACAATCAGCTGTATGGTAGCTATATTTTATAGTGACCCGATCTCGACGATTTTCAGGGAATAGATTAAGGCCAATACGAGTACAAATTCTCCAAATTTGCATGTCCTTATCTGTTTAAATAGCGAAGCTATACCCCAAAATGTCCACATCTGAACAATCGGTTGTATGGCAGCTATATGTTATAGTCACCTGATTTCAATTATTTTCAGGAAAAGTTAAGGTAATGCTAAAATATGGTCATGTGCAAAGTTTGGGCAATTTAACTCATAAACTGACTGAGTTATTAACCCTAATTAGATAAACCACGTCGAAATGACGTACATATTCATTTTTATTTTTACTCTCTCAGACTTTCATTTATTTCCGAAGCAACTTCATACGCTCAGTTTTCTCAGTCGGTGGTTGTAGGTCATTGCTGGTGCTCGATTTTTTGCCATAAGTTTTTTTTTATCTGAGTTATGATCACAACGTACGTCAAACCGACGTAGCTTTATCTTTAGTGTGACATTTTGGTTTTTCCATTGCATGAGTTTTTTATCACTTTTGTGTTTCAATTTATTAGATTAGTATGTTGTTTTTGTTTTTTTTTTAGTTTTAATTTGTTAACAAATCTATGGATGAAAACAAGACTTAAAATATCTTCTTTGCAAAGAACTTTGCGCAACACCATACAAGTTGTCCTACAAAATTCAGATGGAGTTAGTGATACCCAAAAAGAAGACAAAAAATAACACCAGCAATGATCTCGAAGGCAGTGGAAATCAGGCTCTTTCCAGAAAATAAAATACTGTTGGTCCTGTCTTTCTAAAATAAGACGCATGTCAAAAAAATAATGTTTCAAGTGTAACACACCTCTGTGTGGACAACACCAAAACCAAGTTTGTAACACATGCATATAATCTTGCTTGATTTCATTTTTTTTGTTTTAAAATATTATTTAAAGGGTTGTTTTGTTAAGTAAACTAAAAAACCTCTATGAATTTAGAATTAAGAATGAAATTTGCACCTTTTTGTGAAGGCTGTCTAATTTTTGTAGCTTTTTGTCAAAAAAAATGAATTTCTTTATTAATCTCATATTATCTTTAATTTTATGTTTAAATGTTCCACATAGGACTGGAAATAAATGAAATAAATTATCTCAGTCAAAAAACAAATAAGTTTTATTTCTTCACCTCCTTAAAAGCCATTAAATGAAGATACGTCATTATGACGTTGGGGTATAAAATAGCGTTATCTATCTAGGGTTAACAAAAAAGTCCAAATTGATGGTAATTTTTCAATACCGTTATCTCATAAACCGGAGCCAGTTTGGAAAAACTAATGATGGCATTGAATTAAGAATGCCCCAATTAATTAAGAACAACCGTCAAAATCCTTACGCGAGAAAAGGGTTCAAAACCTAAGTAAAGTTTATAAACGGGAAAAAAATTACCTTCGGAGCTCTGAAACTTCTTTCCTAAATTTCTCGAAAACGAGAGCTAACTTTGACTTTCTGAAAACGCCATCGTATTCTACAGCCAAAAATTAAGTTGGGGTGTCTCTGCGTTTCTCTGCGATATTTCAAAAGTTAAAAATTTACCTACAGTGTAATTGATCTCACTTGTTGGCCTTTTTAAGGTAGGGCATTCTAGTTTTAAGGTAGGGCATTGCCCCACAATGCCCCCCCCTAGCTACGGGCCTGGTGATACTACCATTTGAAAATAAATTCTAAAATAATATTTTATTGGAATTCATAAAAAAATTTAAATAAGCAAAAAATTGTTCAGTGCATATAAAAAATTTGTAGATGTATTAAGTTTTGTACTTTCAATACGAGAGCGTTGAGCAGGCCTGGTCTAAAGCATTAAATTAATAAATTTAACTATTTAATTTTATTATTTTAAAATGTTTCAGTCGCTGGCTTTGAAGCAATATGTTTACGTCAAGGACTTTCGCTGTCGTAACGTCATTTCACTACGATTTGATTCTGTTTTCACCCCCAAACTGTGTCAACTCACATTGCATAGCTGCGAATGAGTGTCAACAGGAATTTATCGTTAACTTGGGTATGCAATCAGACAGTGCTTTTTCTATTGATAGAATTAGGAAACTGAATGAGCTTCAAGATTTTGAAGCAAATACATTTTCATCCTGGAATGAAAAAGTTTAACAAAACGAGAAAAAATTTAACATTTTAACACGCACGAAAAAATTTAGCAATTTTGCTTAATTTTAAGCAAAATGTATAATGTGTAATGTATAAATGTATCCTTAGGATTAAATTAGGTTAAGCTAATTTTGTCCCAATAATATAAATTATATGTACCAATATCCTTGTTGTACTTTAAAAGATTTCAAATCTTATTGTACTAATTTGTCAATAAATATCAATATCAACGGCAACGCTGGATACGAGTAAAGCTTTTGTACGTTCGATGTCAAACGAACAAATGTTTGGTTGGAAAGAAATGTACAAACCAATGATTTGTACATAGGTAGAAATTATCCTTTGATCGATCGGTGTATGAGTTGTACTTAAACAGAAATGATCGTTTGATCGATCGGTGTACGATCATGTACATTTTTAATATGTGTCAGTGTTCTGCTTCGAGTAAGGTTTTCGGCTCATCGATCTGACACAGTGCAATGCAACTCATACACATGATGTTTACCCGAATAAGCGATACGAGTAAAGCTTTTGTACGTTCGATGTCAAACGAACAAATGTTTGGTTCAAAAGAAATGTACAAACCAAAGATTTGTACATAAGTAGAAATTATCGTTTGATCGATCGGTGTATGGGTTGTACTTAAACAGAAATGATCGTTTGATCGATCGGTGTACGATCATGTACATTTTTAATATGTGTGTCGTATAAATATATGTATGTACATCAGGGATTATCACAGTAATACTTCCAAACATTGTGCATGTGTTAAAAGCACAAAAGCCCTTGGCTACACCCAAAAGAAACTCAGTCATTGTCGAAAACTAAAATTTTTAAATTACAAATGGATAGTATTTTTATTATTAACTTCACAAAAAACCAAAAACAAAAAAAATAAAATAAAACAAGTAAGGAAGCCTAAGTTCGAGTGGAATCGAACATTAGATACTCAGCTGTATGCTTTCATTGTTTGTTTGCGTTTGTTCGATATAGGGTGTACTTTATATAAAGCGAGTGCGGCATAAAGTGAGCGTAGCCACGCCCATTTTCAACATTTTTATCAGTCATCCAACTAAGCATATGAATATTATTCTTTGTGCAAAATTTCATTCCTTTATGACTTCTAGTTACAAAGAAGTCTTGTTACAAATTCCCAAAGGGTGTTCCAGAAATATCTTTGTTAAAAAGTAGGCGTGGTCATAAACCGATTTCAGTAAATTTTTGCGTGTCTATTAACACAAGTTATAAAAGTGTATAAACCATGTTTCGTCATAATATCTCAATTATTTGTCAAGTTATGGGCTCCGAAATCTCGTTGATTCCTTTGTCTGAAAAGAGGCGGTGCCACGCCCATTTTCCGAAATTTTTATATTTTTTGTTTCCGATCTATTGTAGAACTCATACCACAAAATTTCAATGAATTATCTTTATATTTGACAACGATATCGCTTAAAATGTTTTTATTAGGCCACTTTATGATACCCATATATAAAGGTGGGCGTGGTCGTCAACCGATTTCGCTAAAATTTTTAACATGTATTACTACAAGTAGTGAAAGTGTATAGACCAAGTTTCGTCATAATATATTGATTATTTGTCGAGTTATGGGCTCAGAAATCTCGTATATTCCTGCTTCTAAAAGGAGGCGGTGCCACGCCCATTTTCCAAAATTTTTGTATTTTTTGTTTTATGTCCATAGTTGGACACCTTCCATAAAATTTCAATGATATATCTTTATATTTGACAGAGATATCGCTTAAAATGCTTTTATTAGGTCACTTTATAATACCCATATATAAAAGTGGGCATGGTCGTCAACCGATTTTGCCAATTTTTCGTCCAAACATTTGCCTAAGTAAGTATATCACGCCTACCAATTTCATTCTGTTACAATCCACCGTTAGGAAATCAAAACTATAATACTCTGTGTACTAGTACAGCTGAGTATAAAAATATGACACGAAATGCAAAATCATGATTCCTAATAAAAATATTACGTAAAAAAATCCAAATAAAAAAACCACCCCCAACACAATCATTTACAAGCATTCATAGACTGCTCGAGAAACACAACCTACTAGCTCAACAGCTCAATGCTGACTGAATAGAAATTTGCAAAATTTCTGTGCGTGAACGAAGTGCTTTGACTCGTCGGTGTGAAGCTGTCGGTGTGAAAGCTATAAAAATCTCCCGCACGCGTGCATAGGAAAATCAAACTCTGATGTACATACATATATATGTATGTATGTATGCTGGATTTAGTTTTAAAGCCGTTTTTCTTGCATTTTCAATTCTTTATTTTCTGTACTCTTTGTATGAGTGCGGATTAGCCGCTTTATTTTACATATCAAAAATTTAAATAAACGATTAAAAACTTTTCAAAGCGATAAAATGAAAAATCACTTTGTTTTTATTTTCATTAGAAGATACTTTTTTATTTCATTTTTAATATAAAATTAGAAAAGCTATTATATAAAAGGAAAAAATTCGTGCATACAAATTAGGCATTATTTCATTTCTTTATTCTTGTTTTCATTAATACTTTTTATACTCAGCTGTACTAGTACACAGAGTATTATAGTTTTAATCACATAACGGTGGATTGTAACAGAATGAAATAATCGAGATAGATATAGACTTATATATATCAAAATGATCAGGGTGAAAAGAGAAATCGATTGAGCCATGTCCGTCCGTCTATCCGTCCGTCCGTCCGTCTGTAAACACTCTAACTCGCGCAAAAATTGAGATAATTTGATGAAATTTGAAATGCAAGTTGGTATCGAGACTGGGACGGTTGGTATTGAAAATGGGCGAAATCGGACCATAACCACGCCCACTTTTCCTATATAGAAAAAATCGGAAATTTGGTATCTCAGTCACTATTAAAGCTAGAGTGATCAAATTTTACCCACGTGTTGAGCTCAGGCCCCTAAGAAGAAATTTGATGAAATTTTGGAAAATGGGCGGTGCCACGCCCACTTATTAAGGGTCAAACATTGAAAGTTTTATGAGTCATAACTCAGAAACCGTTGAAAATATATCGATGGAATTTGGTACGCGTTATTTACTTACTTAGACAAACGTTTTGACGGAAAATTGTCAAAATCAGTTGACGGCCACGCCCACTTTCATATATGTGAACTATAAAGGGTCCTAATAAAAACATTTTAAGCGATATCTCTGTCAAATATAAAGATCTATCACTGAAATTTTATGGCAGGAGTCCAACTGCGGACATAAAACGAAAAACACAAAAACTTTCGAAAATGGGCGGTGCCACGCCCACTTATTAAGGGGTAAACATTTGAGTTTAATGAGTCATAACTCAGAAACCGTTGAAGATATATCGATAATATTCGGTATGCGTGATATACTTACTTAGGCAAATGTTTGGACTAAAAATTGCCAAAATCGGTTGACGACCACGCCCACGCCCATATATAAAAATGGGTATTATAAAGTGTCCCAATAAAAACATTTTAAGCTATATCTATGTCAAATATAAAGATATATCATTAAAATTTTATGGCTGGAGTCCAACTGCGGACATAAAACTAAAAACACAAAATTTTTGGGAAAATGGGCGTGGCACCGCCTCTTTTTAGAAGCAGGAATATATGAGATTTCTGAGCCCATAACTCGACAAGTAAATGAGATAGTATGACGAAACTTGGTTTATACACTTTCACTACTTGTAGTAATACATGTTAAAAATTTTAGCGAAATCGGTTGACGACCACGCCCACTTTTATATATGGGTATCATAAAGTGGCCTAATAAAAACATTTTAAGCGATATCGTTGTCAAATATAAAGATAATTCATAAATTTTGTGGTATGAGTTCTACAATAGATCGGAAACAAAAAATATAAAAATTTCGGAAAATGGGCGTGGCACCGCCTCTTTTCAGACAAAGGAATCAACGAGATTTCTTAGCCTATAACTCGGCAAATAATTGAGATATTATGACGAAACTTGGTTTATACACTTTTACAACTTGTGTTAATAGTCACGCAAAAATTTATTGATATCGGTTTATGACCACGCCTACTTTTTAACAAAGATATTTCTGGAACACCCTTTGGGAATTTGTAACGTGACATCTTTGTAACTAGAAGTCGTAGAGGAATGAAATGTTGCACAAAGAATAATATTCATATGCTTAGTTGGATGACTGATAAAAATATTGAAAATGGGCGTGGCTACGCCCACTTTATGCAGCACTAGCTTTATATAAAATACGCCGTGTTACCATCAAACGCAAACAAACAATGAAGGCATACAGCTGAGTATCTAATGTTCGATTCCACTCGAACTTAGGCTTCCTTACTTGTTTATTTAATTTTTAATATTAAATTAGAAAAATTAATATATAAAAGGAGAAACTTCGTACTTACGTATTATGTAAAATATTTTCATTTCTTAATACTGAATTTAAAAAAAGCATATTGTCTATAAGCGCAGGAACTAGGCGGTTGCGCTTTTCGACTATTATATTACCAGCAAGTGAAAATGTGCGCTCACTTGCTGCACTGCTAGCTGGAATGGATAATATTTTAAGGGCAAAATTATAAAGAGTTGGAAACTCATTTTTATGATTTTCCCACCACTGCATGGCATCAAGATTATTTTCGAAGGCTGTTTGCCAATCGGTAACATTTTTCTCTATGGCAAAATGAGGTAAAAAATTTTTGCCATGTTGAAAAAAAAAACCTATTTTGCTGTGCCAAACGGAAGAGAAAATTTTGACAGTTACAAAGATACACATTTGGGCGAAAACGGGCAACGATACAATTTTAAACCGTAAAATGCATATGATTGTTAATGGCAGTATTAATGGAACAGAAGAAATGTATTCATGTAACGATTTGATGTTATTTTGTATATAAATATTTGTGTTACTTATATGTGTATGTATTTACAAAATGTCAAAATTTTACCTAGCCCATTGGTAAAATTATGACGTTCAAATCCACCATGAATACTGTCAAAATTTTACTCCATTATGTCAAAATTTCATTTTTTCTACCGATTGGCACACGGCCGAATTGTACAAATTCATTAATTTGACACCCGTTTTCGTCTTCAATTTCACAAAAAACTTCCCACACTTCACTGCGGCCTTTTCTTTTATTGGATTTTTTGTAAACACCACTTTTAAGTTTTTCATACAGTCGAATGATCGTATAAACATGCAATGATCGCGATCGATCAACTAATCGATGGGTTCGTTATAGTATGTACATATGTATACTCGTACGATCATACAGCGGTCGTATCGTTCAACCTGTACATATGTTTGTTTCAAACCAAACCGTTCGATCGCTGTGTTGTTTAGTATGAAAGCATACAAACGAGCTGTAGCTCGTACGTTTACGGTTTGCCGGGTATCAAACGTACGTACACAATGAGTTGTATGCTATACCCGAACTTCAAACTGATCGAAGCAGAACTCTGATATGTGTGTCGTATAAATATATATATGTACATACATATATATGTATGTATGTATGCTGGATTTAGTTTTAAAGCCGTTTTTCTTGCATTTTCAATTCTTTATTTTCTGTAATCTTTGTATGAGTGCGGATCAGCCGCTTATTTTACATATCAAAAATTTAAATAAACGATTAAAAACTTTTCAAAGCGATAAAATGAAAAATCCATTTATTTTTATTTTCATTAGTAGATACTTTTTTATTTCATTTTTAATATAAAATTAGAAAAGCTATTATATAAAAGGAAAAAATTCGTGCATACAAATTAGGCATTATTTAATTTATTTATTCTTGTTTTCATTAATACTTTTTATACTCAGCTGTACTAGTTCACAGAGTATTATAGTTTTAATCACATAACGGTGGATTGTAACAGAATGAAATAATCGAGATAGATATAGACTTATATATATCAAAATGATCAGGGTGAAAAGAGAAATCGATTTAGCCATGTCCGTCCGTCCGTCCGTCCGTCTGTAAACACTCTAACTCGCGCAAAAATTGAGATATTTTGATGAAATTTGAAATGCAAGTTGATATCGAGACTGGGACGGTTGGTATTGAAAATGGGCGAAATCGGACCATGACCACGCCCACTTTTCCTATATAGAAAAAATCGGAAATTTGGTATCTCAGTCACTAATATAGCTGGAGCGATGAAATTTTACCCACGTGTTGAGCTCAGGCCCCTATGAAGAAATTTGATGAAATTTTGGAAAATGGGCGGTGCCACGCCCACTTATTAAGGGTCAAACATGGAAAGTTTTATATGTCATAAATCAGAAACGATTGAAGATATATCGATGAAATTTGGTATGCGTGATTTACTTACTTAGGCAAATATTTGGATGGAAAATTGTTAAAATCGGTTGACGGCCACGCCCACTTTTATATATGTGTATTATAATTTATAAAGTGACCTAATAAAAACATTTTAAGCTATATCTCTGTCAAATATAAAGATATATCACTGAAATTTTGTGGAATGAGTTCAACTATGGACATAAAACAGAAAACACAAAAATTTTGGAAAATGGGCGGTGCCACGCCCACTTATTAAGGGGCAAACATTGAAAGTTTTATGAGTCATAACTCAGAAACCGTTAAAGATATATCGATGAAATTTGGTATGCGTGATATAATTACTTAGGCAAATGTTATACTCGTGCGATCATACAGCGATCGTATCGTTCAACCTGTACATATGTTTGTTTCAAACCAAACCGTTCGATCGCTGTGTTGTTTAGTCTGAAAGCATACAAACGAGCTGTAGCTCGTACGTTTACGGTTTGCCGGGTATCAAACGTACGTACACAATGAGTTGTATGCTATACCCGAACTTCAAACTGATCGAAGCAGAACTCGGTTGTGGAACTATATGTTATAGTGGTCCGATCTTGACAATTTTCGGTAACCTTGTTTAGGCCAACATCGGTACAAATACTTCAAAGTTTCATGTCCTTAGCTGTTTAAATGGGGAAGTTATGCAGAAATTACACCCCAAAATTTTCATGTATATCTGAATAATCGGTTGTTTTCTATATGTTATAGTGGTCCGATTCGGCGGGTTCCTACAAATGATCAGCTGCATATAACAACATACCTGTGTTCGGAATTTCATTCAGATATCTCAAAAACTGAGGGACTAGTTTGCGTTCACACAGACGGACGGACGGACAGACGGACATGGATTAATCGACTCAGCTCGTGATTCTGATCATATCCGTATATATTTTGGTGGGTCCCCCATGCTTCCTTCTGGTTACTTACTTACTTTAATTGGCAGGTAACCATCTAGACGATTCTGGCCGAGTTCAATAAAGCGCGCCAGCTATTTCTGTTTCGCGCAGCATGGCGCCACTTGGGAATACCTAGGGAGTCAGCATCACTGTCCACCTGATCTTCCCAACGCAGTGGAGGCCTCCCTTTTCTTCTGAGTTCAGCGGGTTTCGATAAAAATACTTTTGGCTGGAGCACCGTCGTCCATTCTCACGACATGACCTGCCCAGCGCAGCCGCTGGATCTTTATTCGCTGAACAATGTCGATGTCTGCGTACAGCTCGTCGTTAAATCTCCGTCGATACTCGCACTCGCTAACGCGCAAAGGTCCATAAATCCTTCGAAGAACTTTCCTCTCAAAAACTCCAAGCGCCATCTCATCTGCTTTTCATATAGTCCATGCTTCTTTGCCATACATGAGGACTGGAACGATGAGTGTCTTGTAGAGCGTGATTTTGGTTCGTCGAGAGAGGACTTTACTTTTCAATTGCCTACTTAGTCCAAAGTAGCATTTCGTCGCTGCGCCAACAAATTCAGTTATATGTTTTTTTTCGATTTTTTTTTATTACATATTTATTTAGCGCTACCCGCTAGCCACATTTCTGCATTTCCCGTTTTCTGATATCCTTCTTTGGTTAGAAGTTATCAAACAGAGCTATATGCTCAGTAGTAGAAATGCTCTGTAAAATCAGTTATACATCTATTTTCGTATAATTGTTTTTTGATTTCAGGTTATTTTTGTGTAAAAAAATTATTTAAAAAAAGCGTATGTGACCAATTTTCAAAATTGGAGGGGCACTGGTCAATTAAATAATGCATTTCCAAGCTATCGCTAATTGCATCGGACCCTAGCGAAGAATTGTATACACATCTTTCACGATTTCTTACCACCACTAGCAAATTTAAACAATTTGTAAAAAGAGCTATGTGTAAAACGGCGCAAATGCTTCATGCGAAGTGGTTGGTAAAAAAAGTTAAAAAAAATTGCACAAGTCTATTACATATGTGTAGTATCATTAGTTAACAATTCAAACTAGAATAAATATTCTCTAGGATCACCAGAAAACGGTTTTTTTTTCTCTCCTGAAAAACGTATAGCTCTTTTTGTTGGCGCAGCGACGATTTATTGGCAAGAGTGATTCTTCGTTGGATTTCATTGCTGACATTATTTTTGGTGTTAATGCTGGTTCCCAAATAGACGAAGTCCTTAACTGTTCCGAATTTGTAGCTATCAACAGTGACGTGGCTGCCAAGGCTTGCTGTTTCTTTGTGTGTTGACAGAAGGTACTTCGTCTTGTCCTCGTTGACCGCCAAACCCATTTTCTTAGACTCTTTATCCAGCTTGGAGAAGGCAGAACATACGGCGCGCGTGTTAGTGCCAATGATGTCGATGTCATCGGCGTACGCCAGCAGTTGCACACTCTTGTGGTATAAGAGGCTTCCTGTATGGTTAAGTTCTGCAGCTCGTATTATCTTTTCCAGCATCAAGTTGAAGAAGTCACACGAAAGGGAGTCACCTTGTCTGAAACCTTGTTTGGTCTCGAACGGCTCGGAGAGGTTCTTCCCAATTCTGACGGTGCTGGTGGTGTTAGTCAACGTCATTTGGCATAGCCGTATAAGTTTTGCGGGCAAACCAAATTCAGACATTGCGGCATATAGGCAATTCCTATTCTTGCTATCAAAAGCGGCTTTAAAATCGACAAAGAGATGGTGTGTGTCGGTTCCTTTTTCATGAGTTTTTTCCAGGATTTGGCGTATTGTGAAGATCTAGTCGATGGTAGATTTACCAGGTCTGAAGCCACACTGATAAGGTCCAATCAGCTTGTTGACGGTGGGCTTCAATCTTTCGCACAATACACTTGCTAAGACCTTATATGCGATATCCAGGAGGCTTATCCCACGATAATTGGCGCGTATTGTGGAATCTCCTTTTTTGTGGATTGGGCAGAGCACACTTAAGTTCCAATCGTCGGGCATGCTTCCTTCTGGTACTTTCGACAAAAATTTTTTGGCACAAAGTTATAATACTATTCTCATGAAAGGTATAAAAAAACTTTTGCTCCGATACCCTGGTTGTGAAGATTAATTGAAATCAGAGTTGGACAAAGTGCATTCAATTTTGATTGCATTCAGCCTTGCACTTCCTAATCAATGATGCGTGGTATTGGAAAATGTATTTGCACTACCAATCAATAGTGAATGGGAATGTAAATGTGATTTGCACTAAGTACCATTCAATAGTGCATATATCATGTGTATATCAATAGCTGTTAAAATTGTTAGTAAATTTCTTTTAAATACGAACAAGGCAAAGAAATACTTATACACATAGTTATAACATAGTTACTATGCGGCATTGCTTTCCGTTCACTTTTCTAAAGGAAATTCTACTTTTCTAAAGGATTTCGGTGCGTTGAATTCGAATTTGAAGTCAGATTTTCTGTAATACGTACAGTTTTTTAGATATTCATGCCCAAAGAGGCGAAAAACACGTTTTTTGGCTATATTCACTCCGCAATATCTTTTAAATTACTTACCTATTTTGGGCATGAATATCTAAAAAACTGTACGTACTACAGAAAATCTGACTTCAGATTCGAATTCAGCGCACCGAAATCCTTTAGAAAAGTAGAATTTTATTTCTGTAACAAAAATTTGTAGAAATTTTGTCGGCCAGTGTAATTAGATTGGCCATTTAATACCTAAACTACGATCATAGGTTTCCACTGCATATCACTCGCACTCATTCATGCAAATCACATTTGCATTCCCATTCACCATTGAACGGTAGTGCAAATCACATTTGCATTCCCATTCACTACTGAATGGAAGTGCTAATCACATTTACATTCCCATTCATTGTTGAATGGTAGTGCAAATCACATTTGCATTACTTACGACTCACTATTGAATGGTAATGGTGAAATTCAGAAACCTTCTTCACAGTTACTTATATGAATTTCAAATGTCACTTTCTGAATTTCAGATATAACTTTCTAAATTTCAAATGTAACTTTCCGAATTTCAATTGTAATTTTTTGAATTTCAAATGGAAATTCTCAATTTCAATTGCAATGTTTTGAATTTTAAATGGAATTTCTGAATTTCAACTGTAACTTTCTGAATATCAATTGGAACTTTCTAAATTTAAACTGAAAAAGGTGTAGATACCCGGGTATCGAGCAATTCGAACAGATCGTGTTTGTTGGAAGCACGTTTGTTGTTCAAATGTCCGTACAAACAGTCAATCATTCGAGCTTACAAACAAAAAAAATGTCAATCAGGAAAACGAAAATAAAAAAAATATATTTAGAGACAAAAAAATAAACAAAAGAAAAACACAAACTTCAAAATACCCGAATTGTTCAAATGCCCGTACAAACATACGGGTACCTAATAACCAAAGTAAAGGGGAGTGTTCAAGCATTTGAAAAATATTTGTTCGGGCTACTCGAAAATGTTCAAAAAAAAAGAATCGAGAGCTCTAATTTTTAGGGAATATTTCTCTGATTTTTTTTTATTTTCAGTTAATAACCAAATTAGCATACATTAGCATTTGGCAATGTTTATCTCTATTCAAAGTAGGTCAGAATGTACATATAATTATACCTTTCATGAGAATGAAATGGTATTATAACTTAGTGCCAAAAATTTTTTGTCGAAAGTACCAGAAGGAAGCGTGGGGGACCCACCAAAATATATACCGATGTGATCAGAATCACGAGCTGAGTCGATTAAGCCATGTCCGTCTGTCCGACTGTCCGTTTGTCCGTCCGTCCGTCTGTGTGAACGCAAACTAGTCCCTCAGTTTTTGAGATATCTGAATGAAATTCGGAATACAAGTATGTTGTTATATGCAGCTGATCATTTGCCGGAACCGGCCGAATCGGACCACTATAAGATATAGAAAACAACCGATTATTCAGATATACATGAAATTTTTGGATGTAATTTGTGCATAACTTCCCCATTTAAACAGCTAAGGACATGAAACTTTGAAGTAATTGTACCCATATGGGGCCAAACGGGATTACCGAAAATTGTTAAGATCGGACCACTATAACCTATAGCTCCCCTACAACCGATTGTTCAGATATGGACATTTTGGTGTATAACTCCTCCACTTTAACAGCTAACGGCATGCAATTTTGAGGTATTTGTACCCATATGGGCCCAAACGGGGTTACCGAAAATTGTCAAGATCGGACCATTATAACATATAGCTCCCATACAACCAATTGTTCAGATATGGACATTTTGGTGTATAACTCCTCCATTTTAACAGCTAACGGCGCGAAATTTTGAAGTATTTGTACCCATATGGGCCCAAACGGGATTACCGAAAATTGTTAAGATCGGACCACTATAACCTATAGCTCCCCTACAACCGATTGTTCAGATATGGACATTTTGGTGTATAACTCCTCCATTTTAACAGCTAACGGCGTGAAATTTTTAAGTATTTGTACCCATATGGGCCCAAACGGGATTACCGAAAATTGTTAAGATCGGACCATTATAACATATAGCTCCCATACAACCGATTGTTCAGATATGGACATTTTGGTGTATAACTCCTCCATTTAAATAGCCAAGACACCATTTTTATACTCAGCTGTACTAGTACACAGAGTATTATAATTTTGATTTCATAACGGTGGATTGTAACATAATGAAATAATCAAGATAGATATGGACTTATATATATCAAAATGATCAGGGTGAAAAGAGAAACCGATTGAGCCATGTCCGTCCGTCCGTCCGTCCGTACGCACTCTAACTCGCGTAAAAATTGAGATATTTTGATGAAATTTGAAATGCAGGTTGGTATCGACACTGGGACGGTTGGTATTGACAATGGGTGAAATCGGACCATGACCACGCCCACTTTTCCTATATAGAAAAAATCGGAAATTTGGTATCTCAGTCACTAATATAGCTGGAGCAATGAAATTTTACCCACGTGTTGAGCTCAGGCCCCTAGGAAGAAATTTGATGGAAGTTTGGAAAATGGGCGGTGCCACGCCCACTTATTAAGGGTCAAACATTGAAAGTTTTATATGTCATAACTCAGAAACCGTTGAAGATATATCGATGAAATTTGGTATGCGTAATTTGCTTACTTAGGCAAATGTTTTGACGAAAAATTATCAAAATCGGTTGACGGCCACGCCCACTTTTATATATGGGAACTATAAAGGGGCCTAATAAAAACATTTTAAGCGATATCTCTGTCAAATATAAAGATCTATCACTAAAATTTTGTGACAGGAGTTCAACTACGGACATAAAACAAAAAGTACAAAAATTTTGGAAAATGGGCGGTGCCACGCCCACTTATTAAGGGGCAAATATTGAAAGTTTTATAAGCCATAACTCAGAAACCGTTAAAGATATATGGATGAAATTTGGTACGCGTGATATATTTAATTAGCCAAATGTGTGGACGAAAAATTACCAAAATCGGTTGACGACCACACCCACTTTTATATATGGGTCTTATAAAGCGACCTAATAAAACCATTTTAAGCGATATCTCTGTGAAATATAAAGATAATTCATTGAAATTTTGTGACATGAGTTCTACAATAGACCGGAAACAAAAAATAAAAGAAGTTTGGAAAATGGGCGTGGCACCGCCTCTTTTTATACAAAGGAATCTACGAGCCTATTACTCGACAAATAACTGAGATATTATGACGAAACTTGGTTTATACAGTTTTACAACTTGTGTTAATAGACACGCTAAAATGTATTGAAATCGGTTTATGACCACGTCTACTTTTTAACAAAGATATTTCTGAAACACCCTTTTGGAATTTGTAACGTGAAGTCTTTGTAACTAAAAGTCATAAAGGGTTGCAAATTTGCACTAACAATAATATTTATATGCTTAGTTGGATGATTGATACAAATTTTGAAAATGGGCGTGGCTGCGCCCTGTTTATGCAGCACTCGTTTCATATAAAATACACCCTATATCGAACAAACGCAAACAAACAATGAAAACATACAGCTGAGTATCTAATGTTCGATTCCACTCGAACTTAGGCTTCCTTACTTGTTTTCTAATAAATCTTTCCATAAATAGCCCACAAAATTAAAATTATAAATTAAACTTCATCCGGCTATGTACATACATAGGTAACTTTTCATTTCCCCACTCATGAAAGGTATGAAGTCTTCGGTACGGCCGAAGACGGCCGCGCTTTTACTTGTTTTTGTTAAAAAAACTACTGCAAAATAGAAAAAAACTTGAACTTGCTTGTGCTAGTTTTTGGTTGCCCTAGTTATAAGATATATGAGATAATCTTTACAATCCTCTTCATAATCTACTTTGAATTTGAAAAAGAAATAGTTCATTAAATTACTTACTTATTAGCTATATTCAAAATATGTTCTATATGGGCGATACGATAAATTCGTGCTCAAGAAAAAAGTATAAATTGTTCCTTACGATAAAAAATAAAGCTAATTTTTGGCACAACTATAAGGATTTCAGCTATAATATTTTACCAGGTAATGCGCTGAGAAAATTGCCCCTACCCAATACAAAAATATATACATACATATGTATCAGATGCATGTTGTAAATTTATTATTAAAATTCCCTAGGCAAATATCAAGGCCAATGGCAAGAGGGAAAACGCCATGGTTATGGAATTCGTATCTCAGCACCTTTCGGGCTGGCATCACATAATCGACGAAAAGATATTAATTCATCTTTGAATTCGCTACGAGGGTCTGATATAAACGAAGTTGACAAATTCCGGACTGAAGAAATAAGAGGCGGCTTCGTACTAACGGCAAAATCGGACAAAATACCAACGCGGCGAAATAGTTTGACAGAAAACTCAAAAAAGGGATTTTTGTCGGTATATACTAGTTTAAAATACATTTGCTTTTATTCTAAAACTTATTTTGCACATTTTTAGGGGTTCAAAATGCGAAAGCAAAAAAGTACAGGCGATTTAGAAAAACGTGAAACATTAGCATCAACCAGTATTAGGTCAACCACGTCTACTTCTTCATGGATAAGCACAGGATCAGAGCAATCAAATTTAACGTCAAGGTAAAAAACGCGTTTGGGTATATATTTTACTAGCAGAAACCCCGACGTCGCATAGTGTTGCGAGTCCATAGTAAGGAAGGACAAAAATAGTTAGAATGCTTCAATTACGCTGAAATTCATTACAGTTTCTTGTTTCATTGTAGAAAGAAGAAAAATTGAATATGGTTTCAATTGGACAACGCCCTACGCTAGCGGGCGGAAAAAATAAAAATGCTCCAATTTTAACGAAATTAGGCCTGTGGCTTTATGGTAATCTAAAAAGTAAAACTATGAAATTTCGTTGAGATGTTTGTAATCACGGCGACAATAACGTGGCAAAGTGTTGCGAGTCCATAGTAAAGCCCTATACGCAGCTCCCAAGAAAACCAAAAACTCTATGTAATTTGACGTACAAGAAATGCTCAAGAAAAATTTATTTTGTCATATTTTCTTTTGCGGTGTGCAGTTCTAAAGAAATTCTGCTACTATTTACGTTTGTTTTTACATGGCCGTTTTAATTCTAATAATTATTTTATGTGAATTTTATATGAGCTATTATAATAATAATATAATATAATACAATGGCGCTATTATAACTCTGACGAGTTTTATGGCCGAGCTTCTCTCCCAATTCTAGGTGTGCTCCTTTTTGTTTTTCCTACTAATTGGGTGGACCTACAGTTTTATGCCGGCTCCGAACGGCGAATGCATTTTTTGTGAGAAGCTTTTTTCATGGCAGAAATACTCTCGGAGGGTATGCCGCCCACTGCCGAGAGGTGACCGCTGCTCTTAAAAAACCCAATAATTGGATTTTTACTAATTAGAAAAATTTTTTTGGTGTTTGCTCGGACTGGGGTTTGAACCCGAGACCTCTGGCATAGTAGGCGAGCACTCTACCCACTGCACCACAGCGACCACAACAATGGATCCATTTCGGAGACCACCTCAACCATAACTTCTACCAAAAAAATTTTCAATTTTTCTTAATTAAAAACTGGCCAATAGCTCATATAAAATTCTACTACTATTTTTTAAGACTTTTTAGGAAAAGTGCACAACTGAACTCTGCCAAGAAATAATGAATTTTCTATTATTTCTTCAAGAAAATTTTACAGAAGAGGTAAATAAACTCAAATGTGACATTTAATTACTTTCCTACTACCATTTCAACGCTCAAGAAATAATGCAATTTTTTTCTTGAGCGTTTTCTTGAGAGCTGCGGAGAGGCCTTAAAGAAGGAGAAAGATAGTTTAAATGCTTCAATTTCGCTTAGACTCATCAAAGGCCCTTGTTTCTTGAAATATGGCGTCAATTGGACAACTGCTACTACGCTAGTGGGCGGTAAAATAGAAGTGCTCCTATTTTAACGAAATTTGGTTTGTGACTATGGTATTCTAAAAGGTAAAACTAGAAAATTTGATTCAGATCGGATATCAAATACACTGACCACAGTATACAAATTTCAGTAATTATCACCAATCCGCACCCGAGTTCTCCCTGAAAAATGCCAATAATTTTTTCTTCACATATGTACATACTCGTGTAAATAAAATGTCAAAAGGAGAAAAAGGTAGGTTTGATTTATTTTTTTTTTAATTCACTTTTAAAATCTTAATTTGGTTTTGATGCTGCCAGATTTACAATATAATAAAATAATCAAGAACTGAAAACAGCCCCAATATTTAATGAAATATTGAACTTCAAAGTGGGCATACAAAATTGCGATTTTAACACTTTTGAGAGCTCATAGCACCTACACTACTCAAGATAATTTCGTGATTTTGGATTTATCTTTTCAATTCAATTTCAAAATTTTGTTCCTACTTGCAACATTGTGCGCCGTTCGGGTCAAAATTTGACCAATTAAAAGAAAAATAATTATTTTAGCTGACAACCAATTCCAGTAACACCTCTTTATAAATAATGTCTTTAGTTTTATGGCTATGCGGTGTATAAGTATTTTTTCGGAAGTACACGCTCTTAGAAAAACTTTTTTTTTTGCTAAATTGCGACTAATAAGTCAAAAGATATGTATGTATGTACCTACATTTAAAATTTTTTCTCCCATAGGAGGTGCCACGCCCACTTATAAAATATAATATTTTTATCAGATTATGCGGAGAAGTTGTACCTGCCAAATTTCAATGTAATCGGACTGTTAGTCAAAAGATATTTATATTTCAAATTTTTACTCCTATGGGCGGTGCTATGCCCATTTGCCTTCTTGTCAAATTTCAATGTAATCCGAGTGAAAAATCAAATATATGTACATTTCAAACTTTTAATCATATGGGCACCGCCATGCCCACTTGCCCAAACATAATACATTTTATCGGATTATGCACAGAAGTTGTACAAATGCCCTCTCTCCAAATTTCAATGTAATCCGATTTATAAGTCAAAAGATATGTATATTTCAAATTTTTACTCTTATGGGCGGTTCCAATTGCCCAAAGATAATACTCGTATTTTTATCGGATTATACGCAGAAGTTACACAAATGCCTTCTTGCCAAATTTCAATATAATCCGACCGATAAGTCAAAAGATATGTATGTACGTTTCATTGGTACTCCTATGGGCGGTGTTACGCCCACATATGATTTGGCAAAGTTTCGTTCTATTCTATGTAGCGGTTTTGGCTGCAAGTCCAAACAAAAAGGCATACGCACTTTTGCATTTATTTAACCTTTATCTGTGGAGGTGGTGGTAAACTTTACACTTAAATTTATTTTTTTTTAAATATCTCTTTTAAATTGCAGCCAGCAAGTTGATTCTCTTAGTATCTTTCCATATCGTTGTAGTTATTGACCCGTATTGTTTTTATGGAGGAAGGTGTAACATTTGGCGAGAAATGATGATGGTGGTATAAAAAGTTTTTCTTCGAGTGCAATTTTTTTAAATTTACACTTCTCGCAACTCTGCAGCATTTTGATTCTTTTAGAATCTTCTAATATCATGATAATTATCGATCAGTATTTTTTTTGTGGTGGAAGGTCTAAAATATGCAAAGAGAAATTATTATAAATAATTTATTTATATTTTTAAACTTCTTGCACTGGTAATATGACTATCATGGACCATTAATTTCATGACTTCTTTGAATAATTATTGGAAGAAAAATTAAAAATTAAATTTGTTTCGTGCTTCATTTTATACGCTTATATTATTGTAAAAAAACTTAAAAAAGACTGACCTGCATTTTCTACAAAAAAAATTCAATAAAATTCCTGTAATATATTTAAAAATATATATATATTTTTGAAAACACTCTCTCAAATTAAAAAAAAAAAGTTATTGCTTTACTTTTTATCTATAAGGATCTTATGTGATGTTTTCGTTATTTTGAAAGATTTTTTTTTTTTTTTTTGCGGATATAGTTTTTATTGTATCATTCTTAGAGAATATGACAATTTTTATAGAATCTTAACCTAGAATACAATGACGTTATTCGTTGCCACTGCTTCAAATAACATATGGATGAAAATTTTATTTGATATAAAATAAATACTTATGAATACATTTATTATGCGTATGTGAATGTTTTTGTTTTTACTAAGCGTATATACGTTATTTTATTTTATATTCGTTCATTATGTTATTCATTTTCATTATATATGTATTTATGCCGTCGGAATGGAATGGAATGGAATTCCAAGCAGCTGATTGTATAGTATTAAAAGTTCATACGGCTTGACAGGACAGGCTTATCGATGACACAATCATGTGTTGCATTAGTAAGTGCTGTTGCAGCTTTCGGAATGGAAGGAATTCCAATAAGCTGCGTATATGAACTTAGGAATTTTTACGGCCTAATTCGATAGGCTCGTCCGGAACACAGTCATACGTATGTTATACATGTGTATTAGTAAATTCTGTTGTAGCTTTCTGAATGGAAGGAATTTCAGTAAGCTGCATTTTGTAATTTAGAGGTTTTACGGCCTAAGAGGATAGGCTATACGAGGTTTTAATTTTAGTGGCTCTAGCCTTGGTCACAATTTAGCTTTCCTTTCTCTTTAACCGCCTGGGGTATCTCTGTTCTAACAGGCTTTTAGCCAGTATGTTTGGATGATTGCATAGTCTTGTGGCGTAGTTGGTTTGTATATTTTTTACTTCTTCAACAACTGTGTTAATCTTTAGATCCCTGTGTATAGCGGAATTTTTCACGTACCAAGGCGCCCGGCATATTGATCTTAATATCTTAGATTGTAGATTGCTTATTTTCAGCTTTGCTTGCCTTAACTTATTATCAATATGATATTTCCAAGTAAGCCTTCTGTCTAAGGTAACACCAAGGTAGGCGACGTAATCTTTTTGGGTTACTATTTTGCCATTAATTGAGACAGAGGGGCAGGTATATTTTTTTTAGAGTAAAAGTGACTTGTACACACTTAGATTCGTTGACTTTAATTCTCCAATCTGAAAGCCATTGTTCTACAATTCTTAGATGGCTTTGCAACCGTCTGGCAGCCGTTGAGGGATTTGAGTGCACACTGGGTATTGCTGTGTCATCCCAAATGTTGAAGTAAGGAGATTTTCATTAGTGGGCAAGTCACTTGTGAATATTAAATATAGAATGGGTCCCAAAACACTACCTTGTGGAACTCTGGCGAAGATTGGATAGCTTTCAGTGGTATAACTTTTTTGCCTTACTCGAAACGTTTTTCCCGTCAGAAAGTTCTCTAAAATAAGGCATATATTGTACGGAAGTGTACGTCTTATTTTAAATAATAGTCCTTCTAGCCATACCTTGTCGAAAGCTTGTGCTACGTCTAGGAAGAGTGCAGTACATTTGAAGGACATTTGTGAAGTCAGTAATCGCAGAGTCTACTTCGGCTGCTGATTTAAGGCTTGTTTTAAGTTGGTATGAGAACTGATAAATTTTTTGTACTCAAGCCAGTTTGTAAATTTATTGGTTAAGCTCGAATTCAATTCGTTGAAAGATGGGATTATATCAATAGCGGTAACACAAGGAGAGTGATCAGATTATAGATCGAAAGCCGATTTTATCTTAATTAGTTCTCTTTCGATTCCACGAGTTACACCAAAATCTATTAGGTCGGGAGTTTTGCTTCTATCAGTAGGCCAATATGTTGGCTGACCAGTGGAAATAATGTCTAGGTCATTGCTTAAAATTGCTTTGAATAGGTTTCTTCCCTTTGGTGTTATCAGTCTGGAACCCCAAAATGTATGTTTAGCGTTATAATCACCCGCTGCAAGAAACCGTGGGCCCAACTTGTTAAAGAATTCAGTAAATTGGGATTCTGTTATATTGAAACGGGAGGACAGTATATTGCAGTTACAGTGAGCCCACCAGAGCTATCTGCTACTTGCACTGATGTTGAGTGTATATAATTCCTGCAATAATCTCCCAGTAGATGATGGTTAATCCGTTTTCTAATAAGTATTCCGGTTCCACCTCTAGCTTTACCTTCGGGGTGCTTGGTGTAGTAGAACGCAAAGTCGTCAATAATAAAATTATTAAAGGCCGTCAAATGAGTTTCAGAGATTAGCATTATGTCTATCTGCTGTCTTTCTAGAAATATTTGGAGTTCGTTCCGGTGTTGGCTTAGGTCGTTAGCATTCCAAAAATCTATATTGAGTGAGTTCATGGTCTTGTTAAGATTGTTTGTAATAGGAGGTTTTGGTTTCTAATTAATTCTTGCATCATATTTTGCATTGATTTCATGTGATCTTGCATCATTTGCACGAAACTGTTTAAAGTTTTTTCCAAGTTTGTAGATGGAGTGGGAGTCTCCTGCGTTTCAGGCTCCGCTATACCTTTGAGGGCTTGGGAATATGTCCTGAAATGGTTCTGACGAACATTATTATTGACCGTATTTGGAACATTTTGGGGTTTTAGAACTAGTTGGGGCTTTGGAGTCAAGGCGGCGCTAGTGGTTTTCTTATTACCCTTTTCCTTTAAGGAGGTATACACCGGACAGCCCCTGTAATTTGCCGTGTGATTTTCTCCGCAATTGCTACATTTCTTTAATTGTGAGTTGTCTCTCGGTTTCACACAATCTTTGGAGGTATGTAAATCCCCACAGATAACGCAAACACTAGGCAGGGTACAGTACCGCTTAGTGTGCCCAAACTCCTGGCAGTTGTGGCATTGTACAGGGCCCACCCGTTTGTGTGGTTCTTCCACCGAGATACGACGGTGCAGAAGGTACCGTAGGTTGTATATGGGATGTACATCTCCCTTCTTTAAGAGTTGGAAATCTGGATCTATTTCTACTCGAAACATTGGCTGTGGTATGTTCGATTTGTTTTTTATATTATGTACATATCGTACTTTAAACCTTTCTTCTTTTAGAGCATTCTCAATTTCAGTTGGACTTACGGAACTTTCTATTCCTTTCAACACAACAGACAAGCCGCGGCTACTCTTCAGCTGGAATGTATAGAAAGACTTCTTGTTTTTTTTCAAAGTCGTTGGTTACTTTACGGAAGTATTCCTCGCCGTACGTTTGGATTTTGACTTCCTGGATATTTCCCTTTTTAATTGGTACAATGTGGAAATTCTTCTCCCCTATCAACGCTATCAATTTGTTTACAAGTAAGCCTGAACTTGGTTCTCTCAGGTAGATTGGTGGAGGTTTGGATTTTTTTTGCGGTATTTCCGGAGTCTTATCATCCTTTTGCGCTAAATCTGTTATTGGCTAATGGTACTTGGGGTGCATCATTTGGTGGTTCTTTCACCGTGGAATTTTTTAAAACTTTATTAGGTTTACCACTTTTTTCCGGGGACCGCTTTCTTTTAACTACAGTTATATATCGGTCCATTCCGGTTTGAACCTTTTCGCCCAATTTTTGCATTCCACTACTCGTTTTTGAGTTAGATGCAGCTGTTGTGTTGTTTGAATTCCCTGAGGATTGGGATGGAGGAAATTGCGGAATATTTCCTGGAATAGCGGGAGAGCAGGATCGAGCTCTTTGATCGTATGTTTTATCTGTATGTACCTTCAGGTTGGTTTCATTGGTACTGCACCTCAGTGTGAAATACCCATTGTTCCTCAATATGTTATTGTTAGAGTGAGTGCCTGGAGCACTCATGTATTTTATTTTATTTTAATCTATTTTATTTTGTTGTATTTTATTTATTTTATTTTATTTTATTTTATTTTATTTTATTTTATTTTATTTTATAGTGTTTTGTTATATTTTATTTTATTTTATTTTATTTACTTTATTATATAATTTAGAGTGCGGCAGATCTCTGGTTGAGTTCTACACTCTTGGAATAGTGCAGATCTCTGCACGCGGATGTTCGTGCAGCGCCACCTACCGGCCAATAGTTGAACTAAATATCGGTAGTACGAATGGCAGCGCCACTTGCTTTCCCGCACAGCTGATTTGACAAAATCTATGCGAGTAAAAGGAGACAAAAAACAATTGTTGTTGCTTATTACATGCACTTAACTATGTACATGCATATGTAAATATGTAAATACATACATACACATGTACAAATGTAATTTTGCAAGTATAATTTAAGTATTTTTCGATACTTAGCTTTCAAGTTTTTATATTTCTCCACACAGGAGGCACAGCCACTATGTGTTTTTGAAAAACACAACTTTTTAAAGTCTTTCAACTATCAAAAAACAAAAAAGAATCAAATTATATAGCACCGAATAAAAAATCACTTCTGCGCACTAACAGGGTTGCCGGTTTTGAAAGATGCAAGCCTTGTGAAATATAGAAAAAACTGTAATGTAATAATTGTTTATTATTATTTTAATTTGAAAAAGCAGTGGCTTCTTTCCAATTAGGGTTCCAACGATACCACCGAGTACAAATAAATATTCGATACTTTTGTTACGAAACCGAGTACTTTTTTACTCGATGCTTTTTCACTCCGATATTTCGCCGATACCAATAAGTATCGATACTTTGGGGGCATCGCCAAGCATTTGAAATTTAACATTCGTATTGGCAAGAAAAACAAAAGACACACTCTTTAATAAAATAAAATAAAAAGAATCGCAAGACTTCTTATTTTGAAGACATAAATGTCGTGTTAGCTTCATGCAAACGGTGCTCAAAAGTGGTGAAGCATTGTGGAAACTAAATATATAAAGTAAAAGAATTTATTAAAATGTTTCTTTTTATAGCCTTGTTCTGGCGCGTTTACATAATTTACCGCTAAAAAAAAATAGGAACTTTAAACACCATTTTCGTATTATTGCAACAGGAAAATTAAGCTACAATTTACCATTTACATGTCAATTGAGGTTAGAATAATACGAAAATTGTGTTCAAAGCTCCTGATTTTTAGCGGTAAATTAAGTAACCGCTCCAGAATAAGGTTGTTTAACGATTTTCGATACCAAGGTATCGTTGGAACCCTATTTCCAATGCAAAAATTGTTATAAAGGAAATTATTTTTTATATAGATTTTTAAGTAAAATTCGTAGAAAAAAATTACCACCACGTCTAAGACTATGCCAAAACTTTCACCTCCAACGTAAAGGTCAATAGATTATTTACTTATTAATTTATTTACTTGGTAAAGATCGACACACACGGACTCGAATGCAAGCTTCGCAATGGAAGATGATCAGCTTGATTCGGCAGTAACGGAGACGTATATGGGTGAATGGAAGAAAGATAAACGCTCTGGTCATGGTGTTGCAGAACGAAGTGACGGCCTTAAGTAAGTAAAGTTTTGATTTCAATATTACTACAGAAGGAGAGCTCACTTAGTCTCACTCACGTTTACCAAATAATAGTCGCATTTATAACTAACTGTAGTTCAACCGTTGTAGGATGGCTCCGTCCACGTACATATGTTGGAAAAGTTTCTGACTGTCATCCACATGGGTATGGCCAGAACGATTCTCTTGCACGCGGGAAAAACACCGAAACGTATAATTACCGCATATACCTAGTCTCCAAAATAGCAATAATCGCAAATATTATATCTATTAATCTTAATTTTTCACAATTTATAACTTTTTATGCGTCTTAATCAGGGTAGGAAGAAACTCAGAGTATGAGTGAATGAGGAATCTCATCCTCGCGGCATGATAATGAGTGACCGTTTGCGTTTCTCACTCATCTAGAACGCAGAGTGGGAGTTTTGTTTGTTTCTTCGCACATTTTGAATGAGTGATGTAGGAATGAGCCGCTTACGATGCGTGTGAGATGAGCCGCCGTAGGTTTCCTCTTCTCTCGGTGTAATGCGTTTGAGCGTCTGAGTGAGTGCTGACGCTGCTCAGAAAATCAGTTAATAATTCATACATTAGAATATGTGAAGCTGTGGTATAAAATGCTTCCTGTATGGTTAAGTTCTGCAGCTCGTATTATCTTTTCCAGCATCAAATTGAAGAAGTCACACGAAAGGGAGTCACCTTGTCTGAAACCTCGTTTGGTCTCGAACGGCTCTGACGGTGCTGGTGGTGTTAGTCAGCGTCATTTGGCATATCCGTATAAGTTTAGCAGGGAAACCAAATTCAGACTTTGCGGCATATAGGCAATTCCTATTCGTGCTATCAAAAGCGGCTTTAAAATCGACAAAGGGATGGTGTGTGCCGCGGCATGCCGGTTCCTTTTTCATAGGTTTTTTCCAGTATTTGTCGTATTGGATATGAAAATCAATACGCAAAAATGAATGCTAGATTTATGTGCTATTTTCGTACGTATTTTTTTTTTTTAATTTCAAATTTGTGATAAATTTATAAAAAAATTAATAAACCTAAATGAACGCAATTATAACAAAGTGTCATATACCAAAAATATTTTTTTTTTTAAATTTTTATAACTTTTTTTAAATTTCACGTTTTTTTTAAAAATCCCCGCCTCCCACTTCAATGGATCTGAAATTCAGTACGCAAAAACTAATGCTATATTTATGTGATAATTTCGTTCAACAACCAATTTTATTTTTTTTTATTTAAAAAAAAATTAGTTTCAAATTTGGGATAAATTTATAAAAAATATAATAAGCCTAAATTAACGCCATGATAACGAACTGTCATTTACCAAAAAGAATTTTTATGTTTTTTGAATCTTACGTCTTGTTTTAAATTTCTTCATACTACACACTACAGACGTTTGGCTGCCTCATCGCCAAGCTATGGGGCCTCGCGCATGTTCCTCACTCACTCAGAGTAACATATGAGCGCTGCTGGCTTGCCTCCTCTTGGCTGCGCACTCTGCTGCCACTCATGCAAAGCGCTCGCGTTATTGGGTGGCTTCTGTTGTTTGCACACTCAGAGGATACTCATTCAGCTGCAACCTCATGAATGAGGACCCAAAATGATACAAATCCGAACCCTGGTCTTAGTGTTCCACTGGCTGCCAATTAACTGCGTTCAAAACTATTTTCACACAGAAAATTGGTAAAAAATGTACAAAATAGTAAATTTATGAGCCTCCTGAGGACATCTTTATCATAACATTTTTTCTGAGTTCTAAAAGATAACCTATTTTAGATAAAATAAGATACCATTTGAAATGACTTCTACAAAATGTTATCAAAACGTTAACATTTTTCTGATTTCTAGAAGATAACCTATTTTAGATAACATTAAGAAGAACAAAGAGCAATCTGTTTTGGCGATCATCCATCAGTTACGTAAGTAAAATACCGAATTAGCCATAACACTGGATCACAAAATGAAACTTGTTGTCTGTGCTTTGGACGACACTACCCTATCTATATGTAAAACCGGTCGCTGATTCTGAAAATCGGGCTGATTTTTAATCCTATGAGACGGTTTTTGAGATATCGGCAATTTACAGTTATTTGGCCAATGGCTCCACTTAATCCTATATACACATCTCTTTAACGTATTAACCTATCTACGTTGGAGTAACACCGAACGAAAGAAAGAATTTATAATATATATATATAACATTTTTCTCTAGGTCTTATAGTTTCTGAAATATAGATGAGTCAATGTGAAAATTTTCAATTTTTTACGAAAATTTGAATTAAAAATTGATTTTGTCAGGCAAGATCTTTAAAACAAACGTTTTAACCTTTATTTTTTCTCGTTAACTTGAAGCCCCATTCAATTAGCAAAAAGATAAGATATCAACAAAGAAAATCCATGGTAAAATGGAAAGTGTTTAGGCGATCATATAAATGCAGCCAAGTCGCGCAATGCCACTATACGGTACATTCTATGCATATTTTACCAATACCTACACATCTTCAGTAGCAGCGCAGTAGATACAAGCCCATTTGCGGGTATAACATGCATAGAATGTACCCGTGCAGTGGCATTGCGCAACTTGGCTGTATTTACTTGATCGCTTACAACTTCTCCATTTTACCATCGATTTTCTTCGTTGATGGCTTATCTTTTTGAAAATTGAGTGGAGCTTCACGTAAGTGAAACTAAATGTACAAACGCTTGTTTAAAGATCTTGCCTGACAAAGTCAATTTTTTCTTCAAATTTTCGTAAAAAATGAAAATGTTCAAATTGATTCATCCATATTTCAGAAACTATAAAACCTAGAGAAAAATATTATGGGAGCCATATATAGGAAATTTAATTTTCTTTTGTTTTTACCTGGCCATTTTAATTCTAATAATTATTTTATGTGAATTTTATATGAGCTATTGGCCAGTTTATAATTAAGAAAAATTGAAAAAATTTTTTTGGTAGATGTTATGGATCCATTTCGGAGACCACCACATCCCCTCATCAGACTTCTTCCAGCGGCCTCAACCGAGAATCGAACTTAGTTCGTTTCGATTGGTAGTCCAATGTCTATCCCATTGAGCTACCGCCGCCGTCAGCATTGTTTCGCTTAAATTTCAATTTTCCTTATATTACAATCCACATACCAACAATAGTAGCTTAATGACACTCTGTCTTTGCTACCTAGTAAGTTGGTGCGATTGCGTGTTTTGTTTTGTTCAAAGTTCTAAAGCTATTAACAAGCAAAGCTTTTGTACAGGCAATGCTTGTTATTGTTTCAGATTTTTGTTTTTTCGGCAGGCTCTCCGATTTACATATTTACGTTTGTTTTTACATGGCCGTTTTAATTCTAATAATTATTTTATGTGAATTTTATATGAGCTATTGGCCAGTTGAAAAAATTTTTTGGTAGAAGTTATGGATCCATTTCGGAGACCAACACATCCCCTCATCAGACTTCTTCCAGCGGCCTCTACCGAGAATCGAACTTAGGTCGTTTCGATTGGTAGTCTAATGTCTATCAAATTGAGCTACCGCCGCCGTCAGCTTTGTTTCGCTTAAATATCAATTTTCCTTATATTACAATCCACATACCAACAACAGTAGCTTAATGACACTCTGTCTTTGCTACCTAGTATGTTGGTGCGACATATAAAATTCACATAAAATAATTATTAGAATTAAAACGGCCATGTAAAAACAAACGTAAATATGTAAATCGGAGAGCCTGCCGAAAAAACAAAAATCTGAAACAATAACAAGCAGTAGATCTTTCTAAAATTTTCAGTCAGTGGCGTAGTAAGAGAATTTTTCGGGGGGGGTCACAGCTTTGGAGTATAATCAAACTATTTTATATATATTTTTAAAAATATGTATATTTAATACAAAAATTATAAAAATCTTGTTAATAATTAAAATGTTCAAAATGTAATAATAATTTTTGAAATATCACAAACATTAAAAACAAAATACATTTTCTTTAAATGAAATATCTTGATTTCAAAGTGTTATATACATAAGTATAAAACCCTATATTTACTCCCCCTCCAGTGTAAACGAAGAGAAATAATAATTAATTAATATTAAATGTAACTTTTTTAGATTTTTTATGTGTTAAAGTGTTTGATGTAGAGTATGTATCAGAAATAGTTTTTGCAGGTTTTAATAAATCAATTGAAAAAGTTTTAATTGTATTTCCGTATTGTATTTTAAATGTATTGTCGTGTTTTGAAATAACTCTGAAAGGTCCTTCATAAGGTGGTTCTAAATTTGATTTACGAAGAATTTTAACAAAAACATATTCGCAAGTATTTAGATTTTTAGGAATAAAATAACTTTCTTTATTATGATGTACTACTTTTGAACGTACAAGTGAGAAATGATGTCTTAATCTTTGAAGAATTTCGTTCGAACAATCATTTTCTTTATTTTTATTATTCGAAACAACTAATTCACCACTCTGAAAAAAAAAACGTTGTAAATCTAAAGACTTTCGCTGTTAAATCAACTACTTTCCGCAGTTTAAATGTGCCCAACAACGCTCCGTTGTTGTTTCAAAGGTGCGAGCGTTGTTGATTTAAGTCAATAACGGAGATTGTTGGAAAAAATGTTCACCTAAAAATTAATTTTTGTTTGCATTTTACTCTTCATCTTCTCTCCGCCCGGGTTTCAACTGCAAATATGTAGCCTCCGCTTGTTCTCCTATTCTTCTCTCCTTCTTATCATTCACTGGTTGCTATCTTTATTTCTTATTCTGATTTTTCTTCTTTATTTTATATTCTCCTCCGGATTCGAACCATGACATCAACCTAAAATTCTTTCCAATCATCACATAGTGGAACATTCAACATTATATTGAATTGTAGTAACCTATTTATACTTCCATTTCCTAAAAAGGAATCCATGAATTATTTGAATCATTGTAAAAACAAAATTAAAAAAAAATTTGTTCTCATTAGTTTTGTTTACAACGGAAACTGTTGGGTCAAATACTTTTGCCTTTAAATCAACAACGGGGAGAAAATTGTTGCTAAAAATAAACTTTTGTTTGGATTTTTCTCTTCATCTTCTCTCCATCATTATTTTTTTGTTTGTTTTCTCACAAAAAAATATTTTCTCACAAAAAATTTTTTAAAGGCAAGCAAGTTTTTGAATCAACAACGCCCGTTTTTTGAATAAGTTGTTGGATCAAAAACTTTGCTTTAAAAACAAATACTTTTGCTGTTGAATCAAAGACGGATTCAACAGCGGAAAGTTGTTGGTTTAACTACGGGTATTTTTTTCAGAGCAGGTAGACGAAGTGTCTGTCCATAAACTAGTTCTGCAGAAGAACATTTTAAATCTTCTTTTATGGACGTTCGTAAACCAAGAAGTATCCATGGCAAAATTTCAGACCAATTAGTTGAGTCATTTGAAGCTATTATTGACGTTTTAAGTGTTCTATGAAATCGTTCTATCATACCATTCGCTTGAGGATGATATGGAGAAGTATGAATTTTATGTGTTCCTAATAATTTGGTTAATTCACTAAAGATTTTGGAAGTAAATTGTGAGCCTTGATCTACTGTAATATTTAATGAAATACCAAATCGGGGTATATAATTTTGAACAAAAGTAGTTGCTATAGTATTTGCTAAAATATTTTTAAGTGGATAAACTTCAGGCCAACGAGTATGTCTATCAATAATAGTTAAAAGATAACGAAATTCTTTCGATACAGGAAGTGGACCAACAATATCCATATGAATATTTTCAAATCGAACAGATGGAATTTGGATTTTCTGAATGGGAGTTTTTGTGTTTCTTGAAATTTTAGATTTTTGACAATTTAAGCAAGATGATGTCCATTCATTTATTTCTTTTCTCATATCAGGCCAAAAATATTTTGTTTGAATCAATTTTCTAGTTGTTCGAGTACTTGGATGCGAAAGAGAATGAATTTTGTCAAATATAATTCTTCTCATAGAAAAAGGAACATATGGTCGAAAAGGTTGTTGAGAGACGTCACACCAAATATTTAAATTAATTACTGGAATATTGATTTCTTTTAAGTTATTTTTAGAACTTGGATCAGAAATTATTTCTTGTAAGGTTTTATCATTTTGTTGTTCTTTGAATAAAGTTTCTAAATTAATATCTTGAATTAAAATTGAAGTAATTTCTGGAATACGGGAAAGCATATCGGCAACAACGTTGTCTTTTCCACGTATATATTGAATGTCGTTAGTGAATTGTGCAATATATTCAAGATGACGCAATTGACGAGGAGATCTATCGACTTTAGAATTTAGAACATGAATTAAGGGTTTATGATCTGTATAAATAGTAAAAGTTCTACCTTCAAGAAAATGTTTAAAATCTTTAATCGAGTTATAAATTGCTAAAAGTTCTCTGTCAAATGTTGAATAATTTACTTCTGTTGCTGTTAATTTTTTTGAAAAGTAAGCTAAAGGTTCTAATTGATTGTTACTAGTTTGTTGTAAAACAGCTCCAATTGCTACATTCGATGCATCTACAGCTAATCATAATATGCCGTTTTTGTCGAAATGAGTAAGTAAAGTATTTTGAGCAAAAAGTTTTTTAACGTTTTCAAATGCAGTTGTTGTTTTATCTGTCCAATTCAACTGTTTGCATTTATTTTTGATTGCAAATGTTAGCATTTCATGCAAAGGGCTAAGTTCTGCTGCTAACATTTTAATATATCTATGATAGTAGTTAACCATGCCTAAAAATTTTTGTAATTTGTTAATTGACATTGGTTTCTCAAAGTTTGTTATAGTTTCGATTCTATTTAAAGAGGGTTTTATACCTTTACAAGAAATTTCGTAACTTAAGAAATCTAATTTATTTACGCCGAAAATACATTTTGAGGGTTTAATATTTAAGTTGTACTCTTCAAGTCTTTTAAATATCATTTTTAAATGTTGTAAATGTTGATGTTCATTATCACTAGCAATTAAAATATCATCTATATAGGTAAAAACAAAATCGAAATCAGAAAATACTTCATTAATAAAACGTTGAAATGTTTGAGCACTATTTCTTAAACCGAATGGCATACGAATAAACTCAAACATTCCAAATGGAGTAGTTATACCAGTTTTATGTATGTCTTCTTCTGATGATAAGCACGTACAAGATCAATTTTTGAAAAAATATGTTTGTTTTTTAAATCTATAGTTAAATCGTGAATATGGGGTAAAGGTTATCGATCCGGTGTAGTAATAAAATTCAATCTTCTATAATCTCCGCAAGGTCTCCAATCATTTGGTTCTTTCTTGGGAACGAGATGAAGTGGGGATGCAATTGGAGAACTTGATGGTCTGCAAATACCTGTTTTAACTAAAAATTCAAATTCAGCTTTGGCAATTTTGAGTTTGATTGGGTCAAGACGTCGTGGTTTTGAAAATGGTAAAACACCTTTTGTTTCAATCCTGTGAACCGTATGATGTTTAACTTCTTTAGTGTAATCTGGTTCACAGGTAATAGAAGGAAAATTATTTAATAGTTTCGTAAATTTATTTTCAGGAATTGGAATTTTAAGAGAAAATATATCACAAAAACCAGACGACCCAGAAACTTTTAATTTAGTAATTGAATCCATAATTTCTTTATTTTTAATATTAATTATAATGCCAAATTTTTCTAAAAAATTTGCGCCTAAAATGGGTGTCGTAATATTTGCAATTATAAAAGGAAATTCAAAATCTCTTCTCAAACCTAAATCAATTTTTAAAAGTTTTGTACCAAATGTTTCAATAGAAGAACCGTTAGCAGCTGATAACTTAAGATCTGAATCTCTTTTATAAATTTTGAATTTTGAAAAAGGAATAACTGATACTACTGCACCGGTATCAATAAGAAAATTAAGATTATTAAATTTATCAAAAACAAATAGGCGACGAGTTGTTCTAGAGATGTTTCCATTATCCGTCACCGTCATAATGGAATTTTTTAATTTAAATTTTGATCTGAATTATAATTATTATTTTTATTGAAATTGCAAGGTGGTTAACATTTAACAGCATTATTTTTAAATTTTCTGTGATACCAACAAATGTTATTTGATGAATAAAAATTTCTTTGACTTGAAAAACTTCTAGATCTTGATCTATCTTTTGAAATAGATCTAATTCGTAGTTCATTTATGTCATCTGTAATTTTATTTAAGCTTTGAAAAACTGCTGAAGTTAACTCAGTTAAACTAATAATACATTTTTCTAATTTATTATTTTCAATACTAGCTACATTAGATTTTAATGAATTTGATTGATTAAGTAAATCAAAAATTTTGTCTGCTGGAGGAGGTGGGCTGAATTTATCAACTATAGCTCTTGCGACATGTATTTTGGGCTAACTAATGACGTTTTCGATTCTGGCATAAAATGTTACCCTTTAATATCTCAATTATCAAACTACGTACTCAGTCTTTGTTTTAAATGGCTGGTTTTGTAGATAATTATGCCCTCTGACTTAGCTAGAGGTCAATATTCGCTGAAATTACCACACAAGCTTATAAGATGGCTAATGGCGTTTTCTTTTCTACGAAAAAATGTTGCCCTCCTATATCCCAATTATCTAATTACGTATCCTGACTTTCTATAAAATGGCTGAATTTGTAGATAAAGGTGCCCTCTTACTTAGTTAGAGGTCAATATTTGGTGAAAGGACCAGACAAACTTACAAAATGGCGAAGAAAATCAAACAGGGCAACATTATTTCGAGAAAAGAAAACGCCATAAGAAAATCAAGCAGGGCAACATTTTTTCCAGAAACGAAAACGGCATAAATTCCCTGCAAAAAATGCGATTAATCCGGGACGTGTCCGGGATCAATCGCAAGGGAGCATGCGACTAATACAATTTTACATCCCTTTATATGGAGTGAATTGATCGCATTTGTTCGAGCATGTCCTATGAAGAGACTAATTGTTCAACTTGTATACCCGAACGGGCACCAATGTAGATTAATCACTAACATACCGAACGGGTACAAATGTAGATCAATCGCTTTCATCCCGAACGGGTACAAATGTAGATCAATCGCTTACATCCCGAACGGGTACAAATGTAGATTAATCGCTTTCATCCCCAACGGGTACAAATGTAGATCAATCGCTTCCTTCCGAGCTTCTCTCCCAATTCGGGGTGTGCTCCTTTTTGTTTTTCCTACTAATTGGGTGGACCTACAGTTTTATGCCGGCTCCGAACGGTGAATGCATTTTTTGTGAGAAGCTTTTTCATGGCAGAAATACACTCGGAGGGTATGCCGCCCACTGCCGAGAGGTGACCGCTGCTCTTAAAAAATCCAATAATTGGATTTTTACTAATTAGAAAAATTTTTTGGTGTTTTGCTCGGACCGTGGCTTGAACCCGAGACCTCTGGCATAGCAGGCGAGCACTCTACCCACTGCACCACAGCGGCCACAATAATTTTTAAATAAATAAATAATTGTAAGAGATTTTAAAATTTTAAAATAAATTCTTAATATAGTATATACTAATTAAGTACTCACATAAGTTTGAAATAAAAATGATAATAATAACCAACTTGAATTGTGATTATGTTGACTGCAGTTATTGATTGTTGCAAAAATATATTTGTTGTTATGCAAGAATTGATGTTGTTGATAGTAAAATATTAGATGAAATCGAAGCCAATCCAAGTATGTTTTAAAATGAGCATACACAGATATAATAGATGTTTATGTAGCCGAAAATAAGGATAATGATGATGATATTGACAAAAACGATGTTACGAAATTATATGTACGTATGTATGTACATATATGCGTGATCCAATTGATTTGCTGATTGGATATATATGCACTTATAAAAATTGATTGATGAACTGTTTTACGTCGATGATTTGTTTGATTCAGTTGAAAATCAACTTAAGTTATTTCTTTTAGTTGAAAGAGTTTTTAGTGCTTAGCACGAAATTTTTATTTTTAATTAAATTTTTAATTGTTGGGGTAAGTGGAAAAAAATTCAACAACTATTTACAGCGAAGGTTGAGTGTATAGCTATTTCAGCCTATATATAGCTATACACTCAACCTTCGCTGTAAATAGTTGTTGAATTTTTTTCCACTTACCCCAACAATTATTTCTTTTAGATTCGATGGTAGGATCGCCAATATTTGGAGGATAATCAAACTATTTTATATATATTTTTAAAAATATGTATATTTAATACAAAAATTATAAAAATCTTGTTAATAATTAAAATGTTCAAAATGTAATAATAATTTTTGAAATATCACAGACATTAAAAACAAAATACATTTTCTTTAAATGAAATATCTTGATTTCAAAGTGTTATATACATAAGTATAAAACCCTATAACAGCCAATGTAAAAAATTTAACAAAATTAAAATAAAAATTACCAAAAAACTACATTTTTTTTACAAATGATGTAATTTTTCCAGACTATAATTTAACATTATAGTACACAAATATCGTTTATTATACATACATATATCAAACTCTTAAGGCCCTTGGCCACTTAAAATCTGGAATGTCAAGCAGTGTATACATATGTGTGAGTGTCGGGTGAATGACGCAAATATCTAAATTTTTGATTCTTATCAATGCGAGCCTGACAACAAGAACGTGTAGCACGACGCACATAGGTAGATTTTCAAGTTTTATGCGGCCAATTATATTTTATTGTCTACATCTATTCCAAATTGCCTGTTTAAAACAAAATTTTAATAATTTGTGTTAAAAGTCGATTTTATTGAAAAATATATACTTCTTCTTCTTGATTGGCGCTTAACCGTCTAGACGATTCTGGCCGAGTCCAACAGAGCGCGCCAATTGCTTCTGTTTTATGCAGCATGGCGCCACTTGGGAACACCTAGGGAGGCAGCATCGCTGTCCACCTGATTTTCCCAATGCAGTGGAGGTCTCCCTTTTCTTTTGCGTTCAGCGGGTTTCGATAGAAATGCTTTCTTGGCCGGAGCGCCTTCGTCCATTCTCACGACAAGACCTGCCCAACGCAGCCGCTGGATCTTTATTCGCTGAACAATGTCGATGTCTGTGTAAAGCTCGTACAGCTCATCGTTAAATCTCCGTCGATACTCGCCCACGCCAACGCGCAAAGGTCCATAAATCTTACGAAGAACTTTTCTCTCGAATACTCCAAGTGCCATCTCATCTGATTTTGAAATTGTCCATGCTTCTGCGCCGTACATGAGGACTGGAACGATGAGCGTCCTGTAGAGTGTGATTTTTGTTTGTCGAGAGAGGACTTTACTTTTCAGTTGCCTACTTAGTCCGAAGTAGCATTTATTGGCAAGCGTGATTCTTCATTGGATCTCCGTGCTGACATCATTCTTGGTGTTAATGCTGGTTCCCAGATAGACGAAGTCCTTAGCAGTTTCGAATTTGTAGCTATCAACATTGATGTGGCTGCCAAGGCGTGCTGTTTCTTTGTGTGATGACAGGAGGTACTTCGTCTTGTCCTCGTTGACCGCCAAACCCATTTTCTTAGCCTCTTTATCCAGCTTGGAGAAGGCAGAACTTACGGCGCGAGTGTTAGTGCCAATGATGTCGATATCATCGGCGTACGCCAGCAGTTGTACACTCTTGTGGTATAAAATACTTCCTGTATGGTTAAGTTCTGCAGCTCGTATTATCTTTTCCAGCATCAAATTGAAGAAGTCCCACGAAAGAGAGTCACCTTGTCTGAAACCTCGTTTGGTCTCGAACGGCTCGGAGAGGTCCTTCCCAATTCTGACGGAGCTGGTTGTGTTAGTCAACGTCATTTGGCATAGCCATATAAGTTTAGCAGGGAAACCAAATTCAGACATTGCGGCATACAGGCAATTCCTATTCGTGCTATCAAAAGCGGCTTTAAAATCGACAAAGAGATGGTGTGTGTCGGTTCCTTTTTCATGGGTTTTTTCCAGTATTTGTCGTATTGTGAAGATCTGGTCGATGGTAGATTTACCAGGTCTGAAGCCACACTGATAAGGTCCAATCAGATTGTTGACGATAGGCTTCAGTCTTTCGCACAATACACTTGCTAAGACCTTATGTGCGATATTCAGGAGGCTTATCCCACGATAATTGGCGCGTACTGTGGAGTCTCCTTTTTTGTGGATTGGGCAGAGCACACTTAAGTTCCAATCGTCGGGCATGCGCTCGTCCGACCATATTCTGCATAGGAGTTGATGCATGCTCCTTATCAACTCTTCGCCACCATGTTTGAATAGCTCGGCTGGGAAGCCGTCAGCGCCCGGGGCCTTGTTATTCTTAAGCCTAGATACTGCTATTCGCACTTCGTCATGATCAGGTGGTGGAACATGCCTACCATTATCTGCTATTGGGGATTCGGGTCGTACATCTTCTCCTTCCGCACTTTCACCGTTGCCATTATCTAGCAAGGAGGAGAAGTGATCCCTCCACAACTTAAGTATGCTCTGGACATCAGTTACCAGATCACCGTTATCATTCCGGCAGGAATTTGCCCCGGTCTTGAAACCTTCAGTCATCCGCCTGATTTTTTGATAGAATTTTCGAGCATCGTTCCTACCCGCCAGCATCTCAAGCTCTTCACACTCGCGCCTTTCAGCCTCCCTTTTCTTCTTTCGAAAAAGGCGCCTCTCTTCCTTCTTCGCCGTTCGATAACGCTCCCATACGCTTCGCGTTGCGCCCGCACACAATGTAGCCCTGTAGGCGGCGTTCTTTCTTTCCGAGGCATCGCGACATTCCTTGTCGTACCAGGTGTTTTTGTGGGCTCGCTTGTATCCTATAGATTCCTCAGCGGCGATACGAAGTGAACGAGCGATGTGTTCCCATTCCTCAGATACATCGTTTGGTGAAGGGTTGCTCTCAGAGAGCAGGAGTGAGAGCCGAGTGGTGTATTCATTGGCTGTCTGCGTCATGTGCAGCCTTTCGACTTCAAACTTTCCTTGCTGTCCTGTTGGCACATTCTTTGCTGCACAGAGGCGGGTGCGTACCTTGGCTGCTACAAGATAGTGGTCGGAGTCGACATTGGGACCACGGATTGTGCGCACATCTAGGATGCTGGAGCTGTATACAGTCGCTCAAAAAAAATCATACGCCAGAATTTTTAAATTTATTTCAAAGAGTTCTGTCGAAAATTTGACTTTCTTATTTTCGTTTAAAAATGTAGGCAATTTTTCAATAAAAATTGTTTTAAGCAGGATTTCTAAACTTATGCAAAAAATCCGAAAAATCGTAGAAATTTCTAAAAGTGGATTAAAAATTTCAAAGCGAGGCCAGAATTTATAGAAGATTTTGAAGAGATTTCTAAGTGTGCTGTTATGTAGCCAACCAATTTTAGTGTAAAAAGTGCAATTCTCAATGCTGTGAAAAATTCCGTCGATTTTACAAATTTTTTTCTGTAGGGTGTTTGCCTTATATGTACGTGAGACCGTTCCAATTAAAGTTTCCGAAAAGCCAATGAAAATTTTCAAAAGGTTGAATGTAGCATATTATTATATTAAAATTGAATGAGCTGCAAAATTGCATACTCAAAAGTATTTCCTTCACTTTGAAAAATTGGAAATACTAAAAATACTGCATAAAAAGTTAACAATAATCGGTGATAAATATCTCGGTTGCTTTCGAGCATCACCTACATTAACCAAGATGTCGACAACATCATCGTTTATTTCAGCACATGGTGACAGCACCATAAAAATTCATGCCATATAAATTCAATGGCAACACTGGCATTCATGCAACTGTCAAACCTTGCCTTTTAAAATATTCAGTTACGAAGAAACCACGAGCGAAACACCAATTGTAAAACAACCAACACGAATGGACACGCATAGACGCAGCTAAATACATAAATTAATTTAATTTCATTTTTAACAAACATTTTTTCTATTAAATAAAACCATACTTAAATTAAATAGCTCGCGTTGTGTTTATTTCTGCCGACACAATATATGCGTTATAAATATAAACATTAAGATCAAATATAAAACATAAAAAAGAAAATTATTTTAGGTACATATGAAAAACCCTGTATCTAGTAGTGAAGTGCGGCTTTGTGCGACGTAATTTTTTGTCGGCAAAACACTAATTGTACTAGATATCATGTCCGAGGGTTAATTTGACTGAGTCTGACAGAGCAACATAACAAAATCAATTTTGAACATGAAAAGAGTGATAAGTTTTTTTTAAATATCCCAACTTTAAAGGCTTAAAACTATAAACTTAGAATTATTGGAAATCAAGGATATTATTGAAAAGTGTTAATAATTACTTGAAGCTTTAGGATCCATTACGATTACTTAAACGAAAAGCTTTAAATAATAAATATTCCCGTTGAAACTAGCACTTAAAACTATGTAAAAAAAACTAAAAAATTAACTTCAGATATGCTAAGTTTCGACCATCTGGGAGCAAATACAGAGTATGGGGTCGGGAAAAAAGGGATGAATTATTGTTTCCCAGGCTATTTCCAATATGTGGGTATGTTTTTTTCTGTAATTGTAACAACTTCACAAAATTCAATTTTGGCCGAATACAACTTGAAAATCTACCTATGTGCGACGACTGCCGATTGCACTAACACACACAAAAAACTCACACATACACACTGCTTTACATGCCAGATTGTCAGTTGCCAAGGGCCTTTAACTATACTTCAAATGTAAGTCACATATTCTCTTCTGGAAATCTACGGTTATAAGTAATAATTTTCTTATATAATTTAGTTTTCTAATATTCCATTTTGACAGATTAAGTAAAATCTCAAGTTCAGATACTCTTATACATTGCATATTTATTCCCATTGTAGTTTATACTAATATTATTATTTGATTAAGATGATAAGTAGTTGAAAGAAAACTTGAAATTTGAATAATTGTATGTTGGAAAAAATAATTACATTAAATTCTATTAATTAATATAATTAAATTTATTGAAATCGCAGATTGATTTTCCTCTTTTTGTGCGAATCTTTGAATAACTTCTTCCACTGTGATCAGGGCCGCGGAGAGGGGGGGCAGCCAGGGCAATCGCCCTGGGGCCCGGAAGGTTTTTGGGGGCCCGGAAAGGCAAAGCAGTATTGCCAGTACTCGAACTAGGATTTCATAGATACATACAAAGGTATTTTGTTTCTACAAAAAATTGTTTTAAAATTGAAGTGTTTAACTTAACCAAATCACCAAACTAAAATTATAAGCATCCAATCAAATATTTACCTTGTTTATACATGGGCAAATCCTAGAAAAGTGAGTTGAAATTGAGGAAAATCGACTTTGATTTAGAGTTTCCAAAGAACCGCAATTGGTAAGGTGGTGAACCAAGCTTCTCAGAAATATTTACTTTTTAAATGAAACATGTTGGTAACCCTGTTTAAATTGATTTCAAAGAGTTAAGGTATACAAAATTTAAAAAATTATTAAAAAAAAAATACCATTATCTATCTACTATTATTTCCATGATTTTATAGTTAGATACTAGAGTTATTACCAGGAACAAGTGCAAGAAGGATTAAATTGCGATTAAGGGTATGTTCAGAAACGCAGCATGAAACGCAACATCGGCAGTAATTATTTTTTTGATGATTGTGATCAGCGACGCTTCATGCAAAACTTACGTTTATGAACGCTCTGCTTGTACTAGAAAATCAAGTTGCGCTTCAAACTGAGTTTCTGAACAAAGCCAACATTTTGTTTTTTGTGGAAGTATCAGGATCTGTCGGAAGAAGAGCTCAGAGAAAAGGCAACGACATTCTGCACGATTTATGGCATAGATATTTCTACGGATATAATAGATGAAATCAATTATCTCAAAGCCATCTACTTAACAAATTTGGGATGTGATTCGCTGCCACCATTACAACTTCTGAACAAACTTCATAACTTGAAGATGGAAGTATTATTTCCTAATATCTGCATAGCATTAAGAATATTTTGCACACTTCCAGTCAGTGTGGCTGAAGGGGAGCGTTCTTTCAGTCTATTGTCTCGCCTGAAAAATTTTTTGCGTTCTACTATGAGCCAAAATAGCTTGACAAGCCTTGGAACATTGGCATTGGCGTCCAGCCTTGCTCGCAGCATTAGTTTTGACCAGGGTTGCGTGTTTTTGATTTGACTGAATCACTAATCAAAAATATTTTCTGATTCTTGATTTAAAATATTTTAAAATCAAAGATAATTTTTATTTGTGATTCGTTTCAAAAAAGAATCAGAAATACCCTTTGATTCGTGATTCAAACTATTTTCAAATCAAAGTTAAAATTGATTTGTGATTCATTTCTCAAAAGAATCAGAAATACCCTTTGATTCGTGATTCAAAATATTTTCAAATCAAAGATAAAATTGATTTGTGATTCATTTCTCAAAAGAATCAAAAATCTTTTTTGATTCTTGATTCAAACTTGATTTCAAATCAAGATTCTTAATAAATTTTTGATTCGAATAAAATTTTTGATTCGAATAAAATTTTTGATTCGAATCAAACTTTTGATTCAAATCAAAAAATTATTTTGAATCAAAACTTAATTTCAAATAAAAAATACTTTAGTACGTGATCCCACCACCCCCGCGAGTTTAAATGCAAAAAAATCTAAAATTTCAACAAACGTCTACGTTGTATGGGAGGAAACGCAAGCAGATTTTCGCAGTTGCCTTAGCCAAGCATTTGCGCATACATGTATGTATATACTTACATACATATATATATAACGAATAAAAGAATGAAAGGATGAATGAATTATGGTTGGGTGTATGCATACAAAAGAATGGTTTCGATATGTAAATATATATGTACATACATTAGGCTGGGTCAATTTTCTAAGCCATACTGTTCGTAGAAAAATCGGATTCTGCATTAAATTCTATGAAAAATGTCTTCTAGAGCATGCCTTTAAAATCAATTTCGAGCTTGCCCATTTTCGATTGAAGTTTACTAAGTAGAATTGTTTTAAGTATAGTAACCCATATTCTTTTAAATTCAAGCAGTCGTTTTAACTTCATCTCTTTACATTATTTTTCATTGTCACTTAAACGACTTTTAATAATGTATGTATATAAGAGTTTGATTTAGTTGTTGTGGTAAAAAAACCAAAACAAACCAATAACAGCTGTCAATTTTCTTTCGGTGATGGTACGATTCTCAACTATCGATTTTTGTATAATGATAGGTTTCGATAAAACACAATTGGGGCAGGCATGTCGACATACATTTCTTGATTTATTTATTTTGAAAAGTACTTAATAAATTTGCAAGCGACCTTATAAATAAATAAATAATAATAATTGCACTGACATAGATACGATAATTTATACATATGTTACGATTTACCATATTAGCATTTGGAATGAGAATTTGTCGATTATATATTTGTAGTTTGTATACGTATGTATATACATAGGGAGTGTTTCTTATCTCAATAATTAATAAATAATTAATAATAATTATTTATATTAGACAGATAATTCGTGTGTCTTTACTTTCTCTCCATAAAAAGAGAGCGAACTGAACTAAAATTGAGAGAGCGAAAATGACGGTCCACTAATTTTCTTTACTTAACAAACTTCCACTAGCAACACTAGTATGGAAAAGAAGAAATGTCAAAGCAAATATGTGTTTTTTAAAATAGTAAATAGTGAATCCAAGTATTTGTTTTTATATAAAAATGTTAAAATGGAAGCAGTAAGCAAATATACATAAGAACTAGAAAGACGTACATAATAAAATAATGAGTATAAATACTGAGAAAAAGTGGGCATTAATTACTATAAATACGGAGGGACAAACGGTTTCCCTTCAAACCAAATTTGACAACCGAAATAGTCGCACGCTTTATCGCTGTATTATTTTTTGTGTAAATTAAAATCGCTGTAATCGAAAATATATAAATTCTGTACTACTGGTATCGATATCGTGTGATCGACCATGTAACTAACGAGTTATCGTCACTAGTTTTTTAACAGCTGATGCGCGTATACAAAAAATAAAGTGAAAAGTGCATACCTATTAGCGATTTAGTAAATAATATGATCACAAAATAAATAAAAACATAAATATTATATTACTCGTCAAATGTTGATGTTGCTCTTTTAAAATTAAGAATTGAGAATTTTTACGTTGTGTTTGGCAAAATTAGTGTCTCGTACTACACATTCCAGAAGACGCTAAAAATCTTGGTGTACCATAAAATTTCTCTGCTTATTAATTGAAAATTATTTAGAAAACCAATAACTCTGTAATATGCTAAAACACGAGACGATAAAGGAGTTCAGTTTGGATGATCTGTACTCTTGGCACGGAACTTCTCATTCCAATTTTACATACATACTTGTATGTAAACTTGCTTTCCTCTTTCCGATTTTATACACTTGGTTATGATGGTATATGTATGTAGTTCTTCAATATCGTCTGGAATATGTATGCAATAAAACTTAACTATTTTCTATTCAAGAAGTTATTCAAAAAATGGAGGAAGTAATCACAGCGCATCATCTGTCAGCCAAAAATTAACCTTCTGCAACCAACGACGCGCGGACAGATTGAGTTCGGAATTCACTACAGGTACTTAACAATTAATATTTTGCTTAAATAATAAGTATTAATTTATAATATTTTTTAATTTGTAGCTGCCCTCAAATGATTTACGCCCGAACACTCCCACCGAATGATTTTTTGAGGATCAATCAGCCAAGCATTCTATGGTATTAAGCAGGCGGACCGAAATGTTAAGAATTTTGAGTTAAAGGCTGTGTGCCAATCGGTAACATTTTTCACTATTGCTGTGGCTATGGTACCAATGTTAATTGCCAATCAAAATCGGAAACATTTCGTGATTGGTGAGAGGTGGTCAGTGGCGTAGCTAGAGAATTTTTCGGGGAGGGGGGGGGGGGGGTCACAGCCAATGTAAAAAATTTTCCAAAATTAAAATTACCAAAAAAAAATTTTTACAAATGATAAAAATCGCTAGATTAGAATGCAAATTGTGTAAGTCCTTTTTTAAAACTTTGTAGGAGAGACAAAAAACAAAAAGAAAAAAATTCGAAATGAAAAAAAAATTCTGTTCATATAAATATTTTGGACTTACACAATTTTTTTCTCTTTTTGGACTTACACAATTTGCATATCACTTAATAACAACGAGTAGACATATGACAAGTATCTCAGACTTGTTTAGCGCGGTGCGCATTTGATTTTTCTAGCGTTCTACATAAAAATACACTTTTTCATAAAAGTGGACTTACACAGTTTACACTCTAAGCTAGCGAAATGTAATTTTTTCAGACTATAATTTAACATTTTAGCACACAAATATCGCTTATAATACATATATCAAACTCTTAAGGCCCTTGGCCACTTAAAATCTGGAATGTTAAGAAGTGTATACATATGTGTGAGTGTCGGGTGATTGACACAAATATCTAAAAGATTTGGTTCTCATCAACACGAGCCCGAACAAGAACGTGTAGCACGACGACTGCCGATTGCACTAACACACACAAAAAAACTCACACATACACACTGCTTGACATGCCAGATTGTCAGTTGCCAAGGGCCTTTAACTATACTTCAAAAGTAAGTCTCATATTCTCTTCTGGAAATCTACGCGCATAGGTAGATTTTCAAGTTTTATGCGCCCAAAATTGAATTTTGTAAAATTTTTACAATTACAGAAAAAAACATACCCACATATTGGAAATAGAATGGGGAACAATAATTCATCGCTTTTTTCCCGACCCCATACTCAGCACTTGCCCCAGATGGTCGTAACTTAGCATATCTGAAGTTAATTTTTTTTTGTTGTTTTTTCTTACATATTTTTAAGTGCTAGTTTCAACTTGAATATTTATTATTTAAAGCATTTCATTTAAGTAATAGTGATGAATCCTAAAGCTTCAAGTAATTATTAACACTTTTCAATAATATCCTTGGTTTCCAATAATTCTAAGTTTATAGTTTTAAGCTTTTAAAGTTGGGATATTTAAAAAAAAAAGTATCACTCTTTTTCATGTTAAAAATTGGTTTTGTTATGTTGCTCTGTCAGACTCAGTCAAATTAACCCTCGGACATGATATCTAGTACAATTAGTAGTTAGCCGACAAAAAATTACGTCGCACAAAGCCGCACTTCACTACTAGATACAGGGTTTTTCATATGTACCTACAATAATTTTCTTTTTGAGCTTTATATTTAATTTTAATGTTTATATTTCTAACGCATATCTTGGTTAATGTAGGTGATGCTCGAAAGTAACCCAGATATTTAGCAGCGATTATTGTTAACTTTTTAGGCTGTATTTTTAGTATTTCCAATTTTTCAAAGTTAAGGAAGTACTTATCATAAAAAGGGGCTAAGAATTATAAAGCTACATTTTTTAGAAGATTTTTGAGTATGCAATTTTGCAGCTCATTCAATTGTAATATAATAATATGCAACATTCAACTTTTTGAAAAATTTCATTGGCTTTTCGGAAATTTTAATTGGAACGGTCTCACGTACATATAACGCAAACACCCTACAGAAAAAAATTACTAAAATCGACGGAAATTTTTACAGCATTGAGAATAGCACTTTTTACACTAAAATTGGTTGGCTACATAACAGTACACTTATGGCGTTTTCTTTTCTGACAAAAAATGTTGCCCTTTAATATCTCAATTATCGAATTACGTAACATGACTTTCTATAAAATGGCTGAATTTGTAGTTAATGGTGCCCTCTTACTTAGTCAGAGGACAACATTCGTTGAAATCACCACACAAGCTTACAAATTGGAAGTCATGCAAGCTGAGTAGACGTGTTTTGGACAGTGCGGCAATATTTTGTGTATACATTCGCTTTTACCACAGTTAAATTGGTGTTAATTTTCCTCAAACTGACTCCCGCCCAAGCTGTTTTATTTTCTGTCGCATTAATTGTGAAAATCAATGCAAACATATAACAACAAATAAAATTTTGTACTTTGTTTTATTTTATTTTGTTGTATCTATTTTTCTTCGCGAGATGAGCCCACCAACAAAAATCAATGCAGCCCGCCAAGCTGTTTCATCCCACGCTGTTTCTGCTCCGTTGTCAAAGAGAACGAGAAGTGAGAGCCCTCAGCAAAACGAGTGGTTGTCACAATTCGACATAAGGCTGAACGAAATGAAAGATAGCATCATTGAGCAATTGTCTGCGCGAATGCATTTGGAGATCCAAAAATCTGAAGAGAGGCTTATGAAACGATTTGGTGAGTTTACGGCTGATCTTTTAAACTTAAAGTCAGCAGTGAAAGAGATTGATGCCCGTGTAGCGAAAACCGAGGATGTGTGTGTGCATATACAACAGCTGCGTGATGACGTCAAAGTCTTGATGTGAAAACCTATTGGTGGGAACGAGTGCGAGAATTCCCGTGTTATACAGCTTGCCTCAGAAGTAAAAGTATTAAGAGCGCAACTTGATGAGTGTCAAAATTCTATCGTCTCTTCTGATGTGATTTTAAGAGGCATAATACAGTCAAGTGAAGAGGATCTCAAAGATATATTCTCTAAACTTTGCAATGCTCTAAATATTAGCACTCCGCCGGTACGTGATATTTTTCGCGTACAAAAGACCGACAATAATACACAATCAAAGGCTATTATAGTCAAGATGGGCTCTGCCAACGACCGCAGTCGACTTCTTAGCGCCGTAGCGCGTTTCTGCAAGCAGAGCAAGAGGTCGTTTGCATTGCGAGATATTGGTATTAAATCTGAGGGGAGAATTGACATTCATGAGAGCCTAACCAAACACAATCGTGAAGTTATGCAGTTCGCAATGCAACTGAAAAGGCAACAACAACTAACATCTGTGTTCTCCTTGCGTGGGTGTGTTTATGTTCGAGTCAAACCTAAATCTAATGCAGTGAAGGTGTCCAACATTGATGATGTACGTATGTATATTAACAGCAGCCAGCACGTCCTAAGTAACCCGTAATTTACCCATTATGAAATATGAATGCAAGTTACTATTCTATATTAAGATAAATTTTATATGTATATTATTTTTATACTCAGCTGTACTAGTACACAGAGTATTATAGTTTTAATCACATAACGGTGGATTGTAACAGAATGAAATAATCGAGATAGATATAGACTTATATATATCAAAATGATCAGGGTGAAAAGAGAAATCGATTGAGCCATGTCCGTCCGTCCGTCCGTCCGTCCGTCCGTCCGTCCGTCTGTCCGTCCGTCCGTCCGTCCGTCCGTCTGTAAACACTCTAACTCGCGCAAAAATTGAGATATTTTGATGAAATTTGGAACGCAAGTTGGTATCGAGACTGGGACGGTTGGTATTGAAAATGGGCGAAATCGGACCATGACCACGCCCACTTTTCCTATATAGAAAAAATCGGAAATTTGGTATCTCAGCCACTAATATAGCTAGAGTTTTAAAATTTTACCCACGTATTGAGCTCGGGCCCTTATGAAGAAATTTGATGAAGTTTTGGAAAATGGGCGGTGCCACGCCCACTTATTAAGGGTCAAACATTGAAAGTTTTATATGTCATAACTCAGAAACCGTTGAAGATATATAGATGAAATTTGGTACGCGTAATTTGCTTACATAGACAAATGTTTTGACGAAAAATTATCAAAATCGGTTTACGGCCACGCCCACTTTTATATATGTGTATTATAAAGTGACCTAATAAAACCATTTTAAGCGATATCTCTGTCAAATATAAAGATCTATCATTGAAATTTTGTCGCATGAGTCCAACTATGGACATAAAACAAAAAACACAAAAATTTTGGAATATGGGCGGTGCCACGCCCACTTATTAAGGGGCAGACATTGAAAGTTTTATGAGTCATAACTCAGAAACCGTTGAAGATATATCGATGAAATTCGGTACGCGTAATATAATTACTTAGTCAAATGTTTTGGCGAAAAATTATCAAAATCGGTTGACGGCCACGCCCACTTTTATATATAGGAAATATAAGGGGGCCTAATAAAAACATTTTAAGCGATATCTCTGTCAAATATAAAGATCAATCACTGAGATTTTGTGGCAGGAGTCCAACTATGGACATAAAACAAAAACTACAAAAATTTTGGAAAATGGGCGGTGCCACGCCCACTTATTAAGGAGCGAATATTGAAAGTTTAATAAGCCATAACTCAGAAACCGTTAAAGATATATCGATGAAATCTGGTACGCGTGATATATTTACTTAGCCAAATGTGTGGACGAAAAATTACCAAAATCGGTTGACGACCGCGCCCACTTTTATATATGTGTATTATAAAGTGACCTAATAAAACCATTTTAAGCGATATCTATGTGAAATATAAAGATAATTCATTGAAATTTTGTGACATGAGTTTTACAATAGACCGGAAACAAAAAATAAAAAAGTTTGGAAAATGGGCGTGGCACCGCCTCTTTTTAGACAAAGGGATATATGAGATTTCTTAGCCTTTAACTCGACAAATAATTGAGATATTATGACGAAACTTGGTTTATACACTTTTATAACATGTGTTAATAGACACGCAAAAATGTATTGAAATCGGTTTATGACCACGCCTACTTTTTAACAAAGATATTTCTGGAACACCCTTTTGGAATTTGTAACGTGAAGTCTTTGTAACTAAAAGTCATAGAGGGATGAAATTTTGCACTAACAATAATATTTGTATGCTTATTTGGATGATTGATATAAATTTTGAAAATGGGCGTGGCTGCGCCCTGTTTATGCAGCACTCGTTTCATATAAAATACACCCTATATCGAACAAACGCAAACAAACAATGAAAGCATACAGCTGAGTATCTAATGTTCGATTGCACTCGAACTTAGGCTTCCTTACTTGTTTTATATTATTCTTGTATCTTATTTAGACCATTCATTTCAATCTTTTTCCCTGCTTTTACTTAGTCTATTTCCCCATATCTGCACTTCTTTGCCTCATCCTCCATCGATATATTTCGTATGTATTTACTCTCTTAGAATATATGTGTGTACATGTACATGCATATGCACCCTGCAAAAAATGCGATTAATCCGGGACGTGTCCGGGATCAATCGCAAGGGAGCATGCGACTAATACAATTTTACATCTTTTTATATGGAGTGAATTGATCGCATTTGTTCGAGCATGTCCTATGAAGAGACTAATTGTTCAACTTGTATACCCGAACGGGTACCAATGTAGATTAATCACTAACATACCGAACGGGTACAAATGTAAATCAATCGCTTTCATCCCGAACGGGTACAAATGTAGATCAATCGCTTACATCCCCAACGGGTACAAATGTAGATTAATCGCTTTCATCCCCAACGGGTACAAATGTAGATTAATCGCTTTCATCGCCAACGGGTACAAATGTTGATTTTTCCAAGTTGTTCGCCAAGGCAATTTTTAATAACAATCTTTAAAAAATTGTAAATGTTCATGCATATATAAATAAAGATTATACAATGTTTTACTTTTGAAAAAAAATCTCAATAAATAAATTAAAAAAATTGTAAGTTTTGAGTATGCATTATATGAACGTAATTTAAAGGATTTTTTCATAGGATTTTTAGGAAACATTTTGTTAAAATTATTATTCATCACTGTTATTAAAAGAAAGGGTGTTCAATTCGTTTTACCGGTTGTTCTACAATTTTTTAAATACATTGCACATTTTTCTAAAATTTCTACAAATCTAGATTTGTACCCGTTCGGAATGAAAGCGATTAATCTACATTTATACCCGTTCGGGATGAAAGCGATTAATCTACATTTATACCCGTTCGGGATGAAAGCGATTAATCTACATTTATACCCGTTCGGGAACAATTGGTCTACAATTAGTCTACATTTATACCCGTTCGGGAACAATTGGTCTACAATTAGTCTACATTTATACCCGTACGGGAACAATCGGGGACTAATTGTGGACCGATTGTTCTCGAAAGAGATCAATCCGGGACAAATATCTTTCGGTATTAATCGCACATTTTTTTGCAGGGCACCTACAAATATCTCACACAGATATGCCCTTTTGATGTGCATTGTGTTATGTTTGGGTTGATTATTGTTTATGACTCCTAGTGCTATGTGTTCCAAAGGCGGTACCTTCAACATGATTCGAGTATTGGGTAAACGTAAGAAGGGTCTTAGAGTATGCCACATCAATGCCCAAAGCTTAGCGAAAAAAATTGACGAATTTAGGTACCTGTTCGAAAATTCACATGTTGACGTGGTGTGTGTATCCGAGACATGGTTTTCTTCGATCCATAATGATAAATTATTACATGTAAATGGGTATAAGATTTTACGCGTAGGCAGAGTCAGTCGTGGAGGGGGTGTTGCTATTTATGTAAGAGATGGTATTTCGTGCAAGGTTGTCAGAACGCCACCACCTTCAAATAATATTGAATACGTATTTCTAGAAATTTTTACAAAATTTGACAAAGTACTTGTTGGCTGCGTCTATAGACCTAATCGACAAATTTGCTATAATGCATTTATTGATTTCCTTGAAAATCTCGCCATAGGGTACAATAAAATCTTAGTAACTGGTGATTTCAACAGTGATATCCTTAAGGACATAAAACTACCACTGCACCTTAAAAACCTAGGTCTCTGTCTTGTGAATAGTACAACGCCTACGCACTTTACTCGTACCGGTAGCACTTTGCTGGACCTTTTCATTGTTAATGATTTGTCAAATGTATTGTTGTATGACCAACTTGTTGCCCCGAACTTCTCAAAGCATGATTTAATCTTTCTTACTTTCAATTTTAACACTATATGCCACCAGTCTCACTATTCATACCGTGACTTTAATAATATTAACTACGATGAGCTCGCTAATGGCATTAACTCAATTAACTGGGAGCTAGTTCGCATTATGCCATCGGCTAATGATCAAATTAATTTTATTCAGTCGAACATTAGTTTCCTGTTCGATACCTATGTGCCTCTAATTACAAAAATAAGCAAAGCTGGTAACCGCCCATGGTTTAGCAGCTATTTAAAAAAATTAATTGAACAGAGGAATTGTAAGTATCGCAGTTGGAAAAAACTGAAATCTGAAGCAGCCTATGATGAGTATAAAGCTGTGAGAAGAAGTGTAACAAACGCTATAAAAACTCAAAAACTCAAATATTATGAGCACCAATTTGGTACTGCTGTAAGCTCAAAACAGAAGTGGAAGCATATTCGTGATATTGGCATTAACGTCAAAACCTCTATCGCATCCGAATGTACTAATGTTGATGATGTAAATGCAAGTTTTGTAAGTCTGTCCCATTCTCGCAGTAGTGTATGTCATGATAGGTATAATATTCGTATTAATAATTTTTGTAACGGGTTTAATTTCAAATGTATTGACGAATGTGGTTTTGTTGAATCCATATTATCTGTCAAATCTAACGCGGTTGGTTTGGACGGAATCCATCCAAAATTTGTGAAGTCCATTTTGCCGTTTATTCTTCCGTATCTCACATACGCTTTCAACTCCATATTGACAACGTCTACTTTTCCGTGCTGCTGGAAAAAGGCAAAAATAATCCCTCTTTTAAAACCTAATGGAGAGTTTAGACCGATTGCCATTTTACCATTTCTTTCCAAGGTTATGGAGCGAATAATGCATCACCAAATTAACACCTTCGTAAATAAATACTCGCTCATTAGTAAGCATCAGTCCGGTTTTAGGGTGAACAGAAGCTGCATTACTGCTCTTCTAAAAGTATCTGACGACATTAGGCGGAATATGGACAAGAATGAGGTTACTTTGCTAACTTTACTCGATCATTCTAAGGCTTTTGACTCAGTGGATCACTCATTACTTTGCATAAAATTAACGAACCTGTTTAACTTCTCGTCTCATGCTGTGAGTCTTGTCAAATCATATCTTCTTGATAGATCACAAGCGGTATGCGTTGGTCGTTCTGTGTCCAAATTTTTGTCTGTTAATTTAGGAGTGCCGCAGGGTTCTATACTTGGTCCATTGTTATTTGTTTTATATGTCAATGATTTGCCGGGGGTCCTACAACACTGTAAAGTTCATGTCTACGCTGATGACGTGCAATTATACCTGAGTTGTCCTTTGAATTCAATTGACGCTTGCATAAAAGATCTTAATGCGGACCTGCATTGCATAAATGGCTGGGCTAAAGATAATGGCTTAGTGCTGAATCCGAGTAAGTCAAAGTGTATTGCGATCAACAAAAAACACTTAAATGTTCAGAACTTTCCAAAAGTGACATTAGACAACTCAGTTATTAATTTCGTTGAATCGGCCAAAAACCTGGGTGTGATATTTAATAGTACTTTGACATGGAATAACCACATTTTAACGGTAATAGGCAAAGTGTATGGAATGCTGCGCTCGTTATGGTCTATCCAGTACTTGACGCCAAAAAAAATAAGACTGCTATTGGCCAAGACATATTTGCTGCCAACAGTGCTCTACGGTTGCGAACTCTATGCCAATTGTGATAGTATTTGTATGAGGAAACTAAATGTCTTGTTCAATAATGTTGCCCGATATATTTACAGTATTAAGCGCAGGGACCACATTTCTGAATACTCCATCCAAATATATGCAATTCCTTTAAATAGTTATTTGGAAGTGAGGGCTCTTGCCTTAATGCATAAAATAATAAAAAGTCATGAACCATCATACCTCTACGAGCGTTTTCTGGCTACACGATCTGAGCGTACTGGGCAATTGCTTCATACGACCTTTAAGTCCAAAACCTCTGAGAGACAGTTCTTCGTTTACGGAGTCCGTCTTTGGAATAACATACCATTGGATATCAGGAGCCAGACAAGCACTCTGCATTTCAAAAGGGAACTTATGCGATTCTATTCGGATCGATTGCGTGAGAGTACATGAATGTACATATATACACATATGCCTTATGAGTCGATTAATCCTCCTATACTATGCTTTTTTCCTGACTTTTTTCTTATAATCCCACTCTTCTTACTTTTCTCTGTCTACTTCTTAGTCATGTAAGTTTTACGTATTTTTGTCTATTTAATGTTCTTAATGGTAAGGATTTATGTATGTATTAAAAAATGTTGTATAATTGGTGTTTCATATTGTTGGTGCACAAACACTGTAATTATAACCCTTGGTTGTTGTGTTTGTATTAAATAAATAAATAAATAAATAAAAAATAAATGGCTAAGAAAATCAAACAGGGCAACATTTTTTCGAGAAAAGAAAAAGGCATTAGAAATCTCCTCAAAATCTTCTACAAATTCTGGCCGCGCTTTGAAATTTTTAATCCACTTTTAGAAATTTCTACGATTTTTCGGATTTTTCCATAAGCTTAGAAATCCTGCTTAAGGCCATTTTTATTGAAAAATTATTTACATTTTTAAACGAAAATAAGAGAGTCAAATTTTCGCAGAACTGTTTGAAATAAATTTAAAAACTCTGTCGTATGATTTTTTTTTTTGAGTCACCGTATATATTTTTCAATAAAATCGACTTTTTAACTAGAGCCCTAGATACCCGGGTATCGAGCAATTCGATCTGATCGTTTTTGTTCAAATGCCCGTACAAACATTCGAGCATTCGAGCTTACAAACAAAAAAAAATGTGTATCGGAAAAACAAAAATAAAAAACTACATATAAAGAAAAAAAATAATAATAAACAAAAGAAAAAAACAAACTTCAAAATACCCGAATTGTTCAAATGCCCGTACAAACATACGGGTAGTAAACAAACAAACAACTCTTCGATTTGAACAACAACTGTTCGGGCTACTCGAAAATGTTCAAAAAAAATCGAGAGCTCTACTTTTAACACAAATTATTAAAATTTTGCATTATACAAGCAATTTGGAATAGATGTACACAATAAAATATTTCTACCTATGTGCTACGGTTATAAATAATAATTTTCTTATATAATTTAGTTTTTTAATATTGCATTTTGACAGACATTAAGTAAAATCTCAAGTTCAGATACTCTTATACATTGCATATTTATTCCCATTGTAGTTTATACTAATATTATTTGATTAAGATGATAAGTAATTGAAAGAAAACTTTAAATTTAAATAATTGGCGTTACTTTTCTGTTATTAGAATGTTAATAACAGCAATACCGTATAATAATTGTAGCGTTTGTTGAGCCGTAGGGAAGTGCAGGAACCGTAGGAATTTTACCACAAAAGAGCGAATATAAGTACAAAGAATGTAAATTGTGGTAAAATTCCTGCGGTTCTTGCACTTTCCTACGGCTCAACAAACGCTAGAATTATAAGTAATACTTCGTGAATAAGCGCTAAATTTCGAATTACCAATTTCGAAAAATTACTATTCTCATTGATTTTTTCCTGAAAATAAATGGATGCTAATAAGGTCAAAGATGGTTTTATGGTCAAAACGAATCTTTCGGGGGGGTTTTGGGGTTACTACGCCACTGGAGGTGGTTATGCGTACATTGGTGATTGGAGCGCACATACACAACATAACACATGATTATTACCCCAGTTGGAAAGGTGGTCATGCATGACCTTGCGGACGCATGAAAAGATGTACGAAAAATTTACATTATAGTATGTATTCCAAAAAAAACTATGATTTCATCTAAACTCTATGTTGTGTGGCTGCCAACTTATAGGAAATCGGATACACTCTAGAATGCAACCCAAGGTAAGCGAAGAGGTCAGTCATCGGCTCTCAGCTTTAACTTCCAACTTATAGGAAATCGGATACATTCCAGAATGCAACCCAAGGTAAGCGAAGAGGTCAATCATCGGCTCTCAGCTATACCTTCCAACTTATAGGAAATCGGATACATTCCAGAATGCAACCCTAGGTAAGCGAAGAGGTCAGTCATCGGCTCTCAGCTATACCTTCCAACTTATAGGAAATCGGATACATTCCAGAATGCAACCCAAGGTAAGCGAAGAGGTCAGTCATCGGCTCTCAGCTATACCTTCCAACTTATAGGAAATCGGATACATTCCAGAATGCAACCCAAGGTAAGCGAGAGGTCAGTCATCGGCTCTCAGCTATAACATTGAATCTAGCAAGAAAAAAAAAAAACAATTAGGAGAATCAGGTTTTCTCTAGTTTTGCTTTTTTACAATGACGACAACAATTCACAGAGTCTATTTTAACAAACGGACGCATAAAAGCGGCACTAAAGATCAATATAATGTTGAATGTCCCACATGGGTGAAGCAGTGAAGGGGAAGATGGTGCGACAATGAGAGAAGCAGAGGAGAACAAGCTGGAGTGAAGTTACATATTTCTAGTTGGAAATCGGATGGAGAGAGAATGAAGAGAAAAATGCAAAAAAAAGTATTATTTTTTATTTTTAAGTGAGAAAATAAACCGACACTGAGATCACGGCAAGAGCGACTCTCATCCAAACATTCCTTTTTGCCTTACCTTGGCAGGGAAAAGTGGATGCATGACTTCCCTAGGACATCACAATGAAAAAAATCATGCATTCTGGAATGTATAGATCCTATGGCCTTTATATCCATTTATAGATGACCATACATTACCTTTTCCAACTGGGACTGAGCACATACACAACATAACACATTATTACCCCCGAAACCTCGGCTGCTGGCTGCCTGTTTCACACAGCAAATGTGCTGGATGTGAGAGTCCGAAAATTCTCTCACCGTCGAAGTGCACAACAACAATTTCACGGTGCTCGACCAGCAGCATTGTAAGCATAACCAGGCCCTATGGGAAAATGAGGTAGACAATTTCACCATGTTGAGGAAAAAAACCAATTTTGCTGTTCCAAACGGAAGAGAAAATTTTGACAGTTACTTTTGGGCGAAAACGAACAACGATACAATTTTAAAACGTAAACTGAATATAATTGCTGATGGATCTGATGTTATTTTGTTTTTAAATATTTGTGTAATTACAAAATGTCAAAATTTTACCTAACCCATTGAGCTAGGTAAAATTATGACGCTGGAATTCACCAAAATTTTACTCCCTTATGTCAAAATTTAATTTTTTTCTACCGATTGGCACACAGCCAAAATAACAAATTGTTTGTTATGGTTATCTACAGAAATATGTAATTGCATATATATGTACATGTATTACATCTCCCGGATAAATTAAGTCATATGTTGCATTTAAAGACTTTTGGGAAAACAGGTTTGAAGTTTAGAATTGTATTTCTCCAAAACGCCTCATTAGTTGTTCTTTAAAGTCTGACAGAACACTACTAGGCCACAAAATTCTTAAATTATTTTAATTTTGTTATATATTGCTTATTAATATGGAATTTATAAAGGATTTTCAGTATAATATTGTCGTATTTTATCTTTAGCAACAGTTTTGCAGGAATGTGTAAGACGTAAGACAAAATGTGCTCCCAATTTGAACTAAATTAAAGATTTTTTAAATTAGTTAAATATTGTATTTTATTTCTCATAAAATTAAATAAATTAAATAATTCACAGCTAGTAAAAGCACATTAGAAATTAGACGAAATCGCTTGTGACATTGCACATACGACAAAATACTGATCAATATATCTTAAACTAAAAGAGATAGCAAAAAAGGGATAACATCATTCGAAATATCTTGATTAGTTTAGTATAACTGCGTTATAAACACAATTCGGCCCAAATTTCACATATGTACGACAGCAATTTATCCCGGCGACGATTAATCATGATACCTTAAGTTAAATATGTAAATAAATACTTTTAATTTCAAAGCCAAACTATGTAGAACAAAACACATTTCCCACTAAAACTTGTTTCCTTACTTTAATTTAAAAAAAAGTTATTTATAGAAAGAGAATGTGCATTCAGTTATTTTATAAATATTCAATGAAAATTTTAAAAGATAATTATGTGTTCCAAAAAGTAACATCAAATGTGATAGGTATAAAAGGACTAATATTTATATGTAAATTCCAAAATTATAATTTTATATTTGCATTTGTAATGTACATAATTGTTGATATAATTTGAATTTCCCCTACGAACATTTTTATTATTAATTAGAATAAAAAACAACTAAATTAATGAACTTATAGTTCAGGATCGAATGTGATAGTTTAGTTGATTAAGGAAACAAAAAAGAAAAAATATGCTAAATAAATACCAAAATAAAAAACTAGGTACATGCTATTGTTTTATTAAATATAAAAAGGCTAATAAAGGTAACAAATGTAACTACTCCATTTGGGACCAGAAACGGTTGTGTCGCCTTTGCTACCCATTCGGGTACACACGTGTACAATTGTTCGCATTTGCTACCCGTTCGGGTACAAAACGGATCGAAAAAATTGAAATCTAAGAATAAAAATATAAAAATTATTTTTCATCGAAAAAATAAAAGTCATAAAATATCGGTCAAGTTTCATCGGAAAAATTTAAATCCAATAATAAAATTTATTTTTGATCGAACAAATAAAAATCCTAAAATATCGATCGTTTCATCGAAAAAATTTAAATTCTTTCGTTGTCTTTTCTGAACGCCTGGTCGCTCAGCGCGTATATTTTATTTATAAAGTTAGTGACAGTGTTATGTTTTTTGGTTCAAAGATGGTTAGAGTGGTAGTTAATCAGAAAAGACAACGAAAGGAAAATAAGAATTATCTTGACAAAAAATGCATATATGCACATATTTCAGAATGCATTCGGGAAAATCTTAGACCTAGTTTTTGTAGATGATAGCTCTAAGTCTGTCCTTCACCTCTGTGACCCTCTTGTTCTACCGGAGGAGTTATACCACCCTTCTCTAGAGATTACATACGAAATTGTAAACAATATTAGTGGCTGCATTTCTAGTTCAGCTAACACAAGTACTTATTATAACTTTTCCAAGGCCAACTTTAAAAAACTTAATCATGAGTTAGCTAGTTTAACATGGCCAAAATTTAATAACGATGTCGAGCAAAACGTTTTACTTTTTAATAAAATTATTCATTGCCTATTTGAAAAACTTGTGCCTAAACGTGTTCGTGAGTACAGTGAGCCATTACAACCTTGGTTCACAAAAGAGTTTAAAACTTTAAAAAATAAGAAATCCCGAGTTTTCAAATCCTACATGAAATCGGGCTTGCATGCCGACTACTTAAAGTATGCTGAGCTTAGACGCCAATACTTTGTGTTAAATAAAAAATGCTATAGAGCTTATATACGTAAAATTAAGTCTAATTTTATTCGTAATCCAAAATCGCTTTACAGTTTCGTAAACTCCAAGAGAAAAGTTAATGGGTTTCCGTCTGCTATGAGATATCATGACAACACTTCAAGTGATAGTCAAGAAATTTCCAATCTTTTTGCACAATTTTTCAAACATAATTATTCCAACTTAGAAGAACTCCCATTTCGTAACTATCCATATCGATTATCTCCTAATAAATCAATTTACAAACCATATATATCTGCACATGACGTGTTATCAGCTTTATTATCATCAAAAAAAGAGTCATTTAGTTATGGTCCTGACCAGATACCAATATGCTTTCTAAAAAAATGTGCCATAAACGTATTTAAACTACTAACTGCATTATTCAATAGTTCCTTAGAACAAGGCATTTTCCCTATGCTCTGGAAAGAGTTATTCATTATCCCCCTTCATAAAAGCGGGAGTAGGTTCTCCATAGAAAATTATCGAGGTATAGCAAATATTTCGGCTATTCCTAAATTATTGGAAGCAATAGTTACCAATAGATTGTCTCATTCTACGTCCTCATTAATTTGTGATTCCCAACACGGTTTCTGTAAGGGTAAATCAACGGCCACAAACCTACTGGAGTTTACCACTAGTGTTTCTAATGGATTTTCTCAAAACTTGCCCACTGATGTTATATACACGGACTTCAGCAAAACATTTGATAAAGTCAATCACTTCTTGCTGATTCTTAAACTTGATCTTCTTGGCTTTCAGCCCAGACTTTTGCAATGGATATCTTCATATCTTTTAAATAGAACACAAAGGGTGATTTTCAAAAATACCTACTCGTCTATTATTAATGTTACTTCAGGAGTTCCTCAAGGCAATCACTTTGGCCCGATTCTGTTTTTGCTATTTATTAACGATATAACTACTACAATCAAAAATTTCATTGTATGCGGACGACGCACAATGGGTGATTGCGGCCAAAAATAAATTCAAAATTAAAGTATGAGTAAAACAATTTTTTTAAATAGAGATCGACAGATATATCAAATTGTAATAAAGAAGCTTATATAAAAATTTTTGAGTCTCTTTTCGTTTAGCCGTACAGGGTACCCAAAGTTGAGCAAAAAATAGGTTCTTTTTTTTCTCAATGAACACACCTCATACAAAATGCTCTATCTCATTTAATTGTTAACATACGAACTCGAGTGATACATCACTACATAGATAATGATTTTCTCTTTCAGAAATTATAACGTAGTTATAAATACCGTTCACTATTGAATTTTCAAATATTGACAAAAAATGTCGATAAGAAAAAAATTTTGCTCGACTTTGAATAAAAAAATTAAAAAAACAAAAAACATGACCTCCTCAAATTTTTTTTATGCTTTGAAATAATATATTATTTATATTATATTATTATTAATCAAACTACATTCTCATTATAAAAATCCTCTTGCTCCATTTGCTTTTATAATTTTTTCCCATTGGCCTAAAACTGCGTTTTTGTAAACGCATTAATTATGTTAGTTTTGACATTATGAAAAACGTTTATATTTAGGCGAATAATCGAATATTTCTTTATCGTCTTGCAGTAAATGATGCATACTTTCAAATTATAAGGTAATCTTTTTTATCAGCGTTAATTCATATCTTTGACAGCTTTTTTCTTTTGGAATATAAAAAAAAATGTGTAAAAATTTTGAAATTTTAAAATGAAATTAAAAAAAAAAAAAAAACAAAAAATACGACCTCCTCAATTTTTTAATATTTCATAGTCCTAACTGTCTTTTATAAACAGGAGAAAAAATCGTAAAATTTCGTTTGCTCCATTTTGTTTTATGAACATTTTTATGGAAGGTGTTTTTTGAGTTTTGGTACATTTTTCCCATACAAAATGCCCAGAAGTATGCTTCAAAAAGTTTAATTTTTTTTGTATGGGGAATATTTGTCAAAATGGTGAAACTTAAATATCGATATTTCCAATTCTAATTAAGATATTCGAAGAAACTAAACGCTGTTTTCAAGGGTAATGACTGTGCTTTCAACTGGTTAAATCGAATTTGAGTGGAAAGTAATTATATAAAAGATATTAAGCAGGGAATAGAGCCAAAAAACGTGTTTTTTGCCTATTTGGGCATGAATATCTCAGAAACTAGAAACAATTTGGAAAATCTGACTCCAGATTCAGGTTTACCACACTGAGATCCTTTAGAAAAGTGTAATTTCATTTCCGGTATAAAATTTTTTTGAAATGCGATTTTTTTGTATGAAAGTTTTATGATAAATGCTTATAACATACTTAAAAGTGCATATATTTTTAATTTAAAAACGGTGAAGTGCTTTACCCTTTTTCCAAAATGATTACCGCATTTGATATATATTTCAAAAATGTATACACTAATCAAAATGGAGCATTTTAGCTATAATAGTTAGGAAAATGCTGAAATTTCAAAAATACCGTTATATGGGAGGTGGGCGTATTTGTGGGTGGATTTTGTTCATATTTTCACAGTTTACTAATTTCAACCAAAAAAGCTTAAGTTCCGAGTTTCAAGATTCTAGCTTAATTATTACTATTTTTGGCCGCGTTTGTATGGAGGTGCCCCACTGTGCGACGTAAAGCTTTTTAGATCAATCTCTTCATTTGATGATAGAACTTTGCTTCAGGAAGATTTAAATTCCTTAGTTTCTTGGTGTGACACTAACTTAATGCCACTTAACCTCCATAAATGTAAATTCATGCGCTTTTCCCTGAAAACCGTACAGCCAGCTTCTTATGCAATAAATGGCTTAGGTCTCGAACAAGTAAATGAGTTTGTGGATTTAGGTGTAATAATGGACTGCAAACTTAGTTTTAACATTCATATTAATGCTACAGCAAATAAGGCAAGAGGTGTCTTAGCGTTTGTAAAACGTTGGTCAAAGGAATTCAGCGACCCATACATAGCTAAAACACTCTTTACAACTTTAGTAAGACCTATATTGGATTACGGTTCGATAGTTTGGAATCCATACTACCACATTCACTCTGATCGCTTAGAGTCAGTCCAAAAACAGTTTTTGCTTTTTGCTTTAAGAAATTTGCCTTGGGACTCTGGTTACAATCTTCCACCGTATACTAGCCGTTTAAAACTCCTTAATCTTCCGACTCTTGCAAGTCGACGAGAAATGTTAGGGGTAATATTTATCGTTAAGCTCTTGAATGGCTTAATTCTTTCTCCTTTCTTTTTTTTTATAATAATAAAACCCAGAGTTTTTCCTCCACCCACCCAACCGCACGAGGGGCGCATCCGCATGACGTACAGATATTTTAAAATACTATTGAAAACAAATATTTAAAGCTTTTATTTAATGTTTTTTAAGAACTTATCAATTTCTCATGTTTACAAAATGGTTTATTTTGTTTACGTTTTTGATGATCTTCTTCGTTTCACTTGGTATTCACGGTGGATAATAAACGTCAAAATTTCTTGCCTACTACTATTTTTCACTCAAGAAATAAAGCTAAAAATTTCTTGAGCTGTTTCTTGAGAGGTCGATACCAGCCTTTAGTATCTAATTAGAAGTGCTCACGACCGCCAGCGAAAAGAAGAAAAACTCCACTTACGTTTTAACAAAGCAGTGAAATAAAGTACAGTGCTAACACACAGAGAAAAACTATTGTAAAATCACCTTAAAATCGCACATAACCCAACTTAAAACTTAGGAATAATTTACTTACTAAGTTTTTTCGTCATTTTAACGAAAATAACTTAGTAAAAGCTTGGCAAAGTTTCTACTTGGGTAATTTTGACAAAGTCTTGTTTAATTTTCCCTAGTTGGCTTAGGCAAATTTTTAACCGAAATACTTAGTCAGCTTATTCTCTCTAATTTACGTAATATTCAACAAAGTGCCTTTGGCTGAGTGAACAAGTAGCCTAGTTATTTTAACTGCCATAACTTAGGTAATATCTTACCACGAAACTTTGGTAACTTACAAAAGAACCTGCGTAATATTCAACGAATTCCCTTTGGCATATTGCACAAGTATCCTAGTTATTTTAACTGCCATAACTTAGGTAATATCTTACCAAGAAACTTTGGTAACTTGAAAAAGCACTTTCGTGAAAAACTTAGCGTTTTTCAGCTATACTTTTTATACCAGAACTTAAGGAACAAAAATAATGTGTAGCAGACATGTGTAACACACATTATTTTTTAACTTAAGTTTGGTGCAAAGTCAAATCCAAGTTGCTCAAACGATTTTTCCTATATGGAATTGTTTCCTTCCATTTTTGATGATAATATCCCAATCTCTCATATGAGTTGAATTTTCTGAAGTGGGCCACTTTTTTCGAAGTTGTACTATCTTTCTGAAACTTTTTTTTATAGTTCACAACAACAACAAAAAAATACGTTTGGCCCAGTTTTTCGAAATTCGAATTATTTTCAAAGTTATAGCTATCAACACTTTTCGAAGTTCCTCAGTTTTTGCCGATTTTCTCACGATTGGTCAAACCGATTTTGCTAAATTTTGACATATATATAAAAGATGATATCTTCTACCAAACAGCATTTCTTATTTTTGCAAATAATTTTTTTTGCAAACATTATTCACAATTTTTATGTTCTGGACCACGGTCGGATGGTCCGGAGCGGGAGTTGTGCATGCTTTAATTCATTATTCGTAGTACTCAGTAAGTAACAAAAAAAAATTGCATACAAAAATAACAAGTGTAAAAAAGGAAATAACTCCCGCGCCTTTAAAGTGCCCCAAAAAAATTTTTTTTTGCTAATAGTTACTAATGGAATGCCCAACAACATCATACAAAAGCGCCATCCGACCGTGGTCCAGAACATAAAAATTGCGAATAATGTTTGCAAAAAAAATTATTTGCAAAAATAAGAAATGCAGTTTGGTAGAAGATACCATCTTTTATATATATGTCAAAATTTAGCAAAATCGGTTTGACCAATCGTGAGAAAATCGGCAAAAACTGAGGAACTTCGAAAAGTGTTGATAGCTATAACTTTGAAAATAATTCGAATTTCGAAAAATTTTTAAATACGTATTTTTTTTTAAGCGATGTGAGCCATACTACCCACTTTCATTAGAATACATGGCCGTCGAAAAAATTTTAGGTGGCCCACTTCAAAAAAAAAAAATTCAACTCATATGTTTCAGTTCACCGCTTTCATGTTTGTGTGTAGAACGTCTTTATGCGTTGGCGGCTTTCCGAAAAACGTACCTTTTCAGAGATCTCGGAACAAATCAAAATTTGCCGGAGGTATTGGTTGTTAAATCTGTAAAAATAAAAAAAAAAACAAAACACCAAAACTACGCACTATTATCTGGGAAAGGCACGTATAAAAACGAAGTGTGCAAAAAATAACCCTCAGCCGGCAGAATTCTCTCTTATTGATAACATCTACCCTTCCAACTTTAACAAAATACCGTAGATCGCTTCACAAATATAAATAAAGGGAATTCTGCCGTCTGAAGGTTATTTTTTAAAGCGCAACCAAAAGTAATGAACTTTGTGAAGTTAAATAAGTGGCTCTTAAAAATTATCTAAGTACTATGCTGCTAACATAAATTACCCAAGAACACTTTGTTGAATTACACAATGTCATGTCTAACAGGTATTACTCCAATGATGTGATACGTAGGGAAAATTCCCTAATGTAGGGATTTTAGTCGCAAACAAGTGACCGTGGGGAAAAAAGGACAGATTTTTATAAAATAGCTAAATGTAGGGATTAATTGGCAAAACTGACTGTCGATCTGAATAATGAAAACGCTGTGAAGACGAGTTAAATCGCGAATCCTTTAATGGCGTAATTGGAGACAAGCTGCCGTATCATGAAGACAAGTTTTAAGATCTTTTATTGAATTATCGGATAACACGATACTTTTTATCCGTGCATCGGATCAAAAGATTTTTTTATTATATTATAAAACTGTTAAAGTGGAAAAATTTTACGAAAATGGTGCAGGTACACTTGAATAAATGGAGTTTTTATATCCCGAAATTGGAATGGGAGTGAAAGGTATAAGAGCAAAAGTGGGGAAATTTTGAATTTAATATTAAGAGCGAAGGAAAGGATAATTTTTTAAGGATGAATATCACTAAAATTCAAAATTTTAATTATCATTTCCCTTTTCCCAGTATATAACAGCTGATTTCCATTATTTACATAATAAAAAACGTTCATTTACTGTCGTGCATTTAATTCATTGTTATAACATGGAAATAACAAAAAAAAGTGTAGGGAATTTCGTGGGGAAAATTTGAAACCGGCGTAGGGAAAAATAGGGATTTTTCTTGTTCTGTAGGGAATTTCCAAAAAAGTGTCTACCATCACTGTATTACTCAAGAAAACTTTGATACATTTCCCAAGCTTTGTTTCTGCCGATCGTATATAAGTTTCCCAAACACTTTGTTGATTTTCACATAGTTTTCAAAGTTCATATAAAAAAAATACCAAAGCTAAATTAGTCAAAACAACCCCTTTTTTTGATAGCCAAAGTGCTTGGGTAATAAATCAATTAAGCTTTATTTTGCAAGACCGGGTATAAATTGTGTAAGTACTTTGGTAAGTTGCACAAGTTTCTTGGGCCCCATATAATTATTTTTAACTAAGTAAGTCAACTTTGTTGGATTTACTATAGTTTTTTCTCTGTGTGAAAGATTTATGTATTATATTAATTATATCAAAATAATTAATGGCGTTTCATTTAATTTGGAAAAGGCCACTACATTATTATTATTATCATTATTATTATTATTATTATTATTATTATTATTATTATTATTATTATTATTATTATTATTATTATTATTATTATTATTATTATTATTATTATTATTATTATTATTATTATTATTATTATTATTATTATTATTATTATTATTATTATTATTATTATTATTATTATTATTATTATTATTATTATTATTATTATTATTATTATTATTATTATTATTATTATTATTATTATTATTATTATTATTATTATTATTATTATTATTATTATTATTATTATTATTAT
>OY482674.1:75221286-75224314 GCA_960531455.1 Urophora cardui
GATGATGATGATGATGATGATGATGATGATGATGATGATGATGATGATGATGATGATGATGATGATGATGATGATGATGATGATGATGATGATGATGATGATGATGATGATGATGATGATGATGATGATGATGATGATGATGATGATGATGATGATATGATGATGATGATGATGATGATGATGATGATGATGATGATGATGATGATGATGATGATGATGATGATGATGATGATGATGATGATGATGATGATGATGATGATGATGATGATGATGATGATGATGATGATGATGATGATGATGATGATGATGATGATGATGATGATGATGATGATGATGATGATGATGATGATGATGATGATGATGATGATGATGATGATGATGATGATGATGATGATGATGATGATGATGATGATGATGATGATGATGATGATGATGATGATGATGATGATGATGATGATGATGATGATGATGATGATGATGATGATGATGATGATGATGATGATGATGATGATGATGATGATGATGATGATGATGATGATGATGATGATGATGATGATGATGATGATGATGATGATGATGATGATGATGATGATGATGATGATGATGATGATGATGATGATGATGATGATGATGATGATGATGATGATGATGATGATGATGATGATGATGATGATGATGATGATGATGATGATGATGATGATGATGATGATGATGATGATGATGATGATGATGATGATGATGATGATGATGATGATGATGATGATGATGATGATGATGATGATGATGATGATGATGATGATGATGATGATGATGATGATGATGATGATGATGATGATGATGATGATGATGATGATGATGATGATGATGATGATGATGATGATGATGATGATGATGATGATGATGATGATGATGATGATGATGATGATGATGATGATGATGATGATGATGATGATGATGATGATGATGATGATGATGATGATGATGATGATGATGATGATGATGATGATGATGATGATGATGATGATGATGATGATGATGATGATGATGATGATGATGATGATGATGATGATGATGATGATGATGATGATGATGATGATGATGATGATGATGATGATGATGATGATGATGATGATGATGATGATGATGATGATGATGATGATGATGATGATGATGATGATGATGATGATGATGATGATGATGATGATGATGATGATGATGATGATGATGATGATGATGATGATGATGATGATGATGATGATGATGATGATGATGATGATGATGATGATGATGATGATGATGATGATGATGATGATGATGATGATGATGATGATGATGATGATGATGATGATGATGATGATGATGATGATGATGATGATGATGATGATGATGATGATGATGATGATGATGATGATGATGATGATGATGATGATGATGATGATGATGATGATGATGATGATGATGATGATGATGATGATGATGATGATGATGATGATGATGATGATGATGATGATGATGATGATGATGATGATGATGATGATGATGATGATGATGATGATGATGATGATGATGATGATGATGATGATGATGATGATGATGATGATGATGATGATGATGATGATGATGATGATGATGATGATGATGATGATGATGATGATGATGATGATGATGATGATGATGATGATGATGATGATGATGATGATGATGATGATGATGATGATGATGATGATGATGATGATGATGATGATGATGATGATGATGATGATGATGATGATGATGATGATGATGATGATGATGATGATGATGATGATGATGATGATGATGATGATGATGATGATGATGATGATGATGATGATGATGATGATGATGATGATGATGATGATGATGATGATGATGATGATGATGATGATGATGATGATGATGATGATGATGATGATGATGATGATGATGATGATGATGATGATGATGATGATGATGATGATGATGATGATGATGATGATGATGATGATGATGATGATGATGATGATGATGATGATGATGATGATGATGATGATGATGATGATGATGATGATGATGATGATGATGATGATGATGATGATGATGATGATGATGATGATGATGATGATGATGATGATGATGATGATGATGATGATGATGATGATGATGATGATGATGATGATGATGATGATGATGATGATGATGATGATGATGATGATGATGATGATGATGATGATGATGATGATGATGATGATGATGATGATGATGATGATGATGATGATGATGATGATGATGATGATGATGATGATGATGATGATGATGATGATGATGATGATGATGATGATGATGATGATGATGATGATGATGATGATGATGATGATGATGATGATGATGATGATGATGATGATGATGATGATGATGATGATGATGATGATGATGATGATGATGATGATGATGATGATGATGATGATGATGATGGATGATGATGATGATGATGATGATGATGATGATGATGATGATGATGATGATGATGATGATGATGATGATGATGATGATGATGATGATGATGATGATGATGATGATGATGATGATGATGATGATGATGATGATGATGATGATGATGATGATGATGATGATGATGATGATGATGATGATGATGATGATGATGATGATGATGATGATGATGATGATGATGATGATGATGATGATGATGATGATGATGATGATGATGATGATGATGATGATGATGATGATGATGATGATGATGATGATGATGATGATGATGATGATGATGATGATGATGATGATGATGATGATGATGATGATGATGATGATGATGATGATGATGATGATGATGATGATGATGATGATGATGATGATGATGATGATGATGATGATGATGATGATGATGATGATGATGATGATGATGATGATGATGATGATGATGATGATGATGATGATGATGATGATGATGATGATGATGATGATGATGATGATGATGATGATGATGATGATGATGATGATGATGATGATG
>OY482674.1:75224514-75284208 GCA_960531455.1 Urophora cardui
AAATTTGTATACTCCCGAAACGTTTCTATGGAAATAAAAAAACAATTTTTTATTTTGATTCGAACAGATACAACCCAGCAATGAAAAGAATGAAATGTGGGACATACATATATGCATGTATGTACATATAGACGGCTGAGAATAAGATCGCCCTATTTCAAAAATTGTTTCAAAAACGCCCTATTCCAAAAATTGTTTGAATAACGTCCTATTTCAGATTTTGCTTCAAAAACGCCCTATTTCAGAGAAAATTCCATATATGTTTCTCTGAAATAGGGCGTTTTTGAATAATTGTCTGAAATAGGGCGTTTTTGAAGCAAAATTTGTAATAGGACGTTATTCAAACAATTTTTGGAATAGGGCGTTTTTGAAACAAATTTTGAAACAGGGCGATCTTATTCTCAGCCGTAGATATATACATCGTCCCCTCAATATAACAATAGCGTATGTGCTCATACGCCATTATTTTTTTATTGCATATTTAGAATCTCCATCATTGATTCTATGTCTGGTCAAAATTTCGTCAAATTCTACTTCCACAAAGTAGGTCAAAATGTCATTGGAAAAAATGGTGTATAATTTCTTGTTCAAAAATTTAATAGATATTTGATTTGACAAAAACTTTAAACTCGATTTTCTCAAAACCCAAAAAAAATTATACGCTATTGTTATATTGAGGGGACGACATATATATACTAATTTGATTCGTTCATATTTTCGATAATGTTATCCATGTCTATTTCAACATTTGTGGTTGATAGTTGCAAAAGCGACTCGAGGTGTTTGTCTGACATCCGGTTTCTGTGTTTTGATTTTACAATTTTTAATTTTGAAAATACACTTTCGCAATTATATGTACTAAAAACATTGACGAAAATATATATAATAATTTTGTCACACTAATAATTAATTAATTATTTATTTATATATTTTGAAAAATTTAGAGGGCATTGAAAATTAATTAATAAATTCAGTAATTGTAGCCAAAGTCCATAAATCTCGTATTAAAGATGTTTTTTAAGCTTTCTAAAACCAATCCACTTTTCAATATTAATTAATTATTTATTTATAAATATTAATATTAATTTTATTAATTAAAAATGTATATATATATTCCAATGCATATTCGATAGCTTTGTTTGCATAACATAAATACAAAGTTGGATTTTTAGTTAATTTCGATCATCAGTCTGGTTTGTGTCCTAATTTTTCTACTGGGTTATCGAGATGTCAATGAAGTTGTAAAAAACTACAAAAACAAACATATAGAAAAAAAAATTTTTTTTTCTTTAAATTATGACATTGCTCGCCCGTAAGATGTGTTTGGGCATCATTGATCTAGAGTAACCTAGAGCAACTCAGTAAACAAACCTATTATCAGTAACGAAATGTTTTTTATATCTTGAAAAGATTTTTTCATTGAGACAAATTTCAAAATGAATAACTTTCATATAAGTACTAGCTGTACCCGGCCAAGCTTTGCTTTGGCCCACTTCCTATTATTAAAATAAGTTGGAAGTATCTAGATACCGAACTTTCCTCGGACTGCCTAGCTCAGCAAAAGTCAGATAAGTTTAAAACAAGTAAGGAAGCCTAAGTTCGAGTGGAATCTAACATTAGATACTCAGCTGTATGCTTTCATTGTTTGTTTGCGTTTGATGGACACACGGTGTATGTACTTTATATAAAGCGAGTGCTGCCTAAAGTGGGCGTAGCCACGCCCATTTTCAAAATTTTTATCAGTTATCCAACTAAGCATATAAATATTATTCTTTGTGCAAAATTTCATTCCTTTATGACTTCCAGTTACAAATATGTCACGTTACAAATTTCCAAAGCTTGTCCCAGAAATATCTTTGCTAAAAAGTAGGCGTGGTCATAAATCGATTTCAATAAATTTTTGCAAAATTTTTACGGTTTTTGTTTTATGTTCGTAGTTAGACTCCTGCCATAAAATTTTAATAATATATCTTCATATTTGACAGAGATATCGCTTAAAATGTTTTTATTAGGTCACTTTATAAGACCCATATATAAAAGTGGGCGTGGTTGTCAACCGATTTTGGAAATTTTTCGTCCAAACATTTGCCTAAGTTAGTATATCACGCGTACCAAATTTGATTGTTATATCTTAAATGGTTTCTGAGTTATGACTCATAAAACTTTCAATATTTGCCCCTTAATAAGTGGGCGTGGCACCGCCCTTTTTCCAAAATTTTTGTGTTTTTTGTTTTATGTCCGTAGTTGGACTCATACCACAAAATTTCATTTCATCAATTTCATCAAATTTCTTCATAGGGGCCTGAGCTCAACTCGTAAAATTTCATCGCTCTAGCTATATTAGTGGCTGAGATACCAAATTTCCGATTTCTTCTATACAGGAAAAGTGGGCGTGGTCATGGTCCGATTTCGCCCATTTTCAATACCAACGGTCCCAGTCTCGATACCAACTTGCATTCCAAATTTCATCAAAATATCTCAATTTTTGCGCGAGTTAGTGTTTACAGACGGACGGACGGACGGACATGGCTCAATCGATTTCTCTTTTCACCCTGATCATTTTGATATATATAAGTCTATATCTATCTTGATTATTTCATTCTGTTACAATCCACCGTTATGTGATTAAAACTATAATACTCTGGTACTAGTACAGTTGAGTATAAAAAAAGTGAAGGATAATATGTCTTTATACGATCTATGGCTTTATACCTTTTTTCTTCGTATTAGTCTCCCACTCCCTTTTCCTCTATTATTCCCTTTCCATTTATCTTTCCCTTTCCCTTCATTCCCGCTTCCGGTTTCTTTTTGCTTTCCCGTCACATTTCCGCTTCCCTTTCTCTATCGCTCTTACCACTCCTTTTCTGTCTTTCTCCCTTTCATTCCCCCTCTTATACTTTCTCTAATTCCCTGTCTTACTGTCTCTCTCCCCATCCTCTTCATTCCTTTTTCATTACATTCTCCCTCTTCTTTTCTATCCCTTTGCATTTGCCTTCCCCATTCTCATTACACTTCCCCTTTCCCTTTCCCTAGGGAACCGGGTGTTGCATAACATAGCCCTGCAATCCACTTTTCATTTTATACCATCGTTGTTTAAAAACATCCCGTGGCATCCGGGACCACTCCTCTACCCATAATTGAGTACCGGGTCTAAGAATCACAATTAAAATAGCTCTATGTAGCAGCCGTGGTCAACACCTTTCATTTTATATCAGTATTGCTTAGCAGCATCCCGCGGTCATCCGGGTCCACGCATTGACCCACATCTGGGGTCCCAACCTAGGAGTAATGGGTTCATACCTATATAAAATCCCAGCTCGACCTCCTTCATTTTATACCAATATCGCTAGGAAATATTCCGTGGTCATCCGTCCACGTTTCGACCCACATTTTGGGACCCGACATAGGAATGATAATAATTTCATTTCTATGGAAGTCATGCTCATAACCTTTTGTTTGATACAAATATCCCTGAGAAATAGTCCATGGTACACGTTTTGACCCATATATGGGAATTATAATGGGTACGGCTCCATATAAAATTCCTGCTCAAAACCTTTCATTTGATACCAATATACCTCAGAAATATCCCGGTGTTATCCGGGTACACGTATTGACCCACATCCGACCTAGGAATCATAATGAATTCATTTCAATGTAAATTTTCTATGTAAAATACCCTTCATTTTATACCTTTACTTACTTTAATTGGCACGTAACCGTCTAGACGATTTTGGCCGAGTCTAATAAAGCACGCGAAATATTTATGTTTCGTGCAGCATGGCGCCATTTGGGAATACCTAGGGAGTCAGCATCACTGTCCACCTGATCTTCCCAACGCAGTGGAGGTCTCCCCTTTATTCTTCGTTCAGCGGGTTTCGATAGAAATTGATACAAATATATCTTAAAAATAGTCCGGGGTCATTCGGGTCCACGTTTTGATCCACATCTGGAGACCCGACCTGTCTTAGACTTCCACTCCCTTTCCTTCTTTCATTTCCGTTTCCTTTCCCTTACCCCTCCTTTCCTCTCCCCCCTCATTCGTCCTCCCTTCTCACTCCTAAACTCTCTCTCTCCCCTTCGCTCTCCCATTATATTATCGTTTCCCTCCCCTTGAATTCCCATTCCATTCGATTTTCCTGTTTTTGATTTGATACAAATATCGCTCAGAAACATTTGAGGGTCATCGGGTTCATATTCAGACCATATCTGGAGACCCGGTCTAAGCATCACAACTAAAAGAGTCCTATGTTGAAGTGCTCATCAAGACCTTTCATTTGATACCAATATCGCTCAGAAATATTAGAGGGTCATTCAGCTCCACGTTTTGACCCATATCTGGAGACCCGACCTAAGAATCACGATGAATGCTCTTTTATGTAAATTCCCTGCTCAATACCTTTCATTTGATACCAATATCGACCAAAAATATTCAAGGGAAAGCCGGATCCACGTTTTGACCTATATCTACCGACTTCCGGATTTGAAAAAATATGCATATAAACCATCTAGGGCAAGGTACTCAGCTGGTGTGTAAATGTGGTCCAAATCGCTCCACGCGTTTGGGCGAAAGCCGGCGACAAAGAAATAGGCTTGATTTTTATATATATAAAATATATAGATAAGATAAGAATAACTTTCATATAAGTATTTCAAAATTCAAGCAAAATTTCCAATTTGGAATTGTATGAAAAATTTTTGTCGAAGATATAAAAAACAAATTCGTCTCAATGACAGTCTTTTAAGACTTAAGAAAACAATTAATTACGGATAATAACACTACCCGACAAAAAAAATAGCACATGATTCCTTTGTAGAATTTTCTGCTGATTCCAAATATGTAATCAGATAGTTGAAAAGTAGAACAGTTTTCGATATACTTATTTTGAAATTTCAGTTTCTGAGATAAGAAATAAGTGGGATTACGAATTAGTCAATATCTCCGCCATTACCGTCTCGATTTTTACGTTATTTAATTTTATTTTGAGAGGATAAAATGCCCTTTCTAACAAAGCAAAAAATCAACGTTAAATTGTCGGAGTTATGGCGAACAAAATATTTTTTTATGAAAATTTTCAGTTTTTTTAAAGCAAAAAATGCCTGGAAATCGGAGTATAGGGGAAAATTGATGTAGTGCAATAACTGCGCGATTTTTATTCCAAGTTTTCGTTTTTTTTTTAATATGGTGTATTCCTGAGAAAATATGGTGCATTATTGAAAAAAGCGGCGTAGGCGAAAAATTGGAATAAAAATCGTCAAAATGCTTGCAACGAGCCCTTAACACGTTTTGATTTCCTCTACTCACCACCCCACAAATTTAATTATTTAATTTCTTTTTACGAGTGTTTCATTCATTCTTTCAATTTTGAGGTGACTGAGGGTCAATGGCTAATTTTTTTTTGCTATTACATATATACTCGCATAACAATATGTGTTTGCTTTTTTAATAATAAAAAATTTAATTTATAGGTCGCGCAAATCATTTTCATTTTTCATTTGGTGGTCCAAAAAAATTAATCATTGCGAAACTATGCTATTTGTGCTATTTTTTCAATAATACTTCGCCTTTAAAAAGGAAAAATTGGAATTAAAAATCGCGCGATTTTTTATTCCAGTTTTTCGCCTGCGGCACTTTCTTCAATAATAAAACCCACGGCCGCTATGGTAAAGTGGGTAGAGTGCTCGCCTGCTATACCAGAGGTCTCGGGTTCAAACGCCAGTCCGGGCAAACACAAAAAAAAATTATAATTAGTAAAACTCCAATTATTTGGTTTTTTAAGAGCAGTGGTCACCTCTCGGCAGTGGGCGGCATACCCTCCGAGTGTATTTCTGCCATGAAAAAGCTTCTCACAAAAAATGCATTCGCCGTTCGGAGCCGGCATAAAACTGTAAGTCCACCCAATTAGTAGGAAAAACAAAAGGAGCACACCTGGAGAGAAGCTCGGCCATAAAACTCGTCAGAGTTATAATAGCGCCATATATACTATATTATTATTATAATTATTAATAAAACCCACGAGTTTAATTGCATTTTATTCGTGGGCGTTATTTATTTTTAAAAAGGAAATAACGTCCGTGGGCTTATTTCCTTTTTTGGAAATAATTCCCGCGAGCGTTATTTCCGCAGCCGTTATTGCACTGCACCGAGAAAATTGGCAAGGGCCCCCTGAATTCAAAACTATTTGTTTTTATTTTTTTTAATGTTTGGGATTGTTAGAACGGTAATTTAGTGTTTTTTGGGTATCACTTCATTCAAAAATATTTTTCGCGAAATTTACAAGTGCGATAAAAGCTAACAATACCTCGTTCGAAACGTAATTAAAATGCGCTTCTAACTATATACAACTTGTAGTGGTTGAAAAGAAATCGCTGAGCGGTAGCTGGTCAAATTCAAATGGCAATATGAACTTTGACCCCCCGTCAAAAAACACTAAACCGGCATCAATCGGGACCAAAACTTATATTTGTTATCCTTGATTTTAGAAGTATTCATTTTGCGTATTAGATATAATTATGTTACTACCGATTGAGGAGGCGATACAGTAAAATATTGTTGATTTTAAACTCACTGTTATACATACATCTATATCTATATATATAAAAATCTCATGTAACATTCTTTGTTCGGGATAAACTTTTAAATACTGAACCAATTTTGATAATATTTAGTAGTAACATGTATTTGTGCTCCGATTGAGTAGACAAATAGTTTTTATTTAATTGTTGGGGTAAGAGGAAAAAAATTCAACAACTATTTACAGCGAAGGTTGAGTGTATAGCTATTTCACGAAAAACCATTTTCGATCATCAGCACTCTTTTCGGAAGTGGATGCACCGGGGATTGAACCCGAGTCCATTCCAACTTCAGCCGCAATGACCCAACGGATAAACACACTCGGCCATTGAGACTCTGTGCAAGCTGTTGGATTTTCCCCACTTTTGCCTTTTTCATTTTCAACATTAACGTTAGTGTGTATATGCTTTTGCATATATTCTCCACAAACGTGCTGAATTTTTGTTGTAGGCAGTTCGCAATGAACATTGTTGTTGGTATTTATTTTATGTATATACCAAACAACGTTAACAATTTTACTTGAAAGAGTTTTTAGTGCTTAGCACGAAATTTTTATTTTTAATTCAATTTTTAATTGTTGGGGTAAGTGGAAAAAAATTCAACAACTATTTACAGCGAAGGTTGAGTGTATAGCTATTTCACGAAAAACCATTTTCGATCATCAGCACTCTTTTCGGAAGTGGATGCACCGGGGATTGAACCCGAGTCCATTCCAACTTCAGCCGCAATGACCCAACGGATAAACACACTCGGCCATTGAGACTCTGTGCAAGCTGTTGGATTTTCCCCACTTTTGCCTTTTTCATTTTCAACATTAACGTTAGTGTGTATATGCTTTTGCATATATTCTCCACAAACGTGCTGAATTTTTGTTGTAGGCAGTTCGCAATGAACATTGTTGTTGGTATTTATTTTATGTATATACCAAACAACGTTAACAATTTTACTTGAAAGAGTTTTTAGTGCTTAGCACGAAATTTTTATTTTTAATTCAATTTTTAATTGTTGGGGTAAGTGGAAAAAAATTCAACAACTATTTACAGCGAAGGTTGAGTGTATAGCTATTTTAGCCATGAAAAAGCTTCTCACAAAAAAAATGCATTCGCCGTTCGGAGCCGGCATAAAACTGTAGGTCCACCCAATTAGTAGGAAAAACAAAAAGGAGCACACCTCGAATTGGGAGAGAAGCTCGGCCATAAAACTCGTCAGAGTTATAATAGCGCCATTGTATTATTGTATTATATTATTATATATAAACACCGGATCAACCGATTTAAATATTTTTTCTTGAAAATGAAACTTTGAACCTTTTACTAAAGTTCTGCATTCAAAAAATTAATAAATTCTCTTTTTAAATAACAAAAATATTATAAAGAATAGTATAAATTTTTGAAAAAGAGTCATGCGCATGATTGGTCGCCACAAGCAATGGGTAAAGCAGAAGACAAAACTACGAGAACAATACATACCTACGTACATATGTACATAAGCAAAGAACCCTGCAGTAAAAATCCGCAATGAATCCTTAATGAATCACTGATGCAATTCACCTATGACGAGGAGGCATCAGTGAATACTTTCATATAAAGACTGATGAATTTTTCATATAAATGGTTTGCTTTCCTCAGAAAAAAAAAACAAAAACAAATAAAAATATACTGAATTATGACGACAGTGATGAATATTCAACAAAGAATCATCACTGATCCTTCAGCAGTGAAACAAATTTACTGCAGGGAAATGATACGAAGATACATACATATGTATATACGACCAAAAGTAAAGCAATTCGTTTAAATCATAGGTGGCCAGGATTTAAGCGTAAGTGAGCCACACGACAACAACAGCTTTGTTCAATAACTAAAAATTTGTAATTTCTTTTACAAATAGTTTTTACGGTTCAGTTAGCGTGGAAGACTAGCACAGTTCGTTGTTCGCGTGGAAGACTAGCACACTTCGTTGTTCGCGTGGAAGACTAGCATGCTTCAGTTCTCTGCGTGGAAGACTAGCATACTTCAGTTCTCTGCGTGGAAGTCTAACATGCTTCACTTGTTTTGGGTGGAAACTAACATATTTCTGTTTGTTAGAAATAAGCTTAGGGGTTAAGCACATGAGGAGGATAGTCCGAGGACTGAAAGATATTTGATAAGTAAGTGCAAGAACAATAATTCATACTGCAATAAAACTTTAAACAGGAACCTTCAGCCAAACTATATGAAAAGTATATGAGTTTCAAATATTCCTAGACTTGTACTAGGCCTACTTTTAAGTATGTACATAGGTTGTGCAAATAAAACCTGGCTTTCGCATCAAATAAAACACAGCGTTAGTTATTACTAGGAACTCTATATTTATATATCGTCGCTCCCAACGAAGACTATCACGGTTCTATTTTTTTAAAAACATTTTAGAAATACAAAAGATACACACTGTGCACACCTTTTGTGTAGTACCTCAGCACTAGTCATATCTACATATATATAAATATAGAGTTCCGAGCAATAACTAACGCGGTGTTTTATTTGATGCGAAAGCCAGGTTTTATTTGCACAACCTATGCACATACTTAAAAGTAGGCCTAGTACAAGTCTAGGAATATTTGAAACTCATATACTTTTCATATAGTTTGGCTGAAGGTTCCTGTTTAAAGTTTTATTGCAGTATGAATTATTGTTCTTGCACTTACTTATCAAATATCTTTCACTCCTCGGACTATCCTCCTCATGTGCTTAACCCCTAAGCTTATTTCTAACAAACAGAAGTATGGTAGTTTCCACCCAAACAAGTGAAGCGTGTTAGTCTTCCACGCAGAGAAACGAAGTATGCTAGTTTTCCACGCAGAGAACTGAAGCATGCTAGTCTTCCACGCGAACAACGAAGTGTGCTAGTCTTCCACGCAGAGAACTGAAGCATGCTAGTCTTCCACGCGAACAACGAAGTGTGCTAGTCTTCCACGCAGAGAACTGAAGCATGCTAGTCTTCCACGCGAACAACGAAGTGTGTTAGTCTTCCACGCGAACAACGAACCGTGCTAGTCTTCGTTGGGAGCGACGAGATATGTATATAGTACCTATTTTTATCTACATATTTACGTATATCTGTAACCGAATTTTTCATACCCCAAACCTCTGGAAGTGCTCTGGCCTCAGATTCATACATATCTATATCTACGTACATTTATATATAAAAATCTCATGTCACATTCTTTGTGCGGAATAAACTTTTTAACTACTCAAACAATTTTAATTATATTAATTTTTCTTTTACAACAGAAATTAAAATTGAAAAATTATTTTTAAAATTTGACTTTAGATATATACCTATCTTTATATATTTTCGTCTATCTATAACCAAACCTCTGAAAGTGCTCTGGCCTTAGATATGTACTTATCTATATCTACATACATTAGACTGACTACAAAACATATGGGATTTCCAAAAGTATTGAATTTTTTCGCTCCCCGCGCATTTTCTGATAGCTTGACAATAGAAAATAAGATCTGCATAAAAATCTGACCATCGGTAGTGGGAAATAGCCACGCGCATTTGAACTAAAGTTCAAAAATTGACCTAAAAATTATGCATTGCTTTAGAGACCAATATCTCTTTAAACAATGATTTTTGGAGAAATAATGTAATAACCATTTTTATATTAAATGAAACTGGGAACATATTCTCCATATGATAGTTATACCTACCGTTATCCTTTCAGGACATATTGAGTCCTTAAAGTGAAATTTAAATTTTTTTGTTTGTTAAAAACACAAAAATAAATATTTAAAAAATAGAGAATTGTATAAACTATACATCATTTAATAGGTTATTTAAAGTAGTTTTACACATCATAAATTTTGTTTGATTTACATGCACTATTATAGTCAAGAAAATGATTTAAAATAAGCAAGTCGCATTTTTTCAAACTTTTTTTTTTACTAAACTGAAAATATCGTAGTAGGCTTTGCAATAAAAAAAAATGTGGTATAGTTTCATATTTCAGCTCATTCAATAGTTTGTTGAACTTTCTTTAAAGTGAACTTGTAGCGGTAGTGCTCATAAGTGTGTTATATTCAGTTCAAAAAAGTTTTTTTCAAATTTTTTTAAAACTATTATTGTAATGGCATTAAGATCCAGATGCATTCGCTTAATTGGTAATTATTTAATAACATCTTACGAGCTAAGTGCTATGTAAGGCTTTTCTATTATATAATGTAAGAGTATCTTTTTTAAACACAGGCTTGAAAAAAAACTTTGAATGGAAATATGCTTCCAAGCAGAAGAAATGTGATAAGCTATTTATTTTATTTGATTCGTGATGAACATTAAACGGCAAAGGAAAGCATTCCTATTTTATCCAATAGATTGATTGAGGTCTACACGAAATTCGGAATTCCGACCAAAAGAAAAGATGGAATAGAGAAAATGATTAAAAGGCATTTAAATCAATACAACAAAATTATTAAATTGAAATGTGGTAAGGCAAAAAAACATTTTACTGACTCTCTGGACGTGTTATTTGACATATCTCATGCAAATGCCATTAAAACATTGCAAAAGAATAAAAATACTGTACTTCAATTTCTAAAGCCAATTTTGAGCGCACAGCTTTTATTGATACGCGATGTTCGTTTAAAAAGTTTATGGCTTTCGTATTTTTATGAGCATGTTTTACTTTTTATGGTGTTGGGTCCATAGATCGTATTGACACCACCATGGATCAACGTGCCTGCGTGGGTATTTTGGAGAACACTATGCTGCCTTATGCGGAATACAAAATTTCTCTGGAATGAACCTTCCATCAGGATAATGACCCAAAACATACGAGTAGGCTAGGCAAGGAGTTCAAAGGAATTGAGGTAATGTCCTGTCGTGCACAATCAACCCAACTCAATGCTATAGAAAACTTGTGGGGCGACATAAAGAAATGGGAAACCAGCCAATAATCGTGAACTTTGGGAAGTAGGAATGAATTGTTGAGAAAAAATACCCAATAAACGCTGTGAAGGATTAGTCGATTTTATGCCGCGTCGCTGTAAGGTGTTTTTAGACAATGATGGTTTCACGAACTAATATTAAACACTACTTTACTTTGTATATTCTAAATTTTTTGATTTTACCTTTTATTAAACATTTATCTAAACTAGAAGAAAAATACTATTATTTTTTTGAACAAGGAATTTTTGAGTTATTTTACCTTTGTCTTTATAAATCGGTTATCTTGCAACTTAACACCATAAAACTTTTGTGACGCGTGAAATGAATCTCTATGCTACTTTTGTACCCAATTTTAACCAAAAAGAAATTAAAATAAACTTTTTATGAGTAAGTTGCACATTGATTTCATAGCACTATTATTATTTTGAACACAGCTGTATGTAGGTACATATCATTATGGTTTTGTATAATTTTGTATAGCTGATACACATATGTAAATATGGATATATGAACATACTTACATACATATGTATGTATGGACATACCAGGTATAAATGTAATTTTCGTTTTTTATTATAAGCATATTAATATTTTGCGTATACATATTTAACGAGTTCATAGAGCAGGCAGTATTTAAATATTTTCTTGTACTCAGACTAGGTATTAAAAAAAATATAATCATGCAAATATCTAAGAAGGCTTCCAAAATTAAAAAACCTTGAACCTATACTTGGTACATAATAGCTTCAAAATTTTATTCTTAGCTATGCTGGAGCTATTTTATCCTTTATTTCATTAAGTGGGAGGCGGTACAATCTTAACCTTAAAACTAAACATATGTCCATATGTTATTGTTATTAAAGCACGTTTAATTATTATAATTGATTAAAATAAAATAATGTAATGACGTTTGGCGTCGTTCTAAGCTTAGCTATGATGCATAGAGATGCATATACATACAGTCCGGTTCACTTGATTAGAGGCAAACATTTTAGTGGAAGAAATTGCTTATTAAAGCAACCGCTTTTGAACTTGTAAAAAATATTTTTGCTGTAATTCAAGCTGAGACTGTACTTTATTCAAAAATAGACATGCATTGAAAAATTATTCCAGCTAACGGTATTTGCTAACAGTAAAACTTGTGAGCCTATGATATTGTGCTTGATTTATTGGTTCACTTGAATAGAGGCGCTCAGTTGGTTTGCATTATTCGCGTAATAAAGGTGTGAAACGATTTAGTTTTTTAAAGCTTTCATTGTTTTTAGTCGAAAACTTGTAAATTGTGATAAAATGGGAAGGCAGAAAGGTTTAATAGATCGAGAAAAAGGACAAATCGATGCCTTGGCCTCAGAAGGGCTTTCGAATCGGCAAATTGCCAAAAAGGTTGGTCGAAGTCCAAATGTAATTGATCATTATGTAAAACAAGGTGACTCCTATGGGAAGAACTACAAAGGCAGGACTGCGATGGCTTTGACAGTGAAGGAAACCCGTAAAATCCTTAGGATCGCATCCAATTCCGCTCTTTCAACTTCAAAAATTAAAGAAATGTCCAATGTTGCAGCAAGTAAATCTACCGTTCGAAGGGCTATTTTGAAAGCGCCACATCTGAGGTATAAAAAGCTACAAAAAAAACCACCATTGAATAAATTTAGCAAGCAACGCCGCCTCGATTTTGCAAGGGACCACATGGCTTGGAGTTCTGCTACAAATACCGACCCCGGTGAATGGAAAAAAGTAGTATTTAGTGACGAAAAGAAATTCAATTTGGATGGGCCGGATGGCTACAATTACTATTTTCATGATTTAAGGAAAGAGGAAAGGTACTTGAGTCGACATCATAGCCGGGAAGGTGGCGTTATGGTATGGGGAGCAATATCGTACTATGGCGCTTTCAAATTGAAAATTGTAGACTCCAGAATGACGGGAAACAGCTATAAAACAATGTTGGAATCATCTTTTCCCGAGATTCGTGAAACATTTGGACCTCTTCAATGGATATTCCAACAAGATAATACGCCTATACACACTTCAAGAATGGTCAAGGATTGGATTGCATCACAAAATGTTGCTACTTTAACATGGCCACCTTATTCCCCAGATCTCAACATCATTGAAAACCTCTGGGGATGGCTTGCTCGAAAGGTTTATGAGAATGGGCAGCAATTTGAAAATAAAAATGATTTGATTCGAAGCATCAAAGCGGCCTGGTCTGAAATTCAATTAGGCTATCTAGAGAATTTGTATAAATCCATTCCTCAACGTATTTTTGAAGTAATTTCTAAACAAGGCGGCAGCACAAAATATTAATCTTTAAAGAACAAATGTAAAAAAAAACAAAAAAAAAAATTGTTCCTGTATTTCTTTTTGTCATCATTTCCTTTGTGCCTCTATTCAAGTGAACCAATAAATCAAGCACAATATCATAGTCGCTGAAGTTTTACTGTTAGGAAATACCGTTAGCTGGAATAATTTTTCAATACATGTCTATTTTTGAATAAAGTACAGTCTCAGCTTGAATTACAGCAAAAATATTTTTTACAAGTTCAAAAGCGGTTGCTTTAATAAGCATTTTCTTCCACTAAAATGTTTGCCTCTAATCAAGTGAACCGGACTGTATGTACATACAATACGTATATTTATTTATAAAAAAATAAATTCGCATGCAGGTATGTAGATATTTTATGTTTTGAATCAATGAATACCTCAAACTATATTTTTATATTTAATTAAATAAAATTTACAGAAAAAATTTGGTTGTTTTCAATAAAATAAAAATAACTGTAATACCAAATTTTCCCCTCTTCAAAATTTTTTGAAAGATGTTTAAGTATTATCTAAAGAATAACTTTCAAGTGAAAAAATAGTGTAGATGAACTGATCACGGTGAAAATCACTTTTCCCTTGAGAGTTTTGGGTTTAGGTAGACGGGAAACGGAAAAGTGTAAACTGTTGATCATAAAACAGGTCAGTGAAATTCTAGGCTAGCAACGCCATTTTTATGAGTTAACGAGCTAACTTAGGCCTTTTTTACGACTTCAGGCTAATATGTTACTTTCGGGCCTAAAAATCGATGTTCGGTTATTTTCTTATTTTTACTATTTAAGCTATGGATTGTTGGAAACAACAATTACTTATTGTATCAGACAATATTTTTGCGCAAATAACTCTCAACTACAAAATGGAGAATATATATTGAAAGAAGTACAAGGGAGAAGCAAGGTGTGGAAAGTCTTTGCAAAAATTGTTAAGAGTAATGGGGAAGAAATAAGTAACTTCGTTATCTGCAAAATTTGCGAAAAGCTTCTGAGCTACATCATGAAATCGACGTCGAATTTAGTGAAGCATAAGTGCTATTTGGAAGGTGAAGACTACGCCACGCTGCATTTAGTACCCATATATATTCAGCAGTTAATAACAGGATGCCAGGATAATAATGAAGATATCAACGCAGTTATGAATTTTAAACAAAGGCTGGAATCGGCATTTGCACACATATCTTTAATATACACTACGCTTGTAAACGTTTTGTATATGCGCTTAAATAAAAACAGGGCTATTATTAAGTATAAGATTTATAATTATGTTATGTTAAAATAGTAGATATAAAATCAATGCTTTGGAACTAAAAATGAAACATTTAGTATCAACAAATGACATCAATGATGAGCCTCCTCGTCACCCTCACGACTAAAAACTGTGCATCTTCAACCCGTTGAAAATTATCATTTGGAATGCCAATGGCCTATCCAAACACTTACTTGAAGTTAAAACTTTACTTCAGACCCACGATATAGATATACTCCTCATATCTGAGACCCACTTTACTGACAAAAGCTACTTTGAAGTACCCAACTACAAGTTTTACCACACAAAACACCCCAGTAACAACGCTCATGGAGGCTCAGGTATCTTGATACGGAAAAGTATTAAACATTACAGCACGAATTCATTCCGTACAAATGCTATACAAGCCACAAATATTGTCATTGAAGACCCGAGCGGCCAGCTTACACTCTCTGCTAGCTATAGCCCGCCGAGGCACTCTATCAGCACTGCAGAATATGAAAATTTCTTCAACTCTTGGAAATCGATTTCTAGCTGGGGGCGATTACAATGCCAAACACACATTCTGGGGCTCTCGTCTAATTACTCCTAAAGGAAGACAGCTATACAATGCTATTAGCAATCTCAATTTAACCCCATTCTCTACTGGAACTCCCACTTATTGGCCAGCAGATAAAAATAAAATTCCCGATTTAATCGATTTTTGCGTGGTAAAAGGCATGGCTTCTCAGATATAACTTGTAAATCCTGCTTTGAATTCTCTTCCGACCACTCTCCAATCGTGGTAACAATTGATAAAAATTTTACACCCGCAGCGGATAAATGCAGCCTTTACAATCGGAAGACTGACTGGGAATACTTCCGACACATCATCACGTCTAGTCTTGACTTGAAATTAGCGTTGAAATCTGCTGAAGATATAGAGGCAGCAGTCGAACATTTTAACAGCTGCATCCAACAAGCTGCGTGGAAATCAACTCCCACCCTCACCAGACAAAAAAGGACAAACGTTACCCACAACATAAAAGCTAAGCTCAAAGAAAAGCGACTCGCAAGGAAAAAATGGCAACAAACCCGTCACCCCGACGACAAGAAAAGATTGAATGCTCTCACCAAAGAACTCAAAAATATCCTCAAAATTGAACACAACAGACAAGTTCAACAATATCTCAGTAATATTGATGCAACAGCTGCAACTGATTACTCCCTTTGGAAAGCTGCTGGTGGGCTAAAAAGGCCGATTTTCTACAATTCTCCAATACGAATGGAAAATAACGAATGGGCGAAAAGTGACGCAGAGAAGGCAAATGCTTTTGCACTCCACCTAAAATCAGTATTCACCCCACATGATATTGAACCCCCACTAAGCACAACAACAGAAGTGAAAAATACTCTGAGTCATCCCTATCAAATGGACCTCCCCATAAAACGATTCGCAATATCGGAGGTAAAAACCGTAATAGCGATGCCCAACCCAAAGAAAGCTCCTGGGTACGATATTATTAATGGCAATGTACTAAAACACTTACCTTACGAAGGCATAAAATTTCTCACCCAACTTTTTAATGCAGTACTAATAACTGCATTCATACCCCCTCAATGGAAAGTCGCTCAGATGAAAATGATTCTGAAACCAGGAAAGCCCCCTGATACGGCAGCGTCTTACAGACCCATTAGTCTGCTGCCCATTGTCTCAAAAGTCTTGGAAGTTCTCTTCCTTAAAAGACTCTTACCCAAAATAGAAGAGCGTAACATTATACCTAATCACCAATTTGGCTTCAGAAGAGGACACGGAGCAATTGAACAAGTACATAGACTTACCGAGAAAATCTACTCTGCCTTTGAGCAAAAAAAATACTGTACAGCTGCCTTTCTAGATATATCCCAAGCTTTTGATCGCGTATGGCACGACGGCCTGCTCTATAAACTAAAAAATACTCTCCCTACAAGCTACTTTCTATTTATACAATCTTATCTAAAAAATCGTTACTTTTTCGTCAAAGAAGGAGCAGAGCAGTCTGAGCTTTACGAGAGCTTAGCAGGCGTCCCGCAAGGTAGAGTAATGGGCCCAATACTGTACCTACTTTACACATACGACCTCCCAATAGCAGAAGGAGTCACTATCGGCACTTTTGCCGATGATCTGCTGTACTGGCTTCAGACCTCAACCCTAACGTCGCCTCACTCAAGCTTCAAAGAAGTTTAAATAAAATTACCCATTGGCTGAAAGACTGGCGGATAAAGTCAAATGAATCAAAATCTGTTCAAGTGACGTTTACCACTAGACGTAACACTTGCCCACCCGTAAAACTCAATGGCATTGATATAGCGCAAAGTGACGTAACAAAGTACCTGGGTATGCATCTCGACAGAAAACTAACATGGAGAACCCACATATTCACCAAACGAAAAGCTCTTGGTATAAAACTGAGAAATCTTTATTGGCTCATGAATCGAAGCTCCCAACTATCAATCGACAACAAACTCCTGCTCTTCTCAGCTATCTTAAAACCCATCTGGACCTATGGCATACAGCTATGGGGAACCGCAGCAAACTCAAATATAGAGATTCTCCAAAGATTCCAATCGAAAACCATTAGAATGATTGTAAATGCGCCCTACTACGTCACGAACGACCAACTACATCGTGACCTAAAGATACCTACTATCTCTCAAGAAATCAGAAAGTATGCTGCATCATACAAAATGTGAATATTAGCTCACCCCAACCCACTCGTTCTAGCCCTGACGGCAAGACCAACCAATTTCGTACGCCTCAAAAGAAAATCATTTACAGATCTTTGCTGATGCACTACAATAAATGGATGCGATACTGAGAGCAATCCATACATGCCCACCATGTTTATTAAGTCATTATTAATTACTAATTACTTTTAACGAACCACAAAATTGTTAGATGTATTTTATTTATACAGTTGGCAAAATATATTGGATGCTAAAAAAAAATTTAGTATCTAGCTTAATTATTTGCCCCAAGTATTTGGGTATACATAAATTCATATAAATTAGAGTTGGGAAACTATCGATGGCACTATCGATAGTATCGATAGTTTTTTTTTTTTAGACTATCGAAGACCATCGATGGTTTTTTCAAAACTATCGAAAACTATCGATGGTAATGTATACTATCGATAGTTTTACCACTTTTAAATCTCCATCTCCATCTACATTACTATTTCAAGTTGTGAATTGGTAAGTTTTGAGTCCTTGGTTAAAACTACATAGTCAAAATGTCGCGTTTCCAATATTTTGGGGATAGGCGTACGAATGCCTTGTGAATGGTTGGTACTTGTAAAAAAATAAACAAAATAAAAAAAATTTGAATTTCACATATTTATTGCAAAAAACCAAAATTTATTGAAAAAACTCAAAATCAGAAAAAAAAAAACTAGCAAGTTTGGTTGGAAACAACCAACAGTGGCATCCGTGGTCTTGTGTGTACATACATAAAATATGAATTTGTTGGCGGTTAAAAAATTTTTTAAGTACGATAGTACTATCGATAGTATATTTTTTTAGGACTATCGAAAACTATCAATAGTTTTTTTTAAACTATCAAAAACTATCGATGGTGCTACTATCGATAGTTTCCCAACTCTAATATAAATATGTAGATATGTGTATCCGTTCGCAAGTAGGTATTAGGTATGTACTATCTAGGTACTAGGTATTTAATATAAAATAAAAATTAGGCATATGCATACATACATATATGTACATACTAGGGATTCCAATCCCGGGATCCCAGGATCCCGGGATCCCGCCCTTTTGGACACCCCGAAAATCCCGGGATCGCTAGAATTTTATCCCGGGATTTTTGGGATAAGATAAAGACAGAATATTCCCCTATTATAGCAAAGAAAAGTTGTATCTTATATTATAAATGTGAAATGGAAATTGTGTTTAAACTCAATTGGCGAGAAAACCGCTGAACGGATCCTCACGAAACTTGGCACACCTAGGTATTTATACCCGGTAATTCCTATAGGCATATTTTTAATCTGATTAAAAGTCAGGGATGGGCACCTCCCATACAAAATTTTCCTTTTTTTCGTAATATCTCCTGAAATATTTGTACTAGAATAATGAAAATTTTTGTGAAGGAATAATACAAAAATATATACTCAACGGATAAACAATTTAGGTCTTGGTAAAGCAGGGATGGGCACTCTCCTCCTATATAAACTGAAATTTTCACATCGAATATCTCTGGAAATATTTGTAGTAGGGTACTGAAAACTGGTGTGAGGGCATATGAGATAACTATGTATTCAACGGGTAAAAACGCTAGGTCTTAGTAAAGCAGGGATGGGCACCTCCCATACAAACTGAAACTTTCACAGCGAATATCTCTGGAAATATTTGTAGTAGGGTACTGAAAACTGGTGTGAGGGCATGTGAGATAACTATGTATTAAACGGGTAAAAATGCTAGGTCTTGGTAAAGCAGGGATGGGCACCTCCCATACAAACTGAAATTTTCACATCGAATATCTCTGGAAATATTTGTAGTAGGGTACTGAAAATTGGTGTGAGGGCATGTGAGATAACTATGTATTAAACGGGTAAAAACGCTAGGTCTTAGTAAAGCAGGGATGGGCACCTCCCATACAAACTGAAACTTTCACAGCGAATATCTCTGGAAATATTTGTAGTAGGGTACTGAAAACTGGTGTGAGGGCATGTGAGATAGCTATTTATTAAACGGGTAAAAACGCTAGGTCTTGGTAAAGCAGGGATGGGCACCTCCCATACAAACTGAAATTTTCACATCGAATATCTCTGGAAATATTTGTAGTAGGGTACTGAAAAATGGTGTGAGGGCATGTGAGATAACTATAGATTAAACGGGAAAAACACTAGGTCTTGGTAAAGCAGGGATGGGCACCTCGCATACAAACTGAAATTTTCACAGCGAATATCTCTGGAAATATTTGTAGTAGGGTACTGAAAACTGGTGTGAGGGCATATGAGATAACTATGTATTCAACGGGTAAAAACGCTAGGTCTTAGTAAAGCAGGGATGGGCACCTCCCATACAAACTGAAACTTTCACAGCGAATATCTCTGGAAATATTTGTAGTAGGGTACTGAAAACTGGTGTGAGGGCATGTGAGATAACTATGTATTAAACGGGTAAAAATGCTAGGTCTTGGTAAAGCAGGGATGGGCACCTCCCATACAAACTGAAATTTTCACATCGAATATCTCTGGAAATATTTGTAGTAGGGTACTGAAAATTGGTGTGAGGGCATGTGAGATAACTATGTATTAAACGGGTAAAAACGCTAGGTCTTAGTAAAGCAGGGATGGGCACCTCCCATACAAACTGAAACTTTCACAGCGAATATCTCTGGAAATATTTGTAGTAGGGTACTGAAAACTGGTGTGAGGGCATGTGAGATAGCTATTTATTAAACGGGTAAAAACGCTAGGTCTTGGTAAAGCAGGGATGGGCACCTCCCATACAAACTGAAATTTTCACATCGAATATCTCTGGAAATATTTGTAGTAGGGTACTGAAAAATGGTGTGAGGGCATGTGAGATAACTATAGATTAAACGGGAAAAACACTAGGTCTTGGTAAAGCAGGGATGGGCACCTCGCATACAAACTGAAATTTTCACAGCGAATATCTCTGGAAATATTTGTAGTATGGTTCTGAAAACTGGTGTGAGGGCATGTGAGATAACTATGTATTAAACGGGCAAAAACGCTAGGTCTTGGCAAAGCAGGGATGGGCACCTCGCATACAAACTGAAATTTTCACAGCGAATATCTCTGGAAATTGTTGGGGTAAGTGGAAAAAAATTCAACAACTATTTACAGCGAAGGTTGAGTGTATAGCTATTTCACGAAAAACCATTTTCGATCATCAGCACTCTTTTCGGAAGTGGATGCACCGGGGATTGAACCCGAGTCCATTCCAACTTCAGCCGCAATGACCCAACGGATAAACACACTCGGCCATTGAGACTCTGTGCAAGCTGTTGGATTTTCCCCACTTTTGCCTTTTTCATTTTCAACATTAACGTTAGTGTGTATATGCTTTTGCATATATTCTCCACAAACGTGCTGAATTTTTGTTGTAGGCAGTTCGCAATGAACATTGTTGTTGGTATTTATTTTATGTATATACCAAACAACGTTAATAATTTTACTTGAAAGAGTTTTTAGTGCTTAGCACGAAATTTTTATTTTTAATTCAATTTTTAATTGTTGGGGTAAGTGGAAAAAAATTCAACAACTATTTACAGCGAAGGTTGAGTGTATAGCTATTTCACGAAAAACCATTTTCGATCATCAGCACTCTTTTCGGAAGTGGATGCACCGGGGATTGAACCCGAGTCCATTCCAACTTCAGCCGCAATGACCCAACGGATAAACACACTCGGCCATTGAGACTCTGTGCAAGCTGTTGGATTTTCCCCACTTCGCTGTAAATAGTTGTTGAATTTTTTTCCACTTACCCCAACAATTAAAAATTGAATTAAAAATAAAAATTTCGTGCTAAGCACTAAAAACTCTTTCAAGTAAAATTATTAACGTTGTTTGGTATATACATAAAATAAATACCAACAACAATGTTCATTGCGAACTGCCTACAACAAAAATTCAGCACGTTTGTGGAGAATATATGCAAAAGCATATACACACTAACGTTAATGTTGAAAATGAAAAAGGCAAAAGTGGGGAAAATCCAACAGCTTGCACAGAGTCTCAATGGCCGAGTGTGTTTATCCGTTGGGTCATTGCGGCTGAAGTTGGAATGGACTCGGGTTCAATCCCCGGTGCATCCACTTCCGAAAAGAGTGCTGATGATCGAAAATGGTTTTTCGTGAAATAGCTATACACTCAACCTTCGCTGTAAATAGTTGTTGAATTTTTTTCCACTTACCCCAACAATTAAAAATTGAATTAAAAATAAAAATTTCGTGCTAAGCACTAAAAACTCTTTCAAGTAAAATTATTCAGCTTTTGGCTGAATAATATTTTATTTTTTTTGTATATATTATTATTCCGTCTCAATAAAAACAACTTTGGATTTTCTTTAAATTATTTTAGTTAATAGTTCGGGTTTATTTTCCTTTATTTATACACTTTGAATTCGTTATTATTTTTCTTTACATTTAGTACACTTTATACTTAATTTTGAGCGAGCGCGGAAGCGAACGTTGAATGTTGCGATATATCGATCAACTGATATTAAGGAAATTTGGAATATTGACTCTAAGTACATAACTGAGTAAGTATATTGGAAGTATAGAGGTAACGGATTGAAGAGAGTGGATAGGTATATAGGTAAGTATGTATGTATAGGGATTCTGCGGTAAGTAAAGGGTGTAGGAAAAGCGAAAATATAAAAGGTGAGTATGACGGTAAGTACATAATTTACTGCTTATAAACTATTTCTACTTTAAGAGGTTTGTAGCCACTCATAGGTCCGTGGGGTTGAAACTCATGTTCTCAACATGCCGGCGGGCCTGCGGCGACATGGTCTGCACCAGATCTCCCAACTGTTCCAGAGTTTCTTGGGCTGTATCGTTGGAGGCTGGGATGAGAGAGGTATCGTTGGAGGGAAATGGGAGAACAAAGGAAGGAGAGCGAGATTTCGGTGGTCCTTCGGCTTCCAACTATTCCCGCGTTTCCTTGGCTTTCTTGATCAGTCTTGATGGGTCGTTGGAGGTTAGAGAAATTGAGAGTGAGAAAATGTGGGTAAGAGAGTGAGAATGAGAGTTCGTATGCGCGTTAATAGCGAGGATAGTTTCATCACGTTGCTCTGGCTGAACTGGTAATGGAGTTCGTTCAGCTTTATCTGTTGGCGAGAGTGAGATCATCTGAGTTGAGAGCGAGAGTAGGGATAAGTGGAGTACCGGGCCGGAAATGAGCTGATGTTGGAGCTTGCCGTACTCGTATAAAGTGTCTTCGGGGATCGCGATTTTGAGCGTGTAACCACAGAGTACACTGGACTAAATGGGATTTTGATCTTTTCCTTGCCGCATCCAGGAGCACTGTGAGATTTGTGAGGGGCGTGAATAGGAGTGAGTATATATTTGAGTCCGATTAGAGTTGAGGTTTGATCTTGATTTTGTGAAGGAATGAGTTTCCATATAGGGTCGTGTATGATCCGTTTGCCTGTGATAACGGCTAAAATTATTTTCAAGTTTCCTGCGAGTAATGAGATGATTTTGGGAGTTTCGCTTCATATCATCTCTTATGTTCGGGTGTATTGGAGGATGAGAGTTTCGATTCGTTTTATCTCGAGTCTTTGGGTCTCGTAGGGTAGACTTTTCATTATAGCCAATCTTGCCGGGGCCAAAGATATTTCGAGATTTGACCATTTCTTTGGTTAATTTTTGGCTAAGTGCGTCATCGTTTATTTGAGTTGGAGCCGATGGAGCCTCCTTTATGAGAAGATCGCCTTGAGAGTGTTCGACTATTTGGGTGGAGAATGTCGAAACTTGCTCCGCCATTGGGCCACTTAATATCCACCCAAATATGGAGTTTTGGGCTATTAAGCTTCCGCCGACATTGGTTTTGAGACCTGGTAGGAAAATTTTTGGGAGAATATCACTACCAATGACCATGTCTATTTTGGCGGTTGCGAAGCAGTTGGGATCTGCCAGTGGCAGTGACGCATATTCTTCAAGATCTATATACGAAACCTTGAATGATGGGAGGAATTGCGTCAATTGTGTTAATATTATCGCGTGAGTTGCGATTTTCGTTTGGCGATCTGGGGAACATATCGTGAGTGAGCATATTTTATTAGCATTTTTTATTTTGCTTCCGCACATTCCAAGTATTTGGTAACGGGACTTTGAGGTGGGTAGACCAAGTAACTCTGTACATGAGAGGTTACAAAAGTTTTTTGAGATCCTTGGTCTATGAGAGCGCGTAGTAGAGTTGTTTCACCACTGTGGAGTATGGGAACCATTGCCGTGGGTAGCAAAGTTTTTTCTCTACTACTTGAGAAGTGTGAGAGTATATTTTCGTCACTGCTCTGAGATGAGCTTGAGTTTTGAGCTGCGGCCTGTTTTGAGGTACATGGCCTTTCGTCGAGGGTCACGTGAGATGTGATCCGATTTGTAGAGTAGTTTGAGCGGTTTGGCGCTTGAGAGTTCCCTGGGAAATGAAGTAGGGAATGGTGTCGCTTTTGGCAATAAACGCAGGTGAAATTGCTACGACACTCGTCATGTGTGTGAGAATACGCCAAACAGTTTTTGCAATAATTATTTTCATTAACGAACTTATTCCTTTCGGGGACGGAAAGTTCTTTGAATTTCACGCACATCATCATTGAGTGATTTGAGTTGCACAATTTACACGAGGCTGGCCTTTTAAGCTCAGTGCGAAATGAGTGCGATTTGTTCTTGGGAGCGAACGATTGGTGAGAGGATGATGTGCGAGGTGTGAAATTTGAGTGAGATGGAGTGAGTTTGCCCGGCCTATATGTGTTGAGCCGTTCGACAACCTCGTATCGAGTTGTGAGAAATTGGTCCATTTCAGACCAAGTGGGTAACTCTTTCCTAGAGTTAAGAGACTGTTCCCATAACGAGAGAGATTCGTTAGGGAGTTTTGAGGAGCAAATATATATGAGAATTGGGTCCCAACTTTCAGTTGAGACCCCGTTTGCTTTGAGAACGGCAAGACAATTGTTTATTGTCGTTTGAATTTGTTGGATTTTTTCTCCATTTTCTGTGTGAGCGGGCTGGATGTTAAGGAGAGTTTTAATTTGATTGTCAACGACAATCCTACGATTTTCGTAGCGAGATTTGAGAGCATCCCATGCGAGCTGGAAGTTGAGGTCTGTGAGTGCATAATTTTTAATAATGAGAGCTGCTTGCCCACGAGTTTTTTGTCTCAAGTGGTACAGCTTTTGAGCTTGAGAGAGCTTGGGGTGGTCTATGTACACTGCCGTGAACATGGCCTTGAAACTGGGCCAGTCTTCGTAACCGCCATAAAATATCTGCGTGTCACAAGCAGGTACCTTTAAATAGATGTGGGAGTCGGGATGGGGTTGAGAATTTCTTGAGATAGATAAGTTATTCTCTAAGGGATTAGAGTTCGTCTGGAGTTTTCTGAGCAGCTCGCGGATTTTCACCTTTGTGCTTGTTCCGTTCTCCTCGGAGCTGTCGAATGTGGAGTTGCATTCTTCCCGTGTTTCATCGTCAGCGTTACTTAGTTGGATAGTTTCATTTGCTGCGTCGGCCAGTGCCATAATTTTGTTTAATTGCTCCATTTGCACTGCGAGTCCATCTTCGGTTTGTTCCGCTTCCGGTGTGCTCCACCACTTCTCACAGAATTTGTTGAGCCTCGAGATTTCATAGAAAAATTTCTTTTTGGAGTAAGAGAGTTTTTCTTCTTCACTCTGAGATGTGGATCTTGTTCTCGGTTTTTGTGGGGGTTGGAGAGTTTGGGATTTTTCTTGCCTGTCTTCGGGCATTTTGTTGAGTATTTAGCAAACTTGGGGCTGGAGTATATGTGTTTGTATCAGCGCGTCTGATTACAAGTATGTGAGAAAATGTACAATGATATTTATATTTGCTCTTTGAATTGGGGTAGTGCTACTATTTTTCACCTCAGTGTAGCTTGGGTATAATAGAATAGCTGAGTAAATATTTTATTATTTGATTATTTTTATTTATTTTTATGATTTTGGCTTGTTACTTATTGATGCACACGGGATGGTGCTATTTTTTTCCTCTGCACTGTACTGTATAGACGGAGAGTGTATGTATGTATTTAGTGCAGGTATTGAGCAAATAATATATATGTAAAATTGTTGGCAAATATTTTTGGGGATACAGCTAGTTTTGCATACACGTTTGTTTGTGTGTAAATATGTATGTCACCAACTAACTAGCTGCACTTGCCTATGAGAAAGCGAAAGAGTGGAGAATGGGATAATTCACGTGGAGTCTGTGGGTAAATATATACTTAGTATGTATGTATATATGGAGCTGGTATTTGGTATTCACCCAGTAGTATTTTTGGGTGGTGAAATTTATTGCTAAGTGATCCCTTGGGAATGAGTATCGGGATTAGTTAAATTTTATGAGCAAATTTTATTTATTTAGAGCGGCTTCGGCGGGGGCCTGTTTATTTTGGGGTGAGTAGTCTCTTTGTAATGGGTTTGGGGTGAGTTCGTATTTAAAGGAGTAATTTAAATGGAAAGTGTGAGATGAAAATACGAGATATAATTGTTGTTTGACAGCGGAGGGAATAGCTGTTAATAATTTTGCCGGGGTGTGAGATTCCGCTGGAGCGTAGCGGTTAAATTTCCTTTTCCAGGCCGAGAGAATGGCCGTAAATTTTTGATAAATATGTATATGTATGTATATATATAGTAACGGAATATATATATTTATGGGTGGAGTATATAAAGAGGATGATAGAATTATATGAGAATGAGAATAGCGGAATTTCCTTAGTCGGAGTTTCTGAGACCACTGAAGTTTTTTGCATGTATTGTATTTTCTTGAGAAGAATTCTGCTTCTTATATGTACATTAGGGCTGTACTTACTTTGGCACTGCGTTTTTTGTACAAACCCTTTTGTGTGTGTGTTGTTTTTGGCTCTTTGTTTCCCTCTTCCTTCTATCTTTGTTTAATATGTATGTTGGTTTGTGATATGGACGCCGTGGTTGCTGTGGAGTTATTGAGTGTTGCTTCCTTTCGTAAAGTTTTATTTTTTATTTGTTTTCTTTTTTTTTAAGTAAATGTATAATTGTTTGTGTTTTTCACGCGATTGTATATTTTTCTTTTTGGTTAATGAGTGCACCTATATGTGCGATACTTTTTCGCAACTTAAAATTTTTCTTTTTAAAGCACCCTAGTGGTGTTATTTTTCACTAGCGCGAGTATATGTATGTATGTATGTTTTTAGTATGCGCTCTTATTACATATATTTTTTGTATGATTGTATGTAAATTTTGCGCCACTTTTCAATGTATGTAGGTATATATGTATGTATATTTTTATCAAATTTTTTGTATGTTTGTATATTTTTCGTGCACTTTATTATATTTTAACCTTTTATATTGTATTTTGTTGTGTCCACTTTTTCACTGTTTTAAGTTGATGTTTTTGTAGTACATATTTTATTTTATCTTAACTTTTTATTTTACAGCAACGGCGCGATTTTCGATATATGGGTATTTATTTAAACATATGTAGGTATGTTTATTGTATTTTGTTTCACTTTTTAAGTTTTTTTTTTTTGTAAAGGTTCTTTAATAGGGTTTCGGCACCATATTCAGCTTTTGGCTGAATAATATTTTATTTTTTTTGTATATATTATTATTCCGTCTCAATAAAAACAACTTTGGATTTTCTTTAAATTATTTTAGTTAATAGTTCGGGTTTATTTTCCTTTATTTATACACTTTGAATTCGTTATTATTTTTCTTTACATTTAGTACACTTTATACTTAATTTTGAGCGAGCGCGGAAGCGAACGTTGAATGTTGCGATATATCGATCAACTGATATTAAGGAAATTTGGAATATTGACTCTAAGTACATAACTGAGTAAGTATATTGGAAGTATAGAGGTAACGGATTGAAGAGAGTGGATAGGTATATAGGTAAGTATGTATGTATAGGGATTCTGCGGTAAGTAAAGGGTGTAGGAAAAGCGAAAATATAAAAGGTGAGTATGACGGTAAGTACATAATTTACTGCTTATAAACTATTTCTACTTTAAGAGGTTTGTAGCCACTCATAGGTCCGTGGGGTTGAAACTCATGTTCTCAACAAAAATTATTAACGTTGTTTGGTATATACATAAAATAAATACCAACAACAATGTTCATTGCGAACTGCCTACAACAAAAATTCAGCACGTTTGTGGAGAATATATGCAAAAGCATATACACACTAACGTTAATGTTGAAAATGAAAAAGGCAAAAGTGGGGAAAATCCAACAGCTTGCACAGAGTCTCAATGGCCGAGTGTGTTTATCCGTTGGGTCATTGCGGCTGAAGTTGGAATGGACTCGGGTTCAATCCCCGGTGCATCCACTTCCGAAAAGAGTGCTGATGATCGAAAATGGTTTTTCGTGAAATAGCTATACACTCAACCTTCGCTGTAAATAGTTGTTGAATTTTTTTCCACTTACCCCAACAATTAAAAATTGAATTAAAAATAAAAATTTCGTGCTAAGCACTAAAAACTCTTTCAAGTAAAATTATTAACGTTGTTTGGTATATACATAAAATAAATACCAACAACAATGTTCATTGCGAACTGCCTACAACAAAAATTCAGCACGTTTGTGGAGAATATATGCAAAAGCATATACACACTAACGTTAATGTTGAAAATGAAAAAGGCAAAAGTGGGGAAAATCCAACAGCTTGCACAGAGTCTCAATGGCCGAGTGTGTTTATCCGTTGGGCCATTGCGGCTGAAGTTGGAATGGACTCGGGTTCAATCCCCGGTGCATCCACTTCCGAAAAGAGTGCTGATGATCGAAAATGGTTTTTCGTGAAATAGCTATACACTCAACCTTCGCTGTAAATAGTTGTTGAATTTTTTTCCACTTACCCCAACAATTAAAAATTGAATTAAAAATAAAAATTTCGTGCTAAGCACTAAAAACTCTATCTCTGGAAATGTTTGTAGTAGGGTACTGAAAACTGGGGTGAGGGCATGTGAGATAACTATGTATTAAACGGGTAAAAACACTAGGTCTTGGTAAAGCAGGGATGGGCACCTCGCATACAAACTGAAATTGTCACAGCGAATATCTCTGGAAATATTTGTAGTAGGGTTCTGAAAACTGGTGTGAGGGCATGTGAGATAACTATGTATTAAACGGGTAAAAACGCTAGGTCTTGGTAAAGCAGGGATGGGCACCTCCCATACAGACTGAAATTTTTACAGCGAAAATCTCTTGAAATATTTATAGTAGGGTACTGAAAATTGGTGTTGGGCAAATGAGATAATTACGTACTCAACGGACAAAAAAAAAAATAAGAAAACTATCTTTGACGTCAAGAATAATATTTTTCTATGTAACTTTTTTGGACTAACTCAATATGCTAATATTTTTAAAATCACGTGGTGTGAAACCCGCGGGTAACCTCTAGTTTTATATAATTTTTAGTGGTCTCCGATCTGTATACTAATAGCATTTCCTATTCTGCATGAAAATGCATTATTACATTGCACCATTATCAACATGTGCCCTGTACCCTATAAATGTTGCAATTTTCATGTGATGAATGAAACAAAAATAATGCAATGTGCTAAGAGCAGAAGATGTTGCCCCGTAGTCGGGCCAGTTTTATATTTTGTCAATAGAACAAACAGCCTTAAAAAGTGTTGAGTTTGTGTGGAAGAGAACAAAAAAATGTGACAGCCCGAAGAAAGTGGGACATTTTTGCCAGAATAAAAAAGTCCATTAGTCAAAGTAAGGATTAATATTTTTGATGTTTTTTTTAATAATCAAATTTTTTTGTCGTGAAGTACGCGTTGTAAAGAAACGTACGTTAGCCTTTAGAATTATTGTGGTAAAATTCATTTGATAATTTCTATTTCCTGATTTTTGGTCATTTATTTCCCAAATGGTTTTTGGAATTTTCCCATATGGAAAGTAAATAATGGAAGAAAATGCAAACAAAATTTTAATTAGACTTGATAGTTTTACATTACTCTACTAAAATTAAATACGCAGCTGCATCCTTGGAATTCATATCAAAATATGTGCCTCCGATTTTTAAATATTTTCGGAAGTTGCATTAATTTTCAGAATTTTTTGGCAAGCTTGGAAATATCCGCTTAATATGTCGTTAAATTCTAAAAATTTTTATTGGAAATTATCAAATGATCGCAAACCTTTTTATCCTAATATCCTAAAAGTACCAACTATAAAGGAAAATGTTTTGTTCACCAAATGTATTTAATTTTCTTTGTTGATTGTGTTTTTTAAAGTAACTCTTAAGTGTTATTAAATAATACGCATGATTTTACGTTCCTATTTTATTTTGTTAGTAATGAAATAATAAAAAATGGCAATAAAAATCTATTTTTTCTTTGCATGTTAAAGTTGTAGCGTTTCTCGAAAATATACATATTTAATTTTTCAAACTCAAATGTGGGAAAATAATACTGGTCGACAAATTTTTGTAACAGAAATAAAATTCTACGTTTCAAAAGGATTTCGGTGCACTTTTTGAGATATTCATGTCCAAAGAGGCGAAAAATTCGGTTTTTGGCCATATTCACTCCTCAATATCTTTAAAATTGCCCACTTTCATTAAAAACTGATTAAATCTATTGAAAGCACGATCATTTCTCTTGAAGACAATGTTTTCCTTTTTCGGATATCTTGCTTGTAACTTGCAATATTGAAAATAAAAATTTTGTAGCACGCTTTTAGGCAGTTTATTATATTAACAACAAACTGTGCGTTAGAATGAAATAACTGAATTAATTTATATTAATTTATCGAAAATACGACTAAATTTTGCGTGACTGAAACAAAAATTCCAATCAGTGGCCTACTATGTATATATTTTCTATACTGAAATAGAAATAGTTCGGCAGAGCAGCTATAAAGGGATAAATCCCGGGATCCCGGGATTAGAAAAAAAATCTCGAAAATCCCGGGATCGTAAAAATCGGAATCCCTAGTACATACATACAACCATACATGCATCCATATGTAAATACAAACATACATATATATGCATACATGCATGTTAATCGTTCAAATCGTCGCAGTTGAGCAAAATTCCTACGTTGCCAAATACTAGCAGGCAGGCTCTTGTAAGCACCATCTTAGTATTCGAATACTTAGCAGTAGACCGAAAAGACCGAAACTTGCGGGCAGCGATCGTTTCAAGAACGAGAACGTCTCTGATTGCCTGCTGCTAGTTATCGGAAATGTTTGGTGTTGAAGTCGGACATGCATGTGTTCGACAGTGTTTAATGTTAGTGCATACGTGTTCGAACAGTGAACGGTAGTGTTTACGCAGGGCACTAATATACACTAGAGTGCTGCCTACTGTCGAAACTCGACAGTTTTTCTAGATTTTTTCTTATGACTAAGGTGCAACTATAGTTTTTGTATAAATGTTTGTTGTTATTGTCACTGTTACTATTTTGTTGTTGTTCCTGTTGATGCTGCTCCTTTTGTTGTTACTTTCACTGCTACTATTTTGCTGTTGTTGTCGTTAATCGTTTTCATAATTCTCCTACCCACTTCTTTCTTTCTATTTCTGCCCTTTTCTTTCCTCAATTTCTTTCCTACTTATTCTTTCTTATCCTACTTATTCCTTGACTTTATGTTTTTGTTATAGTGCTTTTGCTACCTTTTTACGATTCTACTTCTTTGAAACTACACACCACATCCAGCCAAACATGTTCACAATTGCACGCACAAAGTCAGGTATGCTTGCGCATTGAGTCAGCTCTGTTGTGTGCAAAAGCATGCAACAACAACCACACGGCAATTTTCCAACGACGATTGTGGACGCATTTTCCAACCAATTTTCATGAAAATTGGCGCAGTTCTATTTGAGAGTAATACCTTTCTAATGGTGTGCTTAGTTTTAAAATCAGTTCAGTAGTTTCGACGGAGAAGATGGAACAAAATTTATGTTAGCGTATTAATAATATAGATACATAAGTAGGTATGTATCTATGTATGAAACACAACTTACAGCTCGATTCTGAGCGTTACTACAATATTATTTTCTGGTAATTTACTTTGCTTAAGAGTTTTACCATCTCCTCAATCGGTATTCTCGAACAAATGGTAACGCTATAAACGTCTTAACATACGTACATGTACATATATACATATATACTGGTACATACTAGAAGTATGCATAAGAGTTAATGCATCAGCCACTTTTTATGCGTGCAATAACATGTTCAAGAAATTAAAAGGAGATTTAGTTTTAAAAGAGCTCTTATTAGTACCTAATTTAAATTTCCCATTAACGTCTTAACATGTATACATAAGTATGTATGGGTGCACAGGAAGAGAAAACAAATGCGCAGTTCTCTAGCCGACTGACCCGAAATGGAAACAGCGCCGATCACCGTCTTATATTAAATTCATGCGGATCTGCCAGTTGACTTTTTGATTTGGATGTGGAATGTTCACGTACATATGTACATATCGACGGCTGAGAATAAGATCGCCCTATTTCAAAAATTGTTTCAAGAACGCCCTATTTGAAAATTTGTTTCAATAACGTCCTATTTCAGATTTTGCTTCAAAAACGCCCTATTTCAGAGAAAATTCAATATATATTTCTCTGAAATAGGGCGTTTTTGAATAATTGTCTGAAATAGGACGTTATTGAAACAAATTCTGAAATAGGGCGTTCTTGAAGCAAAATCTGAAATAGGACGTTATTCAAACAATTTTTGGAATAGGGCGTTTTTGAAACAACTTTTGAAATAGGGCGATCTTATTCTCAGCCGTCGATATATTTTAAGTATCTATTGCATGAGCTTGCTGATTGGTGTTCTAAAACGTACGGAAATTATAGCCGCTTTCGATTCACAATTTCTCTGCTGGTTATAAATTTCCTTCTGTCAAATTTGTATGTGAATGATAGCGAGCAGAGGGAAATTTTTATCGACCAGTTAGCGAGTATGGCTACTACTCATTATGGATTCAAACATGTTTGTTCGATCCGACCTCGCTTGTGTGATGGCGAATCGAAAACGACATATATTAACTTAATCAATAATGAAATATAGTGCGGTGGACTGTGAGATTGTGACACATTATTTGTTAATAACAGTGTACATTTTTAAATTGTGTGAAAATCAAAATGTAATGCATGTTTTTGTTTCTTTCCAGCGACTTTTGATGTTTTCACATTGTAATCAAAATGGAAAAACAAAAGGAGCACACCTTGGGAGAGAAACTCGGCCATAAAACTCGTCAGAGTCTTAATAGCGCCATTGTATTATATTATCTTATTATTATATCAAAATGTGTGATATGGATATTTTCCCATTTCGCGGCGAATTCTAGTCGAGTTCGCGAAAGCAGATTTTCTCGAATGTAATTTCTCCCACTCGCCTCGATTTCGCGGCAAGTTCTAGAAAATCAATTTTCGCGATATCATTTTTTTTCTATTTTTTTTAAGTGGTTTTGCACTAAAAAATCATTATAGTTCTGAAATTTTACATTTATACCTGAACGCGAATATCACAGTTCCGCAGATGGTATCGTGGAGAATTCTAGGTAAGTTCGCTCAAGTAGATCAAATCAGTTTATAATCAAATAGATACGAGTACATATCGACGCTTCCAAACAATACTGTACTAAGTCGAATTAGAACATTTTCCCGTGTTTTCAAGTATTACGTGTCTTAATTTGGATGCTGTCAAATTTTAGTATCAATCGGACAATCCAATCAAAAGTTATAACCAAAAGTGTACATATGATACAACTCGAGATTTTTACAGAATAAAAACTTTGAGAGCTTGCCATGAAAAACAACGCACATAGGTAGATTTTCAAGTTTTATGCGGCCAAAATTATTTAATTGTCTACATCTATTCCAAATTGCTTGTTTAATGCAAAATTTTAATAATTTGTGTTAGAAGTCGATTTTATTGAAAAATATATACAGTGACTCAAAAAAAAATTATACGCCAGAGTTTTAAATTTATTTCAAAGAGCTGTCGAAAATTTGACTTTATTTTCGTTTAAAAATGTTAACAATTTTTCAATAAAAATCGTTTTAAACAGGATTTCTAAGCTTGTGGAAAAAATCCGAAAAATCGTAGACATTTCTAAAAGTGGATTAAAGATTTCAAAGCGAGGCCAGAAATTATAGAAGATTTTAGTGTGAAAAGTGCAATTCTCAATGCTGTGAAAAATTCCGTCGATTTAAAAAATTTGTTTCTGTAGGGTGTTTGTTGTACTAGATATCATGTTCGAGGGTTAATTTAACTGAGTCTGACAGAGCAACATAACAAAATCACTTTTGAACACGAAAAACAGTGATAATTTTTTTTAAATATCCCAACTTTAAAAGCTTAAAACTATAAACTTAGAATTATTAGAAATCAAGGATATTATTTAAGTGTTAATAATTACACTACCCGACAAAATTTCAAAAATTTTCATATCCTCGACATTTGATACATGATTCCTATGTAGTTCCTATATGGTTCAAAAGTAGAACAGTTTTCGAGATATTTTGAAATTTCAGTTTTTGAGATAAGAAAAAAAGTAGGATTACTAATTAGTCAATATCTCCGCCATTACCGTCTCGATTTTTACGTTTTACGTTTTGTTTTAAGAGGATGAAATACCCTTTCCAACAAAGCCAAAATAATTAAAATCGACGTTAAATTGACGGAGTTATAGCGATCAAAAGATTTTTTTTTTTTAATTATCAGTTTTTTTTTCCGACATTCGTATACCTTTTTTGTAATTTTTTTAAAGAAATATTAAATATCCTCCTGGTTTCACATTTTGTGTCAACAGCCTATTTCTTAGTGAATATTTTGGCACTTTTCGGATTATAATCCGTACAAAAATTACAATTGTGTACGCTGGGGTGCTGTGGGTAGAGTGCTCGCCTGCTATGCCAGAGGTCTCGAGTTCAAAATACAGTCCGAGCAAAACACCAAAACAATTTTTCTAATTAGTAAAAATCCAATTATTGGGTTTTTTAAGAGCAGCGGTCACCTCTCGGCAGTAGGCGGCATACCCTCCGAGTGTATTTCTGCCACCATGAAAAAGTTTCTCACAAAAAATGCATTCCGCGTTCGGAGCCGGGATAAAACTGTAGGTCCACCCTATTAGTAGGAAAAACAAAAAGGAGCACACCTCAAATTGGAAGAGAAGCTCGGTCATAAAACTCGTCAGAGTTATAATAGCGCCATTGTATTATTATTATTACAAAAATTACAATGCTATAAGAGATTTAATGGACAAACCTATGTTTATTTTTTATCACAATCTTGTACTTAACCGGTATTTTTTTATTTTTATGTGTTTATCTTTTTGGTACATTTTGTTCTTCTCGAAGAAGAAACCAGCAAAAATGGCTCATAATTCAATGTCCCTGACATTCCAATGGCTTTGGTATCGCAATCCCGTTTTTTTTTATTTCTCCGCGAGAACGCTCAACGTTGTAAAAGTCATCACTTATACATATATGAAGCTTATCTCGGGAGGGTTTCGGGACAATTTTTTTTTTGTTTTTTTTTTATACCGCGAAATACCGCGGAAATATTTTTTTTTTGTTTGCAACTTTTTTATTTGACACCCGATTTGTAAAATTGATGTCATTATTTTAGTCTGGTGGAGCTCTATATATCGCTCTAATGTCCTTTTGAGCTATGAAGTCGTTTTCACATAGTTGGGTCACCAAACCAAGTTTTTCGTCTATAAAATATCTTTTTCGATTCACTTGAAAACAAATCGCTAAAAATAAAGTACTATTGGGATCTTTCTAACATTACGCTTAAAGTGTTTGCAATTTAACAGGCTAATAATTAAAAATAAATCTTTTGCTGATTTTTCCAACTTCTTATAAAAAACCTCTTTTCAAAATCAAAATGAAAAAAAATTGGAAAAAATCCACAAAATTTTGACTTTGACCAGCTATCGCTCAATGAGTTTTTACTCAACCACCACAACTTGTACGTCGCTAAAAGCGTATTTTAATTACCTTTTGAAGGAGGTACTGTTAGCTTTTATCACACATGTAACTTTAGCGAAAAATATTTTTGAATGAACTGATAACCTCTCAAAAACCTAACCGTGCAAAAAATAAAAATAAATAGTTTTGAGCACAGGGGGCCCATGCCAATTTTCCCCTATACCCCGATTTCTTGGTATTTTTTGTTGTAAACTAGTGTTATTTTTATAGTGGTTTACATTTGCCAGATTTGCAAATTCAAAGAAAATATAAATATAGGTTTCTTCACTCAATTTCTTATAACTTTGCTATTTTTCCACAGATTATAATCCGGAAAGTGCCAAAATGTTAATTAAGAAATAAGCTATTGACTCAAAATGTGAAACCAGGAGGATATTTAATATTTCGTAAAAAAATTACAATAAGGAAGATGAATTTCGAAAAAAACCTTAAAAATTTCATAGAAAAAATCTTTGTTGGAAAGGGTATTTCATCCTCTCAAAACAAAATTAAATAACGTAAAAATCGAGACGGTAATGGAGGAGATATTGACAAATGAGTAATCATACTTTTTTTTCTTAGCTCAAAAACTGAAATTTCAAAATATCTCGAAAACTGTTCTACTTTTGAACCATATGATTACATATTTGGAATCAGCAGAAAATTCTACATAGGAATCATGTATCAAATGTCGAGGATATTTTTTTTGTCGGGTAGTGTTACTTGAAGCTTTAGGATCCATTACGATTACTTAAATGAAATTGTTTAAATAATAAATATTCACGTTGAAACTAGCACTTAAAAATATGTAAAATAAAAACTAAAAAATTAACTTCAGATATGCTAAGTTTCGAGCATCTGGGAGCTAGTGCAGAATATGGGGTCGGTAAAAAAAGCGATGAATTATTGTTCTCCAGTCTATTTCCAATATGTGGGTATATTTTTTCTGTAATTGTAACTTCACAAAATACAATTTTGGCCGCATAAAACTTGAAAATCTACCTATGTGCAACGTAGCAAGTTTTTATATTTTCTTACGGTTTTGTATAAAGTGTACCCTAACTTTGATATTGTCGAGTTTTGGTATTGATCGTTCAATCCAAACAGAAGTTATAAGTGAAAATATACTTAGCATACAACTGAAATTTTATAGCGAGTTTAAACTTTGACAGCTTCCCCTGCAAAACACAGTTTTCAGACTTAGTACAGTATTGTTTGGAAGAGTTGATATGTAGAAAATCCAATTCAAAATTGTTTATATAAGGGGACTTTATTTACTGCTTAAATTTATTTGAAAAGCGTTTGTTATTTCATGAAAGTTAAATTTTCTTTATAAAAATATTTTAAGCACTTATATATTATTTTACAGGGATTTAACGTTTTGCCAGTACACCAAACTCTGAACTTTTAATTTTTTGAAACGCCATTTATAAAAAAAATCTCGAATCGCTAATGAATGACAGTGAAATGTGAGCGCATTTGAACCGAAATTGGTATGCATAATAACAAGAATTTCATCTTTTGCTTGAGGTATACCTCGCAGTTTGTTGAGGCTGCTTTCAGTTGACTCGCAGATTTGTTTATATGGTAAAAAATACGCAAAACGATCAGTAAAAATTATGAGTGAATTTAACCAAAGAGCGTATATGGATAAGAGGGTGCAGTCTGCTGAAACTCCACACTAGATCACATTGTTTTTAAACGAGAAAAATTTTTCGAGGGTCCCATCTCGCGCGAAATGTGACATTTACACCCCTATTGCGAGTGTCGACTGTGATAGATAATCGACTGTGATCGATCCACGAGCATTATATTTACATGCTCTTTGGTCGATCAATTATCGATTATCTATCACAATCGTGGCCGCTGTGGTGCAGTGGGTAGAGTGCTCGCCTGCTATGCCAGAGGTCTCGGGTTCAAACCTCGGTCCGAGCCAAACAAATTTTTCTAATTAGTAAAAATCCAATTATTGGGTTTTTTAAGAGCAGCGGTCACCTCTCGGCAGTGGGCGGCATACCCTCCGAGAGTATTTCTGCCATGAAAAAGCTTCTCACAAAAAATGCATTCGCCGTTCGGAGCCGGCATAAAACTGTAGGTCCACCCAATTAGTAGGAAAAACAAAAAGGAGCACACCTCGAATTGGGAGAGAAGCTCGGCCATAAAACTCGTCAGAGTTATAATAGCGCCATTGTATTATATTATATATTATTATATATCACAATCGACACTCGCAATACGGGTGTGTAAATTTCAGCCGATTGCACCCTCTTATCCATATACGCTCTTTGATTTAACAATGTCTTTAATTCTGTCGAGTTCGATTTTTCGCTGTCGAGATTTTCTTTTTTGAGAACATTAAACTCGTTCATAAATTAAGTACAAATTTATATAATTTGTTTATCTTTTTCCAGTCTGTAAGAATTATTGTTCATAGACTGAGTAAATAAATAAATATCGCGTCAGTATAGAAGAGGTGTTTTTTACATAAGTGTTAACCTAATCTACTATTACTACGTTTATGCGGCAGAATTCATGAAATTCAGCTTTTTTAAAAAGTGGCAACGTTCTAACGAAATCAACTGTCAAGGCCGATTTACCAGGTAGACTCGGGGGTGAATTCTGAAACTACTTTTTTTATTTACAAAGGTAGAGTGTAATGTTAAAATCTAAGCGAATTCACATCATGGCCAATAGGAATGCGCGAGTCCCAAGCGAATTCAGAATTTAACCACGGCGAAATATCATTTTGATATTACACTACCAATTACAATAACAAATTATATTGGATATTTCTAAATTCGCCACCGAGCCTACCTGTTAAATCTGCATTGACTGAATGAACAGTTGTTTGTTTGGCGTTGCCGGACTTTCATGAAATGATGGCGAAATTCATGGATAATTTTCGTGAACAATTAAATTCATGAAATTTCGTTTATGCAGCGAAAATTCATGAATGATTTTATGAATGTGCCAACGTATAAACGTAGTATATAATGATCTTGCACTACATACATATGTACTACATTAAGTTGGGAGGGTTAAGGAACAAAATTGTTTTTCATATTTTTGATCCCGTGAAATATGGACATACAACTAAGATACCTGATCCAACAACATATGTACTTATGTGAAAACGACTTCAGAATTCAAAAGAATATTACAAGGAAATATAGAGCTTCCAAATATCATAATAACAGGGACCGGGAGTTTTATTCCTTTTATAATAAAACGCCAAAGAAAAAAATTATATTTGGAGGAATATTTTATTTGGACAAAAATAATCAATCAACTCGGAGTTTTAATTTTTAAGGACAGCGATAAAATAAAAATTTGGTGTTTTATTTTTTAGCACCAGCGATAAAATAAACACTTGGAGTTTTATTTTTTAGCTCCAGCGATAAAATAAAAACCTGGAGTTTTAGTTTTTAACTCCAAAATAAAACTCCAGGGCCAATAACTAGCGAACCCCTTAACCGAATTGCATAAATTTGGTATCAGACGAAAGGTAATTCAGTAAGCTTTTTAATGGTGGTACCCATGCCACGGTTACCAATCAAACCAAGGTTGCCACCTATTTTTTCCTTTTTCCCAATTTAGCTGGTTTTTTACGGTCCATATAAAACACCAAGGCCAACAACTAGCGAACCCCTTAACCGAATTAAACAAAATTGGTACCAAATGAAAGGTAATTGAGTAAACATTTTAATGGTATCCATGCCAAGGTTGCCTCCTATTTTTTAATTTTTCACAATTTAGCAAGTTTTCTACGGTCCATATAAAACACCAAGGCCAATAACTTGCGACCCCCATAACCGAATGAAAAAAATTTGGTACCAAATGAAAGGTAATTGAGTAAACATTTTAACGGTATACATGCCAAGGTTGCCACCTATTTTTTATTTTTTCACAATTTAGCAAGTTTTCTACGGTCCATATAAAACACCAGGACGCCATAAAAGCTCAATAAAGTATGCATTCTTATTTTTATTTTTGGAGAGCACTTGAGCAGAATTACAATCCACACTGGTCGCATTTGTTAGGAGAGTGGGACAAAACTCAATTTTTTGGAAACGAATGGACCTACCGAAACCAGATTTTGCACATTGGTGTCCCACCCCAGAAAAAATCTTTTAATCGCTATTACCTGTCAGGCATGACTGAAGGCCTTGCCATGGAACATCTGACGAGTTCATCACTTCTTTCACTCATTGCCAGTAATGCAGAGTGGAATGAGCTTCCATTACACATTCTACGTAATGCAAAGTAGAATGGAGCGCGAAAAACAGACTGAAATAAATACCGATATTTTCAGTGGAAATTTCCATCATGCCTTAAATTTTTCGCCTTCTTTCCCTGCTTCCCTGTAAGGTATTCTTTATTTGATTCGCTAGAATCCTTGCGGTATTGCGTGATTTATTCGTTCGGCGGTAATGCAGTGGGCAAGTCCTTCCCTCCAATGACAAGCCCATGGTAATGTCAGGCATTCTGTCAACGAATGTGGAAGCGATTGCCAGGGTTTTTCTGGATTACCCTCTTAATTCCACGGTCACCGAGTTTTTTGATGGGACTATACGACTCAGCTTTCAGAAAAATTAAAAGCATATATGTACGTTGTAATCCACGCCCACCACTAACACTAGTTTACAGTCAAAAAATACCAAGAAAACCAGGAATGGGGGAGGATAGGAATTGACCTGCTGAGCTTGGAAATATTTTTTTTTATTTTTTTTATGGTTAGGTTTTTGAGATAACGGTAATTTTGTGTTTTTTTGTTATCACTTCATTCAGAAACTATTTTAGCTGGAGTTACAAATGCGATAAACGCAAGCAGTATCTCGTTCGTACATATGTACACATGTACAAAAATACATACGTAAAAGGAGCATCTTGGGCAACAATATTTTTTTATAGAAAAAGGGGAAAAAAGCGAAAAATGTATAAACAGGCTTCTTAAGAGAAGACTTGAAAGAACTCAAATCTGCTTATGGTCCAGAGTGGTCCTTAATTGTTAAAAGTTTAAGTGAAAATGCTAATGCTACGCTTATAGAAAAACCAAGATTTCTTCATCTTGTATTTTGCTAAAAATAAAATTCTTCTCACTGTTTTCTTTCGCTAAATCATGAAAGATGCCTTTTTCTTGCGTTTCCATAGTTATCCGCATTTTTTAGCACTCAAAATTGAAATACCGCAATAATCATAATATACTTATTTACAAAAACTTTCCAGATTTTTTTTTTCAAATGTGTTCACTTTAAATGAGCCAAAGTAACGTTTAATGGTGTCCATTGCGTATAGGAGGTTTCCATAAAATTCAATATACATATTTCCCACGGAAATTCATGACAGAAATTTCTTTTTGAAACACCAACATTTTTGACTTAAGTGTATGGGGGCTGACCAGTGTGCAATCGGTGCAAACAAGAACTACTACCGATTTGAAGTTTCTGAGATATTAGCATTTAAAGGGCGATGGCGAACGGGACAAATATGGAAGTAATTTTTAGGTAGCAAAACTCTGCGAATTTTGGTTCAATATTTAAAAGTAACGATTGGAGATCAAATTAAAATAATGTAGGTCTCCATTGGTGGTTTTAGCGTGAAAATATGTGCTTTCATTTGATTTTTACAAGCTCAGGTAAAAATTCATAAGGGGACGCACAATGGGAACGTTTCATACAAAAAACGGCCATAAATAGTAAAAATGGACCTAGAGTGCTCAAATTTTGAAAATAAGCTTTTTTTATGAATATTAGTACATGGTGTAAAAATGAACTTAATCTGATGACAAATTCTCCCACCCCCCATATAACGGGTGTCGCGAAAAACCATTAAAATGCATTTATTTTCGAAACTAATTGAGTTGGAATGCTGAGGGGCAATTATATATATATATGCTTATATTTATAACTATTTCAAAAATATTTATTTAATTATCTATGTGACGTTTATGTATACTTATTTAAAATCTGTACTCTTATGGCTTGGATCCCCACGTAAACTCCCATTTATAATAAGGTAACGGCACAGGTGGGAGACGAAATAGATAAATGCAAATATCAACAAGTTTATGCGTACCAAAGACTTTATACCATTTATGAATGATAGAAATTAAATTTTATCTGTTTAATTGAATAAGTTACAAATACTCAAATTTATCTTGTACATATGAACAATCCGTTGTATGGGAGCTATATTTTATACTGGATTTGGGCGATTCCGACAAATGATAATATAATAATAATAATAATAATACAATGGCGCTATTATAACTCTGACGAGTTTTATGGCCGAGCTTCTCTCCCAATTCGAGGTGTGCTCCTTTTTGTTTTTCCTACTAATTGGGTGGACCTACAGTTTTATGCCGGCTCCGAACGGCGAATGCATTTTTTGTGAGAAGCTTTTTCATGGCAGAAATACTCTCGGAGGGTATGCCGCCCACTGCCGAGAGGTGACCGCTGCTCTTAAAAAACCCAATAATTGGATTTTTACTAATTAGAAAAATTTGTTTGGCTCGGACCGTGGTTTGAACCCGAGACCTCTGGCATAGCAGGCGAGCACTCTACCCACTGCACCACAGCGGCCACTACTTTACATAAAAATTCATAGTATTTCGGCACAAAGTTATAACACTATTTCATGTATAAAAAGCAGCAAATGATAGTATATCGCTCATTTACTTCTATACTATCATACCTTAATAAGCTGATTTTACGAAAAAGCCCTTTAAGTTTTCGATCGCTATATATGTATGTACATCAATAGTACATATAGCACAGATAATTTTTTGATCTCAAACTCTAAATTTTCAATATATCAGACCGAAATTTCGTCATATAATGCACATACAGCTGCGGTCAAAATCTTAGTAGTGCACCCACCGTAGATAAAAAATCTAAAAAAATTTGGATTTTTTATACTAAATGTTTATTTTGGATTTTATTACAATAAACTACTACTAATAACAGATACATCATGCAGAAGAACTTAGTAAGTTAATTATTTGTACGGTTTTAAAATAACATTTTATACCTTGCCCTCAAAATATCAACGGTCAAAATCTTAGTAGTGCGATTTTCTTCAATAAAAATATAGTTGAACTAACTATTTATTCAAAAGATTTTAATTGTGGATTAATAATAAAACTATAATAAAGTGTTTAGTACATCGTAGCGTATCCTTTATTAGATATAACAGGAGCACAACGCCGATGCATCGAGTTTACGAGTGTTTCCAATTGTTCGCTAGGAATTGCTTTCCATGCCCGCTCTTCCGTTTCCCAAAGTTGATTGTTATTTGTGGGATTGCACTGGGCTACTCTCTGCTTTACGTCGCACCATAAATTTTTAATTGAATTGAGGTCTGGAGACTGTACAGGCCCTTCCATGACTTCAACCCTATTTCTTTCAAACCATTGTTTCACTGATTTGCTCGTGTGTTTGGATCATTATCTTGCTGGAAGACCCAAAGCAGCGCCATTTCATCCCGGGCATATGGCAGCATAACCCCCTCCATGATTCCAACATACACTGTGTGATCCATGATCTCCTTAATACAATATATTGGCCCAACTCCATAGAACGAAAAGCAATGCAAATCATAATACTTAATCTTCCATGTAAACTATGGACGGATGAATCTAAAATCGTGTTGTGTGGGACCAGAGGGGCGAGCCAATATGTAAGACGGCCTATTAACTCGGTATAACCCAAAACACACTAATAAGACAATTAAACAAGTCTTATGATTTGCATTGCTTTTCGTTCTATGGAGTTGGGCCAATATATTGTATTAAGGAGATCATGGATCACACAGTGTATGTTGGAATCATGGAGGGGGTTATGCTGCCATATGCCCGGGATGAAATGGCGCTGCTTTGGGTCTTCCAGCAAGATAATGATCCAAAGCACACGAGCAAATCAGTAAAACAATGGTTTGAAAGAAATAGGGTTGAGGTCATGGAAGGGCCTGCACAGTCTCCAGACCGCAATTCAATTTAAAATTTATGGTGCGACGTAAAGCAGAGAGTAGCCCAGTGCAATCCCACAAATAACAATCAACTTTGGGAAACGGAAGAGCGGGCATGGAAAGCAATTCCTAGCGAACAACGGGAAACACTCGTAAACTCGATGCATCGGCGTTGTGCTCCTGTTATATCTAATAAAGGATACGCTACGATGTACTAAACACTTTATAATAGTTTTATTATTAATCCACAATTAAAATCTTTTGAATAAATAGTTAGTTCAACTATATTTTTATTAAAGAAAATCGCACTACTAAGATTTTGACCGTTGATATTTTGAGGGCAAGGTATAAAATGTTATTTTAAAACCGTACAAATAATTAACTTACTAAGTTCTTCTGCATGATGTATCTGTTATTAGTAGTAGTTTATTGTAATAAAATCCAAAATAAACATTTAGTATACAAAATCCAAATTTGTTTAGATTTTTTATCTACGGTGGGTGCACTACTAAGATTTTGACCGCAACTGTACATATATGTACATACACACACATGCATGCATACCAATCCTTACCTGAAAACTCGCGTTTTTAGTTATGATACTTTTGAAGTAAATAGGCTAAAAGTAAGTATATATGTAAATATTCTATATAAAATTGCATTAGTTAATATATTAGCGATTTTAAAGCATAAACATATGTCAAAACTGCTCATCAATTCTTTTTTCTCTAGCTTCACATGTGTACATATGTATGTACATCCATAGTGATAGCGCGCATATACACCTCGTCGAAAAATATATGTATATATGTATTTCATATTGTGAGCCATTTTCTATATTACAGATGTAAATTGGATGATAGATCTTCTATACACTTTATTTTTTTTTAATTTTGAATATGTCATTATAAATGTAATTTGAAAAATGCACTTTTAGCCAGTTAGGAAAATAATTAAAACACGCGAAGGCTCGCGTGAAATTAATATCTGTTAATGTGATCTGATAAAGAATATATTAGTTCATAACACAAAAAAACCCAAGATACCTTTTTTTTGTTTTTTTTTTATTTTATTCCTTAAAGTGGACGAAGAAAATTTTTTTTCTATATATTTTCATCAGTATTTGAAAAATCATATAAAATCAGATTTCAAAGTTAGAAGAAACGAGATTACTTCCTAGAAAAGTAGAGGTCATTTTCTATATTTGGATGTCAAAACCACATATATACGTTGATAAATGGCTTAGATAGAGCTTTTCGTATCAGGTCATAAATTTCATAATTCATATGACATATTTTTAGTTCAACTTTGAGCACCCTGTATGGCTAAACGAAACGGAACTCAAAAAATTTTACATGGGCTTTTTTTTTGTCCCATAAGATATCTGTCGATTGCAGTTAAAAAATATTTATTTATCACTACTTTAATTTCGAATTTATTTTTGGCCAAAAAATCCCATTGTGGGACGTGGCGAACGGGACTATCTATGTGAAAACTATATATGTGAAAAAAATTTATTTTATTAAAAAAAAGTATTATCAACATATGTTTTTTTGGAAAAGTTGAAGAGAGAATTTTATTATCTTTAATTTGATATATAGCAGAGATGCTTAACGAACGAACCGATTCTATTTCGTTTTGTTAATTCACAATGCTAAATTATCAAAATGGTTTTGTTTCGTTAATTCGCAACGCTAAATTATCAAAACCATTTCGTTTCGATAATTCACAAAGCTAAATTATCAAAATGGAACCGGTAACGTTGAAACGAAGTAAATCAACAAAAGGATAGCCTGCACGAGGCGCATATGCATCCATGTATGCATGTGAGTACTCGGCCGATTGTTCGCGACGGCATTGCGAGCGCACTAAGCATTTCAACGATATAAATTTGGTTATGATAATGCTAATTAACGAAATGAAATTATTTTGATAATTTATTTTCGCTAATCAACGAAATGGTATTTTTCGATAATTTCATTATCGTTATTTTGCGACTATAAATTATTTTTATAATTGCGTAAATGGTAAAAATCTGAACAGTTTCAACGGAAACGATTGCTTTTTTCGGTAAACGATAATATTAACGTTACGATGCATCCTTGATATATAGCATATTATATACACTGGTGGCAAAAAAAAATAGACCTTAGGCTTGATATATATTTCTTCGTTCATATCCTCAATATTATTGCACTTTTAATAACCAATTGTATACACTTTTTTTTTTATTCCAACCTCTTGATCTCAACAACAACACAATCATTTACCTTTCATTTAAAAAATAAGAGAAAACACGACCCATGCTGTTAGAGAACCAAGACAGGTTGGCAAATAAAATAGACTCAAAACATTTTAAATACGAAAAACTCCATTATTTTCCTCTTTAAACTGTTAAAATCAAACAGATTTACTAGTATAGCATTGTATCGTTATGAACCACTATTCGGTAACGTGCTTATTGATAAAGTATTTCGTCGTTGTGCCAACAAAAAGAGCTAAACGTTTTTCAGCAACTTTTCAGGAGAGCAAAAAACCGTTTTCTGGTGATCCTAGAGAATATTTTTTCTAGTTTGAATTGTTAACTAATGATACTACACATATGTAATAGACTTGTGCAATTTTTTTTTTACTTTTTTTGACCAACCACTTCGCATGAAGCATTTGCGCCGTCTTACAACACATAGCTCTTTTTACAAATTATTTAAATTTGCTAGTGGGGGTAAGAAATCGTGAAAGATGTGTATACAATTCTTCGCTAGGATCCGAAGCAATTAGCGATAGCTTGGAACTGCATTATTTAATTGACCAGTGCACCTCCTATTTTGAAAAGTGGTCACATACGATTTTTTTAAATAATTTTTTTACACAAAAATAACCTGAAATCAAAAAACAATTATACGCAAGTAGATGTATAACTGATTTTACAGAGCATTTCTACTACTGAGAGCATATAGCTGTTTAAAAACTTCTAACCAGAGAAGGATATCAGAAAACGGGAAATGCAGAAATGTGGCTAGCGGATAGCGCTAAATAAATATGTAATAAAAAAAATCAAAAAAACATATACCTGAATTTGTTGGCGCAGTGACGATTTGTAGGGATACCCTCGAAATGACGAAAAAAAAAATGTCGAAAAACCAATGTCGAAATTTTCAAATTTTCAAAATGTCGAAAAACAATAATCTCGAAAAAAAAATGTCGAAAAGTTAAAATGTCGAAAAAAAAATGTCGAAAAAATGTCGAAAAATGTCGAAAATGTGGAAAAATACTTGGAATATTTTTTCTTTATTTTCGGTAGGTGGGTCAGCTTCGATATAATGCGCCCTACGGGGTACATAAGAGATTCCATATTTTATAAAAAATATGTTCATCTAAATAAATGAAATGAATAAATTAAGGCGAAGGCCGCCTAGGCTGAAGGGTTTACTACGCAGAAGGACATCACCGTGGCGGTAGCCACGGTTAGGGCACACGTCCGGACGGATGGCGTAGCCCAGGGTTATTTTTTGTAAGCGCGGCCGAAGGCCGCCAGTGCAAAAATGTTTTCTACTCAAAAGTACTGTGGATTGCTCCATAGATTTTACTCCAGTAAGAGAACTCTGCCGGCTGAGGGCCATACAACAACAACACAAAAACAACAACAACAACAACAACAACAACAGACCACTATTGATACATACATGTACATACATACATTTATATACTTGTACATAAATATATGACGCTGAAGGGTGTACTACGCAGAAGGACATCACCGTGGCGGTAGCCACGGTTAGGGCACACGTCCGGACGGATGGCGTAGCCCAGGGTTATTTTTTGTAAGCGCGGCCGAAGGCCGCCAGTGCAAAAAGGTTTTCTACTCAAAAGTACTGTGGATTGCTCCATAGATTTTACTCCAGTAAGAGAACTCTTCCGACTGACCGCCATACATCATTAATTACATTATTTCGACATTTTAACTTTTCGACATTTTTTTTTTTCGACATTTTAACTTTTCGAATTTTTTTTCGACATTTTTTTTTCGACATTTTTTTTTTCGACATTTCGTACCCAACCCCGATTTGTAAAATGGGTCGCCGAGTCCATAGTACCGAAAGTGAAAATAAAAATTTTGAAAAAAAGATTTCCATGAAAAATATTATTGAAATTGTTAAACGATCCGATCATTTACTGAGAAACGAGCTTAAAAGCAAAAGTAACACCGACCGAAAACGGGTAAGACCACGAAAGACGACCATACAAGAAGGCCGGGCTATGACCCGTATGTCGAAATCGCAGCCATTTGCCACATCCAGGGAAATTAAAAATGCTTTGAACCTTCCGATTAGCTCGCGAACAGTTCGTTATCGTTTGGAAGGATCAAATTTACCCGGGCGCATAGCGAAAAATGTTCCACTTTTAAGCAAAAACAATATACAGAAGAGAATGTATTTTGCCAAAGTGCATTTAAAAGAGCCTAAAAGCAAATGGAGGAACATACTATGGTCTGATGGGAACAAAATTAACTGCATCTCTTCTTATGCATAAGGCAACATAATATCTTGCAAAATATCGACATATTTTCCCGAATTAATGATAGCATCGATTCGGTACAATGGACCAACAAAATGGTACGAAAAACCCACCCTTACCATTATACTTCTGACGTCGTGTTTCACCTTTTTTTGTTTATAATGCTGTCAACTCTTTGCGTGGAGGTCTGTGGACATGAAGCGATTGATTTTTCTCTCACCAGAGCATTGCATATTCCTCCATGGCTGCGTTTTCGACATACGGGTCACGGTACGGGTACCGCGCGGTCTTCTTATATGGTCGTCTTTCGTGGTCTTACCCGTTTTTCGTCGGTATTACTTTTGCTTTTAAGCTCTTTTCTCAGTAAATGATCGGATCGTTTTACAATTTCAGCAATATTTTTATAGCAATATTTTTTTCGAAGATTTTCAAAATTTTTATTTTCACTTTCGGTACTATGGACTTGGCGACCCATTTTACAAATATAATAATAATAATATATAATACAATGGCGCTATTCTAACTCTGACGAGTTTTATGGCCGAGCTTCTCTCCCAATTCGAGGTGTGCTCCTTTTTTGTTTTTCCTACTAATTGGGTGGACCTACAGTTTTATGCCGGCTCCGAACGGCGAATGCATTTTTTGTGAGAAGCTTTTTCATGGCAGAAATACTCTCGGAGGATATGCCGCCCACTGCCGAGAGGCGACCGCTGCTCTTAAAAGCCCAATAATTCGATTTTTACTAATTAGAAAAATTGTTTTGGTGTTTTGCTCGGACCGTGGTTTGAACCCGAGACCTCTGGCATAGCAGGCGAGCACTCTACCCACTGCACCACAGCGGACACACAAATACTTTATTAAAAAGCACGTTACTGAAAAGTGATTCAGATCGATATAATGCTGTACTAGTAAATCTGTTTGATTTTAACAGTTTAAAAGGGAAAATAATGGAGTTTTTCGCATTTAAAATGTTTTGAGTCTATTTTATTTGCCAACCTGTCTTGGTACTCTAACAGCATGGATCATGTTTTCTCTTATTTTTTAAGGGAAAGGTAAATGTTTGTGTTGTTGTTAAGAACACGAGATTGGAACAAAAAAACGGATATGAACGAAGAAATATATATCAAGGCTAAGAGTCTATTTTTTTGCCACCAGTGTATGTATACATACTAAGAAAATATCGACGCTTCCAAACAATACTGTCGACTTAGTACATTTTCCCGTTTTTGGCGTTTTCAAGTAGAGCGTGCCTTAATTTAGATACTGTCTAATTTTGGTATCAATCGGACAATCCAATCAAAAGTTATAAGCAAAAGTGTACATATAATACAACTCGAGCTTTTTACAGAATAAAAACTTTGAGAGCTTGCCATAAAAAACCACGTAGCAAATTTTTATTTCTTCTTACGTTGTTATATAAAGCGTACCATGACTTTGATTTTGCCGAGTTTTGGTGTTGATTGTTCCATCCAAACAGAAGTTACAAGTGAAAATATACTTAGCATACAAACGAAGTTTCATATCGAATTTAAACTTTGAGAGCTTCTCCTGCAAAACACAGTTTTCAGACTTAGCACAGTTTTGTTTGGAAGCGTCGATATGTGCCGAAGTGAACGGTCCGCAGTACTTTTGTGTGGAGTATCCGTCTGCAATAGCGGCCTTTGGCCGCGCTTCAAAAAAATAACCCTCAGCCGATAGGATGCTCTTTCTGGATAATATCTATGGACCGGTCATAGTACTTTTGTGTAGAACAATCCTTCCGCATTCGCGGGCTCGGCCGCGCTTCAAAAAAAATAACCCTCAGCCGATAGAATTCTCTTTTTGGATTAATATCTATGGACCGGTCCATTGTACTTTCGTTTGGAACACCCTTCTGCGTTGGCGGCCTTCGTCCGCGCTTCAAAAAAATAACCCTCAGCCGGCAAAATTTTCTTTTTGGATTAATATCTATGGACCAATCGACAGTACTTTTGTGTGAAACACCCTTCTGCATTCTTAAAAAAAAAGTGGTTATTTAACCTCCCTTTATAAAAACTAACTGGAGAATAAGATTACATTACAATTGGTGTATAACATCTATACTATCTATATCTATACTAATTATATTAAATTGGTTATATGGAAAATGTTTATAACGGGTAAACTCAAAAACTACTGCACCGATTTTAATAATTTTTTTTTTAAATGTCACAAATGGTGAAAGCTCCAGAGTGCTATATTTTATTTTGAGCATTTCGGAGAGTTTGATACCCCTTTCCCGGTTTTAGAATTTTGAAAAACTTAACAAAGCGCAAGCATAGGCAGATTCGTTGGTTAACTATCCTGTTCTGTGTGAGCGTCGCAGTCGTGCACGGCAGAACAGCGCAAACTTCTCACAAGTTTATTTTTTGCAAAATTCATTATCTCAATGCTACAGCAAAAACCTGTTTACTGCTTTGATTATATGTCCATTAGAGTGCGTTTAATTTGTAAGAAAAAAATATACGTTCATTAAATGACTATCGATCCTCAATCGGTAGTAACTTGGTCAAAGATTATCACACACATGATGAATTTCATATCAAACCCAATATGCCTTGAACCCGACCCCCTCAGAATTTGATGAAATTTTCCATAGGGGCACATCTTACCTACCCAAACACAACCTCGTTTTTAGAAATTGCATTTTCGAAAAATTGTGGGCGTGGAAAGGTATCGAAATATTCGAAAATATTCGAAAATACTCGAAAAATGACGATAATAGCTACTTTTAAAGTGTGATTACTAGGGAATGGCTTAACCGATTTCAAAGATCTTCATACCATTAGAAAGGTATTGAAATTAGCTTTCAAAAAAATATACTGAAAAAACACTTCAAAGATCAAGCAATTTTGAAATTTTGAAAATTTTTTCAAACTGGGAAAACACTTCAGCTGTATGAGCTGCGCAAAGTTGTATATTAAATCTAAATAAAAATGGCCGCTGTGATGCAGTGGCCGCTGTGGTGCAGTGGCCGCTGTGGTGCAGTGGGTAGAGTGCTCGCCTGTTATGCCAGAGGTGTCGGGTTCAAACCACGGTCCGAGCAAAACACCAAAACAAATTTGTCTAATTAGTAAAAATCCAATTATTGGGTTTTTAAAGAGCAGCGGGCACCTCTTGGCAGTGGGCGGCATACCCTCCGAGAGTGTTTCTGCCATGAAAAAGCTTCTCACAAAAAATGCATTCGCCGTTCGGAGCCTTAATTTAGATACTGTCTAATTTTGGTATCAATCGGACAATCCAATCAAAAGTTATAAGCAAAAGTGTACATATAATACAACTCGAGCTTTTTACAGAATAAAAACTTTGAGAGCTTGCCATAAAAAACCACGTAGCAAATTTTTATTTCTTCTTACGTTGTTATATAAAGCGTACCATGACTTTGATATTGCCGAGTTTTGGTGTTGATTGTTCCATCCAAACAGAAGTTACAAGTGAAAATATACTTAGCATACAAACGAAGTTTCATATCGAATTTAAACTTTGAGAGCTTCTCCTGCAAAACACAGTTTTCAGACTTAGCACAGTTTTGTTTGGAAGCGTCGATATGTGCCGAAGTGAACGGTCCACAGTACTTTTGTGTGGAGTATCCGTCTGCAATAGCGGCCTTTGGCCGCGCTTCAAAAAAATAACCCTCAGCCGATAGGATTCTCTTTCTGGATAATATCTATGGACCGGTCATAGTACTTTTGTGTAGAACAATCCTTCCGCATTCGCGGGCTCGGCCGCGCTTCAAAAAAAATAACCCTCAGCCGATAGAATTCTCTTTTTGGATTAATATCTATGGACCGGTCCATTGTACTTTCGTTTGGAACACCCTTCTGCGTTGGCGGCCTTCGTCCGCGCTTCAAAAAAATAACCCTCAGCCGGCAAAATTTTCTTTTTGGATTAATATCTATGGACCAATCGACAGTACTTTTGTGTGAAACACCCTTCTGCATTCTTAAAAAAAAAGTGGTTATTTAACCTCCCTTTATAAAAACTAGCTGGAGAATAAGATTACATTACAATTGGTGTATAACATCTATACTATCTATATCTATACTAATTATATTAAATTGGTTATATGGAAAATGTTTGTAATGGGTAAACTCAAAAACTACTGCACCGATTTTAATAATTTTTTTTTAAATGTCACAAATGGTGAAAGCTCCAGAGTGCTATATTTTATTTTGAGCATTTCGGAGAGTTTGATACCCCTTTCCCGGTTTTAGAATTTTGAAAAACTTAACAAAGCGCAAGCGTAGGCAGATTCGTTGGTTAACTATCCTGTTCTGTGTGAGCGTCGCAGTCGTGCACGGCAGAACAGCGCAAACTTCTCACAAGTTTATTTTTTGCAAAATTCATTATCTCAATGCTACAGCAAAAACCTGTTTACTGCTTTGATTATATGTCCATTAGAGTGCGTTTAATTTGTAAGAAAAAAATATACGTTCATTAAATGACTATCGATCCTCAATCGGTAGTTACTTGGTCAAAGATTATCACACACATGATGAATTTCATATCAAACCCAATAGATATGCGTTGAACCCGACCCCCTCAGAATTTGATGAAATTTTCCATAGGGGCACATCTTACCTACCCAAACACAACCTCGTTTTTAGAAATTGCATTTTCGAAAAATTGTGGGCGTGGAAAGGTATCGAAATATTCGAAAATATTCGAAAATACTCGAAAAATGACGATAATAGCTACTTTTAAAGTGTGATTACTAGGGAATGGCTTAACCGATTTCAAAGATCTTCATACCATTAGAAAGGTATTGAAATTAGCTTTCAAAAAAATATACTGAAAAAACACTTCAAAGATCAAGCAATTTTGAAATTTTGAAAATTTTTTCAAACTGGGAAAACACTTCAGCTGTATGAGCTGCGCAAAGTTGTATATTAAATCTAAATAAATAAAAATGGCCGCTGTGATGCAGTGGCCGCTGTGGTGCAGTGGGTAGAGTGCTCGCCTGTTATGCCAGAGGTGTCGGGTTCAAACCACGGTCCGAGCAAAACACCAAAACAAATTTGTCTAATTAGTAAAAATGCAATTATTGGGTTTTTAAAGAGCAGCGGGCACCTCTTGGCAGTGGGCGGCATACCCTCCGAGAGTGTTTCTGCCATGAAAAAGCTTCTCACAAAAAATGCATTCGCCGTTCGGAGCCGGCATAAAACTGTAGGTCCACCCAATTAGTAGGAATGTGGGGTTTGACCTCACAACCAAGGTACCCCTGGTAAAGCACCATACACACGCACACTCACAATACCTACTTTTATTTCCTTTTTCCACAAATAAATATTGTTTTATTTATTGTTCTTGGTTCTTCTTTTATTAGTTAATTTTATTTCACAAAATGTCTTTTAAAAACGAACGAAAAAAGACACTGAAGATGGCGCATATTAGCCGAAACCGGTTTGTCTCCAAACCAAACTTGACAAGGGATGACGGAGGATCGTTCCACAATACATCATTTTAAAATTTTATTTCAAGTGCTCTTTTATGTTTTATAAAAAAGTTCTAATTTAATATTTTCTTGTATGCATGTATTTTTATTTTTCACTCAAAATAAACTGCACCGCTCGACCACGACTGCTGACATTAGAATGAAAGTCAAGATGGCCGGCCGGCTTCTTCAAAGCCGAATGCCGAACGACCATTATTCATTCCCAACCTGTTCCAACATCTGTTCATCAATCGCGAATAGATGACCAGGGTTGCCACAAGTTCGCAGTGGTAAATTTATTAGCTGTGTTTCATGATGCCTGTGTTTAATTGGCATTAGGATATTGTATTACATCATCCCCCTTTACAAAAAAGATTGAAGTCGACAAATTGATCAGATTTGTCGGCTTCACTCTTTTTTTGGTGAAGATTATACAAAATTGAAATGTAAATGTAATATTGAAGATGGCAAATTACTTTAGCTTTAGTGGTCGCTACGGTGGATACTTATTCTTAATTAGCTTAACCAAATTAAGTAATATAATTACGTAACTACTTATTTTAAATTGTTGCTTATATTTATTTTATATATCTACTTTATGATTTTATACATATGTATTTACGTATATTTAAGATTAAATTAAATTTTGTTAATACTACTTATTTTATTAAAATTTTTTTTTTGTAGTTATTACTTTTGTTTTTATATATTTCAATAGTGCAATACTACTATATTTTGTTAACATGCGAATTCAATTATTTTACTTTTGTTTATTTTGTTCTTATGTTATACCTATGTATATGTATTAGCGTTTAATTTTTACTTATTTCCTAATATAAATGATTTCAAAATTTTGAAAAATAATATTTCAGCAAATTATGTATTGGTTTTCAATTCGATTTCCGTATTCGATTCTTATGCACAGTTTTTAATTTATTCTTTTTATTATCAAAAACTGTGACATTTACACCATCTACGTTTTCTACCATATATGGTCCCTCATAAATATTCTTATGCTTATCTCGCGGTTCTTTTTGGATTAAAACCATATCGTTTTTGTTTACTGTTAGTGGTTGTGCGTTTTTGTCGTATAAGCCTTTATTTCTTATTTTATGTTTTTCGACAAATTCTTTAGCTAAAATATGGGTTTTTTGCATTCGGTATTTTATCTCTTTTGAATAGTTTTCGGTATTGTAAATTGGTTCAATTTTTTCGTGCTTCAATTCAGTTGGCAATATGGCCTTTTTCCCAAAAACTAATTGAAAAGGTGTAAGTTTATTGTCGAATACTGTATTTGGCGTTGTGTTATGCCAAAAAGAGAAATATTTTAAATACGTATCCCAGTCATCAAAAGTTTCGTCCAAGTATGCACGTAAGTATTCGTTGAAAACTCTATGGTTACGTTCGATAGTGCCTACAGTTTCGTGATGATAGGCTGTTGAGAAATTGTGATTTATGTTTAATAAAGTAGTTAGATTCGCGAAAATTTCGTTTTTAAACTCTGTACCTAAATCTGATTTAATAGATTTCATAGCACCGTATATTAGAATGAAACTTTCGAAAAGTGCTGAGGCGATAGTTTTTGCGCTTTTATCTGGTATTGCTATTGTTACTAAGTATTTTGTCAGATCGCAAATTATGGTAAGTGCGAACTTGTTACCATATTTCGATTCTGGCAATGGACCGATTGTATCAATTACGACAATATCAAATGGTTTATTAGGGGTAGGAGTTAAAACGAGTTCTTCTTTGTTTCCTATTTTTACTTTGTTAAGAAGACATTTTTCGCATTTTTTAACATAACTAGCTATATCTCTCGTCATGTTTTTCCAGTAAAATTTGTTTCGTAATTTGGCATATAATTTTTTCGTTCCGCAATGACCTCCAGAGATGGGATCATTGTGATATATTTCAAGTAATTTTAATTTTTGCTCCTGATCTGTAATTGTTTGAATTGGATCCAATAAAATAATTGTTAAATCTTTTAGAATTTTATTTCCTCTCTCTTTAAAATTTGTAATTGTAATATATTTGAAAATTAAATCGTCTTTTGGCCATTCTATTTTCTTAATTTTAAAATTTCCGGCTTCTATTTCTAGCCTCGAAAGTAAAGTATCGAAATTCTTTATTTCGTTAGAAAATTCAAAATCAAGTAAAATTGTTCGTTTATGTTTTATATGTGCGCATATTCTAAAAAAAATTTTATTGTTTTTATCATGAAATATTTCGGATCTGATACGAGGAATTTTGTTTGAAAAATTATGAGTGAATTTATCGTAAACGTTTAATGTTTGTATGGTTTCGCTTAAATCGATATTTTCGTTTGAACTGTTTTTCTCTTTTTTTCTAGTCGTAGCCCTAGTCTGAACTGCAAGTATATTTTTTGCTGAGTCTTTTATTTCGCCAATGGTGATACGCGAAAGTGCATCGGCACCTACATACATTGGATTTTCCTTTTATGTACTCTATAGTAAAATTGTATTCTGCCAATTCAAGTCTGATTCTCGAAAGTTTTGAAGATCTTTCATGTTGAATAAGTAGACTAAAGGCCTGTGGTCAGATTTTACAATAAAATGATTTCCATATACAGCTGCGGTCAAAATCTTAGTAGTGCACCCACCGTAGATAAAAAATCTAAAAAAATTTGGATTTTTTATACTAAATGTTTATTTTGGATTTTATTACAATAAACTACTACTAATAACAGATACATCATGCAGAAGAACTTAGTAAGTTAATTATTTGTACGGTTTTAAAATAACATTTTATACCTTGCCCTCAAAATATCAACGGTCAAAATCATAGTAGTGCGATTTTCTTCAATAAAAATATAGTTGAACTAACTATTTATTCAAAAGATTTTAATTGTGGATTAATAATAAAACTATAATAAAGTGTTTAGTACATCGTAGCGTATCCTTTATTAGATATAACAGGAGCACAACGCCGATGCATCGAGTTTACGAGTGTTTCCCATTGTTCGCTAGGAATTGCTTTCCATGCCCGCTCTTCCGTTTCCCAAAGTTGATTGTTATTTGTGGGATTGCACTGGGCTACTCTCTGCTTTACGTCGCACCATAAATTTTAAATTGAATTGAGGTCTGGAGACTGTACAGGCCCTTCCATGACTTCAACCCTATTTCTTTCAAACCATTGTTTCACTGATTTGCTCGTGTGTTTGGATCATTATCTTGCTGGAAGACCCAAAGCAGCGCCATTTCATCCCGGGCATATGGCAGCATAACCCCCTCCATGATTCCAACATACACTGTGTGATCCATGATCTCCTTAATACAATATATTGGCCCAACTCCATAGAACGAAAAGCAATGCAAATCATAATACTTAATCTTCCATGTAAACTATGGACGGATGAATCTAAAATCGTGTTGTGTGGGACCAGAGGGGCGAGCCAATATGTGAGACGGCCTATTAACTCGGTATAACCCAAAACACACTAATAAGACAATTAAACAAGTCTTATGATTTGCATTGCTTTTCGTTCTATGGAGTTGGGCCAATATATTGTATTAAGGAGATCATGGATCACACAGTGTATGTTGGAATCATGGAGGGGGTTATGCTGCCATATGCCCGGGATGAAATGGCGCTGCTTTGGGTCTTCCAGCAAGATAATGATCCAAAGCACACGAGCAAATCAGTAAAACAATGGTTTGAAAGAAATAGGGTTGAGGTCATGGAAGGGCCTGCACAGTCTCCAGACCGCAATTCAATTTAAAATTTATGGTGCGACGTAAAGCAGAGAGTAGCCCAGTGCAATCCCACAAATAACAATCAACTTTGGGAAACGGAAGAGCGGGCATGGAAAGCAATTCCTAGCGAACAACGGGAAACACTCGTAAACTCGATGCATCGGCGTTGTGCTCCTGTTATATCTAATAAAGGATACGCTACGATGTACTAAACACTTTATAATAGTTTTATTATTAATCCACAATTAAAATCTTTTGAATAAATAGTTAGTTCAACTATATTTTTATTAAAGAAAATCGCACTACTAAGATTTTGACCGTTGATATTTTGAGGGCAAGGTATAAAATGTTATTTTAAAACCGTACAAATAATTAACTTACCAAGTTCTTCTGCATGATGTATCTGTTATTAGTAGTAGTTTATTGTAATAAAATCCAAAATAAACATTTAGTATACAAAATCCAAATTTGTTTAGATTTTTTATCTACGGTGGGTGCACTACTAAGATTTTGACCGCAACTGTACATACGGTCTAAATTGTTTGATGGCAAAATAAATAGCTAATAACTCTAACTCAATGATCGCTTTCTTTTGTTCTGCATTATTGAAAGATTTTGAAGCATAGCAAATAGGTAAATCGTTGCCTTGATGATTTTGGCTTAGTATTGCTCCACACCCAGTTTTTGAAGCATCTACTGTGATGACAAACTGTTTGGAAAAATCTGGGTATTGTAATAATTTAGGTGACATTAGGGATGCTCTTAATGCATCAAAGGCTTCATCACATGTTTTGTCCCAATTAAATTCGACTCTTTTTCTACTCAATTTATTTAAAGGTGCTGCCAGAGATGCAAAATTCGGAATAAAGCGTCTGTAGTAGTTCGCAAAAGCGACGAAACGTCTTACAGCGTCTTTGTCTTTTGGTTTAGTATATTTCCTAATTGCATCTATTTTTGAATCGTCTGGTAACAAACCTTTATCTGAACATTTGTGACCTAAAAATGTCACTTCGAGTCTAAGAAAATTGCATTTATTCGGATTGAGCTTGAGATTGAATGATCTGCAAGTGTCGAATACTTTGGTCAAATTTTTTATGTGATGTGATTCGTTACATCCAATGACTATAATGTCATCTACATAAAGAAATGCTACGTTAGATGGTACGCCTGAAAATGCAATGGTCATCATTCTTGAAAACGAGTTTGGTGCAATATTCAGACCAAATGGCAATACTTTCCATCTATAAGCTCCGCGATCAGTAGAGAATGAAGTTATATCACGTGAATCAACATGTAAAGGTATTTGGTGAAATCCAGAAAAAAGGTCTAAAGTTGAGAAATATTTGGCTCTGCCAAGATTGTCTAAAATATCGTCGATTCGTGCTAATGGAAATTTGTCAGCTATAAGCTTCTTGTTAACTGCACGAAAATCAGCACACATTCTGTAAGCTTTTTCACCATTGATTTTCTTTTTGGGAACTAGTATAAGAGGGTTGTTATAGTTTGAATAACTTTCTTCGATTAAATCATTTTCTAATAATTTTGTTACTTGTTTGTTTATTTCCTCTCGCTGAGAATATGGTAAACGATAGTTTTTCACATACACCGGCTCGTTGTCAGTTACACGTAATTTTTGCTCATAAAAATTATTTAATGTCATTTTGTCGTTGTTAAGTGCGAATATGTCAGCATATTGTATGCAAAGGTCTAAAAGTTCAGATGGATAATTTTTAGGAAATTGATTTTTTTAAATTTAAGTAAGTTCGTTAATACGTTTCTCATCTGCGTTTGTTTTATTAATAACATAGACGTTATAATTTGATAGTTTTTCCGTCCGAATGGAATTTTTATTTACAAATTGTATGTCATTTGTAGTATTGATTAATTTTATGACTGGGTTATCTGAATTTGTAATACATCTTGCTGTAAATACTCCTTTTTGTATTTCTTGAGATTCAACGAAAAGTGGAGTCGTTGAGTGACCTAAGTCAAAAATTCTAAAAACTTCACACCTTGGTGGTATAATACACATATCGCTTTCTGTTCCGTGAAGGATTGGCATATTGACTCTTTCATTGTTTGCCCCAGAATGAGATGCTATTATTGGAATAATTTATAACGCATTTGTTATATTTGAGAAAATCTTTACCCAGTATACCATCTGATGGGATATTAAAATCATCATTTACCACATGTAAATTATGTCCGATGGGAATATTTGAGAAATGTAAGTCTATGTTTATTTTACCTAAAGTAGGACAGTTATTTGATGTCACGCCAGTGATGTTAACTATATCGTCTGTATTGATGGGAATATTCTTAT